>JARBWK010000010.1:51443201-51631007 GCA_030556195.1 Anolis apletophallus
ACCAGTCAGAATACTTCGGTTTGAATTTTACCTCTTCTTATTGTTATTACTGCTGTATTATTGCATGTGCATGGAATGTAGGTATGACCAGTTGGATTACTTATAATATTAGGCACTTACAGTAGCATTCATTCTATTATACATTAGGTTGGTTTCTCACCCCAATACTCTTTGATGCTTTAGATCCTGGCAGGGCAGGAGAGGCAGGGAAGCCTGGAACCAATGTAAACAGAGAGGTTTACTCAGAAGTACATTCACAAAGGAGGGCCCGTCATCCAAAGTGCCCTCCTTTGCAGATTTACTTCTGAGTGATCCTCTCTGTTTACATTATTTCCAGGCTTCCAGCCGAAAAAGAAGGAGTGAGTTTAGGGCTTGCCTTGCCATAATACTTATTGGCAAGGGAGGAGGAAGGGTGGTGAGAGAGAAGGAGGTTGCCCCCCCCTTACGACCTAATAACGACACTTAAGAAAATCCTGGCCCCCGAAGTTCGAAAAAGGAAGTCCACTTCCTGGTTGGCGTTCCAGGTGCGGAAATACTCGAAAGTAGCATTTCTTACGAATTTCTTACGAAACGAATAATTTTCATAACTTTTTTCTCATGCCTAACATACACATATATATACACATATATATACACACACATACACATATACACACATACACATATACACATATACACAGACATATACACAGACATCTACACACATATACACATATATACACATACACACACATACACATATATATACACACATACATATATATACACACACATATATATACACACATACATATATACACACAAACACATATATACACACATATACACACACATCCACACATACAAACACATATACACAAACATACACATATACACATACACACACATACACACATATATAAACACACATACATATATATACACACACACATATATATACACACATATATACACATATATATACACACACATATATACACACACATACACACACACAAACATACACATATATACACACACACAAAACACATGCCCACATCATTTCCAACCCTTACCCAGACTGCCTCGCATCTCCTAAATAGGGCACAGCAACGCGTGCTGGGTTCAGCTAGTTAATCTATAAATATTGCAGTGATGGTATGGATCCGTGTGGTATATTCTGTCCCTATTGGCCTGTAATTTGTGGTCTGAATGAATAATAAGATTACGGATATTTTGAGTTTTCTTATAAGCTACGGGGAAATCTTTCGAGGCCCGGATTCCTTTGAGTAGTGGCCAGTATCTTTTGGTGATATTTACAATTTGCTTTGAATGTGGGGTATATGTAAGAGGCCAGGTTAGGGTATCTTCAGGTTCCTTTTGTTTTTTATGAAATAAATCAGATTGTGGAATTCTGTTTACTTTATGAAATGCCGATTGTAGAATTCCGTTAGGATATCCTCTGTCTTTAAGATCTTCTATTAACAAAATCATCATGGCTAGTGGAATTCCTCTTGATTCTGAGCATCTGCGAAAAAGGCAGGTTATTTTTAATGCTTGAGTATGATGCAATTTAAAGTGCAGCAGAGAATTTCGACTTGTTGGTTTCTTGTAGTTTTTTACTGCCAATTTTCCTGTTGAGGGGTTAACATATACCGTGACGTCCAAAAAGTTGATCTCAGTGGTGTTTTTTTCAAAAGAAAATTGGATGGTATCATGCCATGTAAGATATTTATTTATTTATTTATTTGTTATTCGGTTTTATATTCCGCTCCTCCCTGCAGGCTCGGGGCGGATCACAGTAGCATTAAAATACACAATAAAACATACAGTAAAATTCAGTAAAACGCATAATACATAGCCAGTAGCCAGTAAATTACAGATCTTAGCTCGGACGATGATATACATCTACATTCAGGCTAGCCAAACGCTAGTCTGAAGAGGGCAGTTTTGCAGGCCCTTCGAAAAGGGCCAAGTTCGTGGATCGCCCGAATGTGGCTAGGCAATGAGTTCCAAGTCATGGGAGCCACAACAGAAAAGGCCCGCTGTCTTGTGCTGGACAGGTGGCAGGAGCGGGGTGATGGAATAACCAACACGTTCTGCTCTTCCGAGCGCAGTGATCTTGGGGGAATGTACGGGGTAAGGCGGTCCCTTAGGTACTCAGGCCCTAGACCGTGCAAGGCCCTAAAGGTTAAAACCAACACCTTGAAGGCAATCCGGTACTCAATAGGCAGCCAGTGCAGTTGCCGGAGAATGGGAGTGATGTGCTCCCTCACTGGTGCTCCCACCAGCAAGCGAGCAGCAGCATTCTGCACCAGCTTGAGTTTCCGGACTGTCGACAAGGGGAGGCCAACATAGAGGGCGTTACAGTAGTCCAACCTCGAGATGACCGTCGCCTGGATCACCGTGGCCAGGTCATCCCTGGACAGGTAGGGTGCCAGTCGCCTAGCCTGGCGGAGATGGAAAAACGCCGTTTTGCTGACCATGGAGACCTGGGTCTCCATGGTCAGCAAAGGGTCCAATTGGACACCTAAGCTCTTTACGAGGGATGATGGGCTGAGCTGCTCACCATCCAGGGTAGGCAACCGGCACTCATCCAGCCCAGGGCGACCAGGCCACAAGATTTCCGTCTTCGACGGGTTCACCTTCAGCCGGCTGGCATGCAGCCAACCAGTCACGGCTTCAAGGCATAGATGGAAACAATCGGGTACGGTATCCTGCCTGCCGTCCATTCTCAGCAGAAGCTGGGTGTCATCCGCATACTGATAACACTCCAGACCAAAGTCGCGGACCAGCTTGGCCAGGGGGCGCATGTAAATGTTAAATAGTAAGGGTGAGAGGATGGCCCCCTGGGGGACCCCGCAACTTAATGGGAGCCTCCCGGAGACCTCCTCCCCCCTCTCCTCGCGTTGTCCCCGATCCTGGAGAAAGGAGGTCACCCATTTAAGGGCAATCCCCCTAACCCCAGTCATGGCTAAACGGTGGGCCAACAATGCATGGTCTACGGTATCAAACACTGCTGTTAGATCTAACAAAACAAGCAGGGCTGACCCGCCCTGGTCCAGCTGGTGGCGAAGTTGGTCTGTAATGGTGACTAGCACGGTCTCCGTCCCAAGCCCAATACGGAAGCCGGACTGGAAGGGATCAAGTCCAGCTGTGTCTTCTAAGAACTGCTGCAGCTGATCCGCTGCTGCCCTCTCAATTACCTTGCCTAAAAGGCAAGTTTGACACAGGTTGGTAATTGGAGAGAGCCGAAAGATCTAAATTCGGCTTCTTCAGCAGCGGTCTTACCATAGCCTCTTTCAAACCCCCTGGGAACACTCCTTGCTCAAGGGAGCTGTTGATAATCTTTCCCAGGGGGTCTCGTAACCCCTCCCGGCAGGATCTAACAAGCCAGGAGGGGCACGGATTGAGGGAGCAGGTCATTGGTCTAGCTGCAGTGAGTAACTTATCGACAGCTGCTGCGTCCAGCGGTTGGAAACGGGTGAAGGTGGGCCCACCGAGTAGCGGCGGAGTCTCGAGTTCACTCACTGTATCAAAGGTGGCTGGGATATCCTAGCGGAGGGTCAAGATCCTGTCAGCAAAATAGTTCTGAAAAACCTCAGCTGTAGGAGCCAAATCCTTATCGTTTGGGACCGCCAAAATTGTTGTCAATGACCGAATTATTCTAAAGAGTTGAGCTGGGCGTGAACTAGCCGACTCTATCAAGGAAGAATAATAAACCTTTTTGGCATCCTTGATAGCTCGCTCATAAACATCCTTAAATTGTTTATAAGCCGATTTCGATGCTCCATCACGGAGGCCCCGCCACACGTCCTCTAGCTGTCTCTTCCTCCGTTTCATCGCTCGAAGCTCCTCGGTGAACCAAGGGTTTCATATAGTTTCATCAAGGTTACCATCCTTCCTCATTAGGAAGAAAACATCGTCATTATAACAGAAGTAATTAGTAATTTTGGATGTTACTTCGTTATTGGTTCCAAAAAGAAACTTTTTTTCAAGATTGGCCATATATAATATTGCTGTTGTTGGGGATAATGAGAGCCCCATAGACATTCCGCTGACTTGGACATAAAATTGATCATCAAAAATAAAGTAGTTATACTCAAAAATAATATCCAGCAGTTCCATGAGAAATTCCGTAGGAGGACTTTGTGGTTCTGGCCTACTGTCCAATACCCGATAAATCATATGTCTTGCTAAAGATAAGTCTATATTGGTATATAAAGATTTAATGTTGGCAGTCACCAAAGAATCCCCTTCTTGTGTTTGCAGTCCATCAATTTTAGAAATGAAATCGCCAGTATCACGAATATAAGATAATCGTATTGTGATAGTTCATGCTGTATCATTGTTTATGCATGCTTGAAGCCACTTGAATATATTGCTTTACTTTATGAAATAATTTTCCATGGTTACTTAATATGACATTGTATGATTTACTCACTACCGTATTATGTGGATATATTAATACATTACTAATGGATTATATTTACTAAACCATACTTTATGGTAATACTATTTTGTTGTTGAATTATTCTTAGCTCGCCTAATCACGTTGTTTAGACTCAGCCTTCAACCTGAGACTCAAGTTGCTTTAGGCCCCTTTTACAAAGCTGTATGAAATATACATTGAACTGGATTATATGGCAGTGTGGACTCAGATAATCCAGATCAAAGCAGATTTTGTGGATTATCTGTCTTGATATTTTGGGGTTTAAGGCTGTGTGGAAGGACCCTCATTGTACTTTTGCATGCATAAAGCACCATCAGTACCCATTCAGGTATTGCCTGATCTGGTTATAGTGACATATGCCTTGGTTTCACCCTGTGTGGATTACTGTTAAACACACTATGTGGGACTGCTTTTGAAGTGTATTTGGAAATTCCATTTGACACAAAGATTATTAACTGATAATGGTTACAGGGAACATACAAGTATCTGCCTCCAACTGGCTGCTAATTGTTCTCAGGTACATTGCAACATTTTCAGGCATGTTGATATACCGAGCCTTATACAGCTTAAGTCCACATTAACAGAGAGGTCAGATCTCCCAATAGGCATGTCTCCAGCCTCTGAGATTATTTTTTAAAAGCCAACTTCTCAGCCCCACAACCTTCACATGTATGGTCGGTGGGATCATGAGAGAGAACCTTCTCAATGGCTGACCTAGACTTGGGACCTCCCTGTATAAATGTGTTAACCCCACCACACACACACATTTCTGTCCTTTCAGCAGCAGGTAAATGCATTGCTTTTCACACAGGCTTTTAACAAAGAATGACAGGTTTAAAATTATATTAGGTAACTTCTAAAAACTTTTAAAGAGTATAGGTTTAATAGCTTTTTAGTATAATTCAGTTTTGAAGTGAAGTTTTTGTATCTTTTTAATTGCAACCCTTTTTATGTATAAGCTAGATAATAAATAAAGTTCATACTCATCCCCATCAGCATGTCTGTTGATAGGCTTTCAGAACTTTCAGAACTGTAACCTAATAATAGTTTGCCAAGGGTTAAAAGAAAAACAACTTTGAGCCTTGGGAAGAATTAACATAGTTTCACAAGACTTCTAGGTCTTGCTTTAAAAAAACCACAAGAATAAATGATGTTCGATTTCCTTTTAATATGAAATTGCATGAATTCAACATAGTGAATAAAGGACAACTGTCACATCAAAGCAGATGTTCTGATAAATTATGATGAGAGGCAAGTTGCTCTGATTCTGCTCAGCTCTTGCACTTTGCTGACTCTGTTGTTGCAGATATATATAGAAATGCTTATGAGTTCAGCCCAGGCAACTGATTGGAAAATATTATGTTTTTAATGGTTATTTGACATTTGATGTTCATCATAATCATTCCATGTAATACTTCATAATTGCTTCTTCCTCTAAATATCTATGGTTTATGAATGCTACACTGAGTACACTTTTTAAGGTTTTACTCTTGAGTAATTTATCTATACATTTAAACTATGAGCAGCGATCCAGGATCTAGCTCTGCAGACATGAACATGCTGAGCTGGAGCCCTATGTGATAGTTTGCAAGTAAATTAGGATACCTGTGGGAACTGGACATAGGTACCTGAGAGAGAGGGGTGGGGCTTAGGGAAGCTATTTGAGAAAGACAGTCCCCATCTTGGTGTTGACTCCTCAACTCATTTCTGCAGCAGTGTGAGTCTGGCTGGCCACATAAGGGTGGGTAGGAGGGGTTTTTTTCCTGTTGAAGGGGGGGGGGTTGTCTATCCCACACAGTGAGCTGGTGACTGGGAAATTATATTTGGATGAGGTCTTTGATTAGTTTTTGGCCACTGGCAGAATTTTGTTGATATGGAAATTGGTGAAAAACCATGACTACCCTTAAGAGTGGAAGGGAGGCCTCTAGAATCATCTCTTTAGGTAATGGGACTGTGGAGGTAAGGCTAGAGACTCTTCTTTGAGGTGACCCTGAGGCTTGGGAAAGTGGAGACTTTGAAGAAGCCTTCCAAGTGCAGATGGTCTGAGGAATAACCTGGCTGACCACATAAGGGTGGGTAGGAGGGGTTTTTTCCTGTTGGGGGGGGGGGTTGTCTATCCCACACAGTGAGCTGGTGACTGGGAAATTATATTTGGATGAGGTCTTTGATTAGTTTTTGGCCACTGGCAGAATTTTGTTGATATGGAAATTGGTGAAAAACCATGACTACCCTTAAGGGTGGAGGGAGGCCTCTAGAATCATCTCTTTAGGTAATGGGACTGTGGAGGTAAGGCTAGAGACTCTTCTTTGAGGTGACCCTGAGGCTTGGGAAAGTGGAGACTTTGAAGAAGCCTTCCAAGTGCAGATGGTCTGAGGAATAACCCAAGTTTGGGTTTACCTTGGAGTTCTGGCAAGGAGGTATAAGAGAATACCCACTGCCAACAACTTTTCCACCTTCTCCCCCCCCCCCCTTTTTTTTGGTTAAGGATATCTCTGGTTCACAGTTACAATAACTAACTCAATAAAGATGCCCCAGTTTTGGTGTAGTCTCTTTATTTAACTGGTGGGTCATCAACTGAGAAATATGCAACATTTCTATATAGGGGAACTACAAATGTTTTTACAGAAAAATAAATGTATGCAGTCATTTACATTTCCTCACATTTTTACAAAATACTACTTGCTTTCTAGAAATTACAGTTAAGTATGTATGCATGGCCATATGGAAGAATGTATAGTAGTGTGCCTATTGTATGACTCTCAGGTCAGAAAAAAAGGTCTGAGGAATTTTGAGGCCAAAAAATTGATACTTCTACATGAAAATATTGGAGTTTCAGGGAGAGTTGCAGATGTCCATGGACAGATTTTAACATTTGGAAACTGTGCTATGAGAGATAAAGTATTAATACATGTAGGATAACAGTGGTCTGTTCTAATGCTAGTTTTTGCAGTTATCTTGCCCCTTTAAATCCCACTGAAAGTATGAAAAGGTATAAGTCAGAAAGTACAATTATTAGGTTTGGAAGATTTCCCTCTTATTCTAATAGTTTCCATTTGCGTACACTTTTCCATCTTTTTTTCTTTCTCTCTCATTCATGTTTTCTGAATAGTGTCTAAGGCCTCAGTCTGGGATGACTCCAAAATATAATGAGTGAGAAAATAGCTATTTAAATGCAAATGTATATTGCACCCTGCTTTTGCCCAAGTAAATTGTGCAGCAGTGTTAAAGGTATTAAAGAGAAATAATATGAGAGAACATTATTCCACAATTAAATTATAAAAAGAGCTAATTTAGGAACTATTAATGTCTTACTCTTTAGTTTCAGTATTGTTCAACCACACTAACCAATCCTAAACTATAAGACAAAGCACCAAGGCAAATGGAGAGACTTCTGCCAAACACATATATTCCAGGCTGAACTGGTCTGTTTGGTTGCTGAGGTTTAAATGAGGATTTGTACAACCATGGTGTGCTGAATACGGTTGTATGGTTGCTCCTGAATATACAATAATGACCACACCATCGTTCTAGCACATATTTTGGTCATTATTCAATCAATTAGATTAACAGTTTTGTTTAAACTCAGCATTGGTCTTGATTTGATTTGGTTGCCTGAGACAAAGGACCATAGGGTATCCCTCTCCATTCCACACCAAGCAGGAAATGATGAAATAGGTCTCTCCAGATCTTGCTAGACATGTCTCATCAGCCCAAGCCTACTTATTAACTGGTAAGAAGTGCTGGAGGTGATACTCCAAGCAAATATAGTGGGTTGCACTTTGTCCAGCCCTGATGATAATGATAATGATGATGATTATGATTTTGATGATAACAAGCTCATAATGGGGACAGCTGAACCTGACTTCTCAAATTTTATTGCATTAGCCGCAAAGCCATATCAAACAGAACAAACCATGTGGAAAAGGTACATATATCAAGCATTAAACAATGGTTGAATATATCAAACAGTATCCCCACCTCACAAACTAGGAGGCTCAGGAAGAATGACCAAGGAACTGCCACTGATTGCTACCTCACTATTTTAGACCTCTTGCTTTATTTTAGCTGTTGTTGAGGCAGCTTTGCTACCTGACTGATGCCTAATTGCTCACATACCCACAGTATCCTGTCACTGTTTCCAAGATCCAGTCATGATATGATATTGCAAATATCACTGCAGCAACAAGTGATAACACTGTAATGATAAGCCTGAAATCTGATTCATTGCATGCCCATGTCAAGACAGAAACTCCTAGAGTTGAGCTGCTCCTGGTGTAGATTGTTAAATCTAGGGCAAATTTAATATGTAATAGATGTTGACTTTTTTAAAAGCACAGACTTGCTATAATAATCTGAACAATTTCTATGCAAGCACTTTAATAGATTCATATATTTATTTGATATACCATTTTTCTCCCAGCATGGGACCTCAAGCAACTTACGACATAGACTAAAACAAAGTATAGCTAAAGATCTCATTCAGATGTTTTAAAACAATTGAGCAACCTTTAATTTTAAAGCACCATAATTTAAAATGCACCAAAATAATTTAAAAACCATAAGAAAAAAGAAAGTGATAGGAAAAATAGTAAAATACATGTTAGGAATGGGAAGATGCATTGAAAATATTCCAATGTGGTTCCCAGATATGGGGAAACATAGATAAAAAGATTCCTAGGCTGACAAGGATCTTTGCAGTTGCTCTACCACATCATGGGATGGGAGCCAGTGGGTTCCACTGTAAAAGTAGAGGTGAACTAGAATATGCTACCTCATGTAATGAGGTTGTAAGATCTCAAATCACACAAGCCCCCATTCCCACTATTGTTGCATTGCCTGAAGAAAAAAAACAACAACTATGCAATTGGGATTCATGCCTTTCCTTGTGTATTTCAGAATCATTCTAAAATTACAACATGTATTAGTACAAAAACATCACTACAAACACAGACTACCAATCCACTGCCTCCTCCAACATTATTCCTGCTCCTTTTCATTGTTCCTTTTTTGAGAAATGTTGGGGAGGGAGGAACGGGGGCTGGGAGAGGAGAGCACAAGTGAGTGGCCTCCCATCTGAGCACAGCCAGTTGGAGACTCAAGGAGTCTCCTTCACCACATCTCCTTCTTCCCCACATTTAGAAGTAATGGCATTCACCCTAAAAAGGTGGGGACAAGCAGAAAGTCAAAGCTAAGCACTGCTTTCTTCTCTCTCATGGTTCTCTTCCACACTGATATCATGCATCCAATCCTACAGTAGCACACACGTGTGTGTGTGTGTGTGTAGCATTGTACCATTTTAGCAGCAGAGACTCCAGAAAAGAACTGGGTTCCCCCACCAAAAAAAGTGTAAGAACACAATTAAACACAAAATGGTTCAGTATCTGCCTCTCTTCACGATCGCATCTTTCCCTATGAACCAACACAAGCCATAAGATCATCCGGAGAGGCCCTTCTCTCACTTCCTCCTACATCTCAAGTGCGGTTGGTGGGGACGAGAAAGAAGACCTTCTTGGTGGTGGCCCCCTAGCTCTGAAACTTTCTTCCTAGGGAGATTAGATTTGCACCTACCCTGTCCACCTAAAAATATGGATGTTCTGCTGTGCTTTTGACTAGGCAGTTCGAAAGAATTGGCCCAATGTTTCCTAAATTCCAGCACTTTAGTATGACCCTCCACTCTACAATCCTGACATTTTAATTCCCATGAACATTATCCTCCCAGCCCTGCATTTCTGAATTTTGCACTTTCCCTTACCTCTATCTAGGAATTTGCACAAACCCAGAGCCCTGTTTTTATGGTGTTATGTTTTATTGTGATATGTTTTTATTTGGTTTTGTTTTGATGCTATCTTATTGTGTTATGTTTTTACCTTTGTGCTCCCTGAGCTTGTTTCTTTGTAAGCTGCCCCAAGTCCCTTAGGGGAGATGGAGGCAGGGTATACAAATAAAGTTATTATTATTATTATTATTATTATAATTTTGCACTGGAAATTATCCTGTGGCATAATAGGAAAGGTGGTTAATAATTGGGGGGAATTAGTAGAAATAATTGCCTTTTAAAAGAAAGAGTTGTGATGTCATGTGGCCATTAAGACTAGCAAATCAGAACGCTGGGCCACATCAATGTGATGAGGTCCTTATTCTAAGATTACTTGAATACAATCTTTCATTCATTTTGACAACCAGTGACCACAACAGGTAGAAATAACTGTTCAGCTAATCAGGGCATAACTAATCAGGGCATAAGGAGGATGGTGTTTTTAACCCCCTCACATGGGCAAGGAAAAAGCAGGACTCAGTCACAACATTTGTTCAATGGGTTTGGCAAATTAGGCCAAAAAATGTGAAGCAGGCAGTGTAGAATATTGACAGTACTTTCTACAAAGAAAACTATGTTTCCTGTGCAGGAAACGCTGTTTTCTGCACAGAACAACTACATGCAAAATTTACCCAGAATAAGTACAGAATTAACAGCAAGAATAAAAGTGCTAATATTACTTGTTGTTACTTTTAAAAAGGAAATTAGCAAAGAATTACCACCCCCTATACACATAGACTCCATTAAAAGGTCCTTCTACCTTCTACCTATTTGAACAAAAAGGTGTACAATCATCTAAAAGTGAGCAGAGAAAAGACTTGGCTAAGTTCCTGTCAATGGCAAATGGGTGTAAATAGAATCTGGACTCTTGTGTATTTATACCTGAAACTTATCTCTGAATAGAAATGCAGAGACTCATGTGCTTAGAGACCGATATTCTCAGCATGAACCAGGGATAGCTTAGTGGAAATTCCATGATTAACCTTTGGCAGCCAAATGACAAATGTAGGAATCTGCATTATACCAAGTTGTATCAGCACACCTAGTTCAGTATTGCTTGAGTAGCATAATTTCTAGGGTACAGGTTGGAGTCTATCCTTGGTTTACATGGGGATGGTTGAGACTGAACTTCTTGCATGTGACGCATGTACTGTCCCACCAATCTATGTTATTGTATATTACTCTGCATAACATGCATCATGATTGTAAGTATAACCCCATCTGTCCCACTTTGAGCTTCTAGTGGGAGAAGAAAGGCATTGTGATATCCATATTACCAGCTGATCCCATATTTAAAAAGGAAATATCAGAGGATTACATTTTAAAAATAATTAAAATTATATTTAAAATATTAGTAAGTCTAGGAGTTTTCTACCTCAGATTTCCCTTCCAACCACTTCTCATATGATTGCAGTAAAGTAGCAGTGAGGAAAGCAGAAGCATTTCAGTCGCTCTTGAACTCCAACTTGCATCAACCACAGCGAGCATGATTATAAGGGTTATACTGGAATACCTCCAGGGTAGCTCTACATTCCCCACAATTGCTCATAAACTAATTTCAACAATGTCTTAGAACAGTTCTTCAACAATCTGTCTGAAGTCCCTCCCACTAGCCTTGGGCACACTGACCCATTTGTCCAGAACAGGACACTAACTTCAAGTTTTTTCCTGCAAACATCAGGCACTGGAGCAGAAACAGCAGGACAAAAACAAAGGAGAAACAATTGGACAACAAAGTTAAATCATATCCTGAATTCTGAAGTTCTATCACTGAGAATTTTTTCCCCAAAAAGAAGCGTATTGCTCTTTTGTTTCCCTTAAGCGAGCTTGAAGTGAACTTTTATATTATCCCTTAGGGCAAATTGAACAGAAACATTTTAAAAGAATACTGATATGATAGAGGAAACAGTTCTACACTGACCAGTGTCTAAAGAGCTCAATTTTGTATTAAGGTAGAATCTGAAATATTATTATTAATTAGCCAAGATATTATGAAATGTCAGTGATAGCAGTCACTTTCCTCGTTGCCTTTGTCCTAGCTTAACACTACTTCAAAAACATTGAATGATTATGTTTTCAGATAAAAACAGGGAAAGTTCTTAAGAAACTGGTGAACTAATTGATAGGTGTGTTTAGAAAAAGGGAAAAGGTGTGAGCTGCTTAACGTTTTGCTTAAACAAATATTCCAAATGTGTTGCATTCTAATCTCTATTCAAATTTGTTTTTTCTTGTCTTTCTGTTAATGATATGGGAGTTTCAGGTTCCAGATCTGTTAAGGCACCTAAATAGAGCCATGACAAATACCTGTACTTACTGAGGTTTTTTTCACCTTCCTTTCTGTGCTCCCTTTTTCAGACTAATAAGGTTAATTTCAATGCAGTATATTGTTAAGATTCAAAAGAATGTTCATTTCTTGCTTCAGCTGCATTTCTCAGATGATGATCCCATTCTGCCATCTACTGTTAAATAAAAGAAAAACTGGTTTCTTAATGTCTGAAAATATTGTTACAAGAATGATCAATAAGGTAACAATGATAAGCTCACTTGAATATGTGGGCAAAATGCCCTAAGATATCTCATGTCTTAAATCTACAAAAATTGTTTGGTTGACTTTCTTAACTATGTATGATTGTAAAATATGTCAAAATATTTAATCCTGCATCAACAATAAAAATACGGAATTATAGCATTGGAAAGGGCCACTGAGTGCAGGCTCCCCAACCAAAGCATCCCTAGTAAAGATCTGCCCTGCCTCATTTTGAAGACATCCAGAAGAGAAGACCCCCACCATATATCTAGGCAATTGGTTCCATTGTTGAGCTGCTCTCAATGTCAAGGAGTTCTTCCTAAAGCTGAATCAGAATCTAACCCCCCCCCCCCAATAAAACAACCTTAAACCCATTAGACTGGGTTTTACCATCTGAGGCAGCAGAACACAGGTCTTCCTTCCCGTGATAGCTCTTGAAGTATTTAAAGAGTGAAATCAATCCATATAAATCCAATCAATCTGAGTCCCCCTTGTGGGGAGAAGGGTGGATAGAAATATATGAAATAAATACATATAAAAACAATTATCTTCAATAAAGATGCATTAATATATTTGAGATGAAAGTACTCCACTCCCACCCTTGCAGAAAACCCACATTAATCTACTGCAGTTTCCACCAAATACATTCACTTATTAGCTGACAGAAAGCTGGAATAGACCATAATCTACTGATCCAACGATTAGCTGCTATTGGAATTCAAGGATCAGCAATAACGTGGTTCAACTCATTATTGTGAGGGCGTAGCCAACGAGTAGAATTGTATCTGAGAAGTCCCCTCTTGACTGTGGAGTACCCCAAGGTGCTATTCTATCGCCAATGATTTTTAACATCTATGTTCGACCTCTCGCCAAGCTAGTCTGGAGATTTGGATTAGAATGTTTCCAATACACTGATGACACCTAGCTTCTTCTAAAACTAGAACCTGGAACAACTTTAGTACCGGATAACTTCACCCGGTGTCTTGGAGCGGTGGCAAGATGGCTACGTGCCCATAAATTGAAAGTAAATCCAGCAAAAACTGAAATCTTGTGGCCTGACCGCCCATCAGAATTGGTTGGTCTATTACCATCTTTTGAAGGGGAACCGTTAGCTCCATCCCCCACTGTGAGGAGTCTTGGTTTTATCCTGGAATACAAAATGACGATGGAAGCCCAGATTGCCTCCACTAGTAAAAGGGCCTTTTTTTCATCTACGCCAAGCGAGGCAGTTGGCGCCTTATTTACCAACAGAGGCACTGGCTACGGTAATCCATGCCACAGTTACATCGAAGCTGTATTACTGCAATTCATTGTATGTGGGCTTACCTCGAACAGCAATTTGCAAGATCCAAATTGTGCAAAATGCAGCCACTAGACTTCTCACAAAAACATCAATGAGGTGCCATATAACGCTGTCTCTGTAGCACTTGCATTGGCTGCCAGTTGAACACAGAGTCCTCTATAAGACTCTGATCTGAGCATTCAAGGCCTTTCGAGGTCAGGGTCCTTCATATCTAAGACCGTTTAATGCCACTCCACCATCAGAGACTGCCACGGTCAGCTCATGAGAATCTTCTCTATGGCCCTGGCCCTAGAGAGGTTCGTTTGGAATCCACAAGACAGATATCCTTCTCAATCGCAGCCCCAGTCTTGTGGAACTCCTTACAACCAGACCAAAGAGCCACTCCTGATCTACATACATTTTTAGGGGCATTTAAGACATGGCTCTTCAGGAGAGCCTATGATTCTTAAGTAACAAGCTGTGACTATGTAACCTGTTTATTTTAATTATGTAAGTTGCCCAGAGCACCTTTGGTGGAGGGTGACTCATAAGAAAAAAAGTTGATTGATTGATCTGTCCTTGTTCCTACAGCACAACAAAGCTTGAATGAATTCTTGGGTTCCCTAGAAATTATAGATCTTTCCCAGGCACTCTCTATATTGTGGAGGCTAAAACAGGTAAAAGATAAGCTCATTCTAATGAGTACATGAACTTTCAAATGCTTATATAGGCATACTTTGGAACTGAGGTTATGTAATTCACTAAATGAAAGCCAGCCAAGATTTTTCTGTTTTACACTTTTCACTTTAAAAAAACTACAGATGAGGTAATCTAATATTTATCCTATCAGTGTGGTTTGTTAGCAAATTCAGAAGAAATTGTGTCAGCTCCACTGGCTGCCTGCCTACTTCCGGGCTCAATTCAAAGTGCTGGTTTTGACCTTTAAAGCTCTATACGGTTCTGGCCCAGCGTACTTGTCCAAACGCATCTGCCGCTACGTCCCACCTCATAACTTAAGATCTTCTGGAGATGCCCTGCTCTCACTCCCGCCAACTTCGCAAATGCGGTTGGTGGGGATGAGAGAGAGGGCCTTCTCAGTGGTGGCTCCCCGTCTGTGGAACGCGCTTCCTAGCGACATACATTCAACTCCATCCCTCTTGGCATTCAGGGAAAAAAGTGAAATCCTGGCTGTGGGACCAGGCGTTTGCACATTAGCACAAGGCAGCACTTTGGACTGGATTTTAATGGCAGTGTGCCCCTCCCTTCCCCTTTAGTGCCCCCCACCAGTGTTTTTGACCTTTCTCATCAACCACTCCCCTCCCCCTTCGGCTCCATACCTGTTACAAAATCCTGTCTTTTAAAATATATTTTTATACTGATTTCTAATCTAATTTTAAATAACTGCTTACTGGGGAGTTGTCCTTCCCCTCTTAGGGCGCTTGTGCCCGCTTTGTGCTGGTCAGTGATTGTAATAAAGTTTTGTTGTTGTTGTAATGGCAAGTTGGTGGATATGGCTCAATGCTCTTTTTATGGATGGAACACTGTTTTTAACTTAAATGAATGTGTATGGTGTGTTACTGTTAATTGTATTTTAATGTATTTTAATGCTGAATGTTTTGGGGGGTTTTATATTGTATTTTACTGTGTTTGTTAGGCCGCTCTGAGTCCCCCCTCGGGGGTTGAGAAGAGCGGGGTAAAAATGCTGGAAATAAAATAAATAAATAAAATAGAGAAAAAACATATTTTAATTTATATTTCATTTTAGTATCTCTATATAATCAGACTGTACTTCCTGCTCCACCATTCAATCAACAACCATTGAGTAGTTCAAGAAAGTCTCTTCTCTTGGCTTTTCTTCGCAAATGAAGATTCAGGAATGACTCATCCCATGCTTTCTATAAGTGTGTTAAAGGGATTTTAGGAATTTGGATGTGTCCTTTGAGCCTGTGCAATGGATTTTTCTGGTGGAGCGCACTGTTCACAGAACTTGCCTCACCCTTTAACCCAAAGGTTTGTCTGCTGGGGCCTAGCAAAGCTTGGATGGTAGCAACGAGGTCCTCAGGTTGTAGGTTTGATTAGTTTCCTTCTCTTAGATCAGGCCTGTCCAACAGGCGGCCCGCAGGCTGCACACGGCCTGCCAGCCCCTTGGATCCGGCCCACCTACCCTCCTGCAAGAAATCAGCTGTTTTTTTAATTAAAAAATCCGATTTTTAAAAGAAAAATTCAAAAAAAATCCCCCCAAAAACATGTGCATGTGCGCGGCGGCGCAAGCGCCATCCACAGCCACCGCCCCCTTTGCTCTGCTCCCCATGGCTCCACCCTCCCTCCTAAAGTGACATACCGGGCGGTCTCAGAAGCGGGTGAAATCACCGCTTCTGAGGCTGGCATGACACTTTAGGAGGGAGGGAGGAGCCAAGGGGAGCCCCCCATTGCTCCGCCCTCCCTCCTAAAGCGTCATGCCTAAAGCGTCATGCCGGGCGGCAGAAGCGGGCGAAATCGCCACTTCTGAGGCTGGCGTGATGCTTTAGGAGGGAGGGAGGAGCCAAGGGGAGCCCCCCATGGCTTCACCCTCCCTCCTAAAGCATCATGCCAGGCGGCAGAAGAGGGCGAAATCGCCGCTTCTGAGGCCGCCCAGCATGTCAGAAATCGCCGCTTCTGATTTCGCCTGCTTCTGCCGCCCGGCATGACACTTTAGGAGGGAGGGCGGAGCCATGGGGGGCTCCCCTTGGCTCCTCCCTCCTAAAGCATCACGCCAGCCTCAGAAGCAGCAATTTCACCCGCTTCTGAGGCCGCCTGGCATGTCACTTTAGGAGGGAGGGAAGAGCCAAGGGGAGGCCCCACCCTTCCCGCTACTGCCACGCGTGTGCAGCATTGGCTCCAGGGGTGGGGCTTTCCTTCCTCCTCCTCCTCCTCGCACTGGCGGCCCCCCAGGTGATTCCAGTGATCAGTGACTGGAATTCCGGCCCTTGGGCCGGTAGAAGTTGGACAGCCCTGTCTTAGATGGTTGACCTTACAGGGTTAGATGAGCACCACCTGCCCAGGTTTGAATTTAGAGTTTTCCTTCTTTTAGGATGGTTGCCAAAAGGCTAGAGAGCCCATCCTGCCCATTGACGCTCTTTTTCAAACCTTTCAGTTGTGACCTGTCTGGCATGGGAGGCCCTACCAGTGACTATTATGCCACCACCAGCATAGCTCACAACTTCATTAGGGTATGCAAGCCTCTCCCCTATGACAAGTGGGCGCCAATGGAGAGGCATTCAAGAAAGTATTATGGTAATATACTGTCTTATGTTGACACAGTACAATCTTCAAGAAAGTATTATGGTAATATACTGTCTTATGTTGACACAATAGAATCTTTTAGCTGCTACAGAAAACATCTGGATTACAAAATCCCTGAATGACTGTACATATTTGTTCATACACTAAAGGGAAGCCTGTTAAATTATGTGTAATTATGGATGGATAGATAGATATTCTGAGTTGTGTAATGCAACCAAGGATAGTTCTTCACTATCGTTTTCCTCTTAAACTGCACATGGAGAAAAAAAGTCATAAACAAATGTGTAAGTACCTGTTTAGTTTCAGCAGACATGAATATACAGCAATTTCCTTGTCACTCTCCCTTCCCCCAATTCCACAAGATACATTACTATGTGAGGCATATCTCTATGTCAAGCATCAATAATGAATATATAGAGAAAGGAGAGGGGAGTGGATCCAACTTCCAAAAGCTCCATATCTTCAGATGTTGATGGACTTCAACTTCCAGAAGCTATAGCCAACATTACTAATTTGGATGGACTCTGTAAAACATATGTGTGTGTACCTAAAGTTGGGATCCATTCCTTAAAACAAAAGAACAGAAAACTTGAGCATATCATAGAGGAAGGAGGGGGAAGTGGAAGAAGGCTTAGGGATGGAAAAATATGTTAATATCTTCTATATTTTAAATAAGGACACATTCTTCATTAAAAATGTGGTCTTTACATTGTCCATGTATATGTTGCTGGATCAATGTATGAAATGTCACAAAGACCATCTGTTCCTGTGTGAACATGCATGAGCATATTCCAAATGGAAATCAATTAATTAAAGACAGCATTGACTGGTTGCTTGTTTAAACAATGCTTTGAAAATGTGGGTCACGTGCACTGCAGAGTCAACTCCACATTGAATCAGGATAAGAAATCAACCCAGAAGACTGATTACACATGTGATTCTCAAACTTTGGTCCTCCTGGTGTTTAGAGTGTGTTACATTTTATTGTATCCAACATTTCTTTTGGCATGGGACCTAAAATGGCAAGTCCCAAATTCCTTGACATGGTTCAAGCTGGCTAGGGCTTCTGCAAGCTGAAGTCCAAAGCTCTGAGAGGAGGTTTTTTTTCCTCCTGTAGTGAGATGGAGCAGTGTAATCCAGTTTTGGGGCCACAATAACCTGACAACCACAATTCAAAACACCAGAACTCCATGCCTGGGTACCTTCATTTAAAAAGCATTGTTATAATCCAGCCTGAAACTAAGGAATGAAAACCAGATACTAGGGGCTCATCTAAATCTACCACAAATTATGTAGCCAGTCCAGAAAAGCAGTATTCTGGACTAGCCCCTGAAGACAGATACTCTCCATCTGTCTCACAGAGGTGGCAGGGCAGAGTTTGTTTCAGCCCTGCTGGATCATCACCTTAGCTTTCCTGTTCCCATTGCCACGCAGGATAGCCATAGAGCTCCAGGAAAGCACCAGTGATTGCTAGGAGCTTACTGGAGTTCTTTGGCCATATGCCATGGCAGTAGACGGGGGAGTTTTGGTGAAACTCCAGAGTTCCCCTGACTTTGCTTAACATGGGGTTAAGTTAGTTTACCCCATGTTAAGGCCTGGAAGTATTTGGTCATCATTTGGACAGCTGAGATAAATGTCTAGTCCACATTAGGTTATAAGGCAGGTATAGACAGGCCCTCACTGTCTTCTCCAAAAAATAATGTAATTGGTGAACAAGCCAAAGTTGTGAAAATTCATTCTTCCCCAACATGTGTTCTTGATTTGCTCAAAACTCTTTTAAGGGAGTGCAGCTTTATTTAGAACATTATTACTTGTTCAGCCTTTCCACAAACACATCCTCCGTACGTTCTATACCAGTTTGTCATTTTACTGCTTCCATGAGGCTGAATTTTGGAAGTTATACGTTTAGTAATCATGTCTTAAAACATGACTACTAAAAAAATCAGGATCCCTTGCTCTCCCTAACCCTTAATTTCATATAGATAGTGATACTGAAAAAGGGGCAAGATTGAGTCTTACAGATCTCTATATTTTCCAAGCAGTTTTATAACAGACATTCCAAAAGGAAGCTGAAATGCTATAACTCGGTGTTTAACACCCCAGTTATGTTCAAGTGGCCTAGAAGTATACCAGGTTTAATGTCAAGAATTATTAAAAATGCCCATGAGAAATAGAACACGTCAAGTGGTGTTTAGCTGGATTAATTCTATAGTGTAGATACACATAAGGACCTTTTTAAAACAGTGCACAAAATAGATGACATAGGGTTAACTTTATTTATTGGTCTTTGCCAAACAAAGATAGTTGGTGGTTATTATATTGTTGTGCTGGTCTTGTTATTGTTTAATTCCATAAAGCCTATCAAACTGTTGATAGGCTTTATGGAACCTAAACCTTGGACTAGATTATATGAAGTTTATCTAGAAAATAAGGTTACAAGGCATATAGCCGCAAGGAATTTTCACGGAAGAAATTGGTATCACTGCCGTGTAGCAGGAAGCCAGTAGAAGCGGACAAGCAATGCCAGTCATCAGTAGCTCACCAACTGGCATTGTGGTGAAGGTTAGAGATGAGCATCCTCATTCCGTTTCCCTCCAAGTGCGAAGTTCACACTGTAATACACTACCTAAATGCTAAGTCAGTGTTTCCCAACCAGTGTGCCGGGGCACAGTAGTGTGCCATGGGAAATTGAAACCTCCGGGGAGATAGAGTCTAGTGTGTTGAAGTATAAAAACCCTAAGAAACCTACTTCTCCGTGCATTGGGAAGGCCCACCTCCCTTTCCCCAAGTAGAGACCTCCTCTTTCCTCCTGGGGGTTCTGTGTGGGAAGTTTGGCCCAGTTCTATCATTGGTGGGGTTCAGAATGCTCTTTGATTGTAGGGGAACTATAAATCCCAGCAACTACAACTCCCAAACGTCAAGGTCTTTCCCCCCGGAACTCCATCTGCGTTCATATTTGGGCATATTGAGTATTCATGCCAAGTTTGGTCCTGATCCAACATTGTTTGAGCCCACAGTGCTCTCTGGATATAGGTAAACTACAACTCCAAAACTCAAGGTCAATGCCCACCAAACTCTTATAGCATTTTCTCTTGGTTATGGGAGTTCTGTGTGGGAAGTTTGTGTCTTTCTGCCATTCCTGCCAGGATATCTATGTTGAGTTCATCGAAACAGGCCCAAGTTTCACACTGAGTGTATAAATACATTTTAAAAACATATTAACTATATGTGTTACTGTGTTAGAGTGTCATTTTGTGTCATTTTGTTTGGTGGTGTGCCCCAGGATTTTGCAAATGTAAAAAGTGTGCCGCGGCTCAAAAAAGGTTGGGAAACACTGTGCTAAGGGCATGAACGCTGCTGTGATTCATTGCAAAATCATTTCAGTTTATGGAGAGGACATAATGTCAAGACAGCATGTGACAGAATGAGTATGGAATATATTGTGAGACCATGAAGAAACTTCACAAAACCATCCAAAACAAACATCATGGGATGCTGACGGCGGGAGTCTGTCTCCTTCATGACAATAGCAAAACACACAGGGAGACAGTATATTATCAAAAATAAAGTGTATATATTAGCATACAAATGAAGTGGGAGACGCTGGCAGAGAACAATAACAATAACAGTTCTCTGGCGCTTACATAAGCAATATCAGTGGTGTAAATACCATATCAAAGAAAGTGCGGCGTGGTCCTCGGGCGAAGTTCCAGGCAGCGGCGCAAACAAGTTCGAAGGGGCGACAGGATGAACAACGAGGGAAGGGGATCAGTTACACAGGCGGAGAGGAAAGATTAATCCAGGAGTAAACTCCGCAGCGATCCCAATTCGCTGTAATCGGCGATAGAGGCTAAATGCCTTTGTTTGTAATCCAAGCTCCTAAAGCGGTCGATAGCCGGGAGCAATGCTGCGCAAATGCGCTTCGTGTTCTGTTGCCGGAACGAGATGCGCCGACCTCGGAGGTGACCCAAAGAGGGGACCACGGGGGCTGTGTCAGCGTTGCAGCCCACTCAGAAACGCCGGGCACGCCACAACGGTTTCAGCTGCAGGGGGCCCGATCCGTTTCGCCAGATAATGGCTTTTTCAAGTGGCCAGGGTGCGGTGAAGATCACAGGCGTTTCACAGAACATACATTATCATGCAATGGCATGGCCCCATCATAGGTAGTTCCATGGACCCGAAGGTGGCTCAGCACATGGCTCAGAGGCTCGTTGTGAGCGTGGGAAGGAAAGGGAAGAGAAAGGGAGATTGAAGGGAGGTTGGAAGAAGAACAGGGCAAGCAGAGAAGGGCTGTTGCCTGCCCCTGGTTGCCTGTTTTGCAGCCGCTTGTATGTTGTTGTTGTTGTTGTTGTTGTTGTAGGGGAAGAAGAGCCAGGGCAGCAGAGAACCAGGGTAGGGAGAAGGGCTGTTGCCTGGCTGGCTGGCTGCCTTGCAGCCGCTTGTGTGTTTTTGCTGTTGGGATTTGGGATGGGTGGGTGATACGTGGGTGGGTAATATTGGGGTGTGAGGGTGCAGTTTGTTTCCTTCTGTTGCCAAATAGGCAAAATATTATACTTCCTAAAGTTGTGAAATTAACTTCCAAAAGCCAAAATGACAATGCATGACAATGCATGTCCGCACACCGCTCATGCAATAAAAGAGTTGTTGACTTCATTTGGTTGGGATGTTTTAAGCCATCCCTCTCACAGCCCAGATCCTGCACCCAATGATTATATCTGTTCACTAAATTGAAGGAACACCTTGATGGAAAACATGAGGTGAAAATCGAAGTGAAGAACTGGTTGAAAAAGACAGAGGAAAAGTTCTATGACACAGGCATCAAAAACCCATCCCACGGTTGACAAAATGTACTGAGTTGAATGGTGATTATGTGGAAAAATAATGTAATAACAATGCTACAAACTATGTACTGTAGGTTTTATTAAAATATATTCATTCTTTGTATTATTATTTTTTTAAAAAACCCTCTTGTAACCTTGCTTTCTGAATAACTCTGTTAATCACATTTCTATTAATTTTACTAAACATTTTCCACAAAGGGGAAGTTATGAGATTCAAATATGAACACAAAAATATTCTATAACCTATCACACTACAGTGTGTGCTAAACTACAGCCATATCTGGAGGGACATGAGTATAAGCAAAGTGGATATTATCAGGCAAATAGATTTTTATGGACTCTGTGTTATAGAATCTCAACTATTTTCTGAAATATTTTGGTATAGAACATTTTGCTCCTCGAAGCAGAGCCACAAGTGATACCTCCCACCTACCGATATCAAGGTGCATAATATCCAAAACCAGTCAAGTTGTTTTGGCATATGAGGGAGAAACCCCATTATTAACTTTCGCTATACCTTGCATTAAAAACATAACAATTTAAATATCCACCTTTTTTTATACCTGGCAGCTATCTCATGTAATGATCACTGTCACATAAGTGACAGGGATAATCTCAATCAAAGAATGTTTGGGAGACAGGGTGACTCCATAGGAAAACTGGTCTTGACCATTTCTGTTTCTAGTGGCAAAGTAGTGTGAACATAGAACTAATACTATAACTGCTTCTTCTTGGCCCAGAGAAGAACTTAAATCAAAGGATATGTAGCCCACTTTAGCAAAGATAGCCTGAACATCTGGAGTTGTTAGAATTCCAAAGTATTAATTTAAGATTTGGGTTGCTCTGATTTTTCTGGGCTGTACGATCATGTTATAAAAGCATTCTGTCCTGACGCTTTGCCTATCTCTAAGGCAGGCACTTTCAGAGGTTGTGAGGTCTGTTGGAAAGTAGGCAAGTGAAGTTTATATATCTGTGGAATTTCACTTGGAAACTCACTCACTTAGTTTCCAACAAACCTCTGAGCACACCTGCCATAGATGTGGGCAAAATATCTGGACAGAATGCTTCTAGAACATGACTTTACAGCCTTGAAAACTCACAGCAACCCAGTGATTCCGGCCATGAAAGCCTTCGACAACACAATTTTAGATTTGTTTAAATTTTGTATTAGGAATGGTTTTATTTTGAGAAAGTAGAATTTTTCAAACAAAATTAGGAGTCAATGTAGAAGAGCACATGATTCACATACATTTGAGTCCTATTTTCTCTCCAATTAGACAATAGGAAAGCACATATCCCTGGAGGCTTTTTTAAAAAATTATAAAAGGTTCATCCTTTGTCCTTCAGCAACTTGCCACTTTGAATAAGTTATAGAAGAAACTTAGATAGCTTCTCCATAACCATTTGGACAGTATATCCAAACATACAGATGGGTTATTTTGATGTCTATAGTGCTAGTCTTAAAGTTCTCTCAAACCTCTATCTTCCCCCAAAGACAAGAAAATTGAAACAGAAATGGAATGGCAGGAAATAGATTTTGGCATATGTTGAAAGTGATCAACACAGCATGTATGTTTCAGCAGAGGTGTAATCTATCGGTTTCAACTGACTTAAGGGAGCAATCAGTTAAGCAATTTCCTGAAACTGTGTTTGCATTTAAATTGTGTGTGTGCATTAAAAAATATTTTTGAGGAATGAAAGCAAATCAAACAAACCTATATACATATTTTGAACCTTAAACTACCTGCTTCAGAACAATATCTCAGAACTGACATTCACAAGTATAAACCAGCTGAAAAGAGCAATTCAGTCAGCAATTACCATGGACTGTGATTCTATAAACATGGAGAGCCCTACAGTGTAATTCCTCTTGATGGTGAAGAAACTGACATAGTTTTACCTAGCTCAGTCAGCATATCAGATTGGCAATTTCTTCACAAAACAAAATAGGGTTAGGGAAAACAATTGTGGCAATCGTTGCAGGTAACAAAAAGAATATCATTATTCTACAGGTACTTGCATGGCTCCCACACTTACTCATTCTATCATTTTTAAGGTGTGTGTGTGATCAACATATTCCTTCAGTTATGGCTTGATTTTTTAAAGTTGTTGTCAGGTCAACTCTAACCTATAATGATCCTGTGTATGAGAGACATCTTATTCACCCTACCATCAACAGCCCTGCACAGGTCTTGTAGATTTGGGGATATGGTTTTCTTGGTTTGAGACTATCCCTCTGTAATGCAGACTACTTCTTTTTCTACTGCCTTCTTACTTACCAAGCATAGTCATGTCTTTTAATGACATTTTCATTTGACTTTTTACCAGTTCATGGGATCTCCAGCGCCACACTTTAAATGAGTTGATTTTATTATGATCAGCTTTCTTCTATCAAATGAGAACACGGGAAGCCTTCCATGTTCTCAGGGCTCCATCATAGAACACTTCCAACACAGGTCTTGGACGGAGCCCTGCAGGAAGTAGCTGTGCATCATCTGATGGGATGCAGCATATTCCATCCAAGAACTGTGCTTGAAGCATCCTGCGACAGGTTTAAAAAAAACCCATGTGATGAAGTCACAAAACGTTGTGTAATTGTCTGATTCATGCTTCTCACATTCCATGTTCCTATAATATTTGTTATGCACTTTAGGCTTTCCTTTCCTTTCCTTTCAAGCATGACAACAGCTGATCATCCTTTAGGGTTGACTCTATTTATGCTACTAACCATAGTACTTCTTATAGCTGTCTTCTTCTCTACTCTAGTGTTTCATTGAGTGCCTTCTGTCCTGGCAGAACATCCACTAGTACTCTCTTTTGTTCCATTTTGGAATCTTTCATAAGAATTTCATTGTGAAAGACATTTGAAAGGGGTTTACTGTGCATCTTATGTGCAGTACTAACAAGTGGTACTACTCCTTTTTTATGGTACTACTCCCTTTTTCTGATATATTCTCCATCAATGTTGCTCAAAGAGATGTGAATGTTGGACTTCAGTATCAATTGAGTCCATCATCTTATATATATATATATATATATATATATATATATATATATATATATATCAGTGAAAGTGGTGGGTTGACGATTATGCACGGCCACACCATAACCCCCACAACCACAAAACCCACAACACACGTTTCACCAGGCCATGAGGTACCAACTAGGCACAACCCCCACCCTTAAAACTTCCACAGACCCCTAAATCGACCCCAAAAAAAGCCCATTCAAACCTATGGGAGGAGGATCTGGCGCCGGCCGCGCCGCACGAACCCCGCCCGGCACATTCACCTGCTCTCCACTGGGAGGCGGAACCTCCTCCCGCCTGAATGCCCTCCGCAGGTTAGGGGGCCGGTCTGGAAGCGGAGGAGGAGAGGGCCAGAACCCCAAGGAGCCCAATGCAGCACCCGCCACCCGGCTCCATGCGGCGGAGGACGGCTGCTCTGTGATGCCTTTCCTGCTTTCCCTGCGTTGTCCTCCTCCGGGAGTGGCAGGAAGCTGGGCCGCCACCGCCTCATCGCTCTTCCTGGGCACTGTCGCCTCCTTGGCTTCCTCCGCTGCTTTCCTCATGTTCGTGGACTCGGGTTGCGTGCGTTGGGTCAGGGAACTTTAGAAGCCTGTGAGATGGAGGAGGAGGCGGGTAAGGCCATGGAACTACACCTCCCAGAAGCCTCCGCGCCACTCCCAGGGAAACAGGGGCGGAGCTTTCTGGATAGTCCCATGCCTTTACCCGCCTCCGCCTCCATCTCCCAGCCTCCAAAACGTTCCCGGACACAATGCACGCAACCCGAGTCCACGAACATGAGGAAAGCAGCGGAGGAAGCCAAGGAGGCGACAGTGGCCAGGAAGAGCGATGAGGCGGTGGCGCCCAGCTTCCTGCCACTCGGAAGGAGGACAACGAGGGAAACACACAGGACACCAGACATCCTCCTACAGAAGGTCCCCCACCGCCCCCCTGCCCTCGGCAGAAAGGTGGCAAGGAAGGGCGACCATCCAACTGAAGAGACAGACAGGGAACAGGCAAGCTTACAACACACATTAAAAAAAAACCCATACAGCCAAAAACCCCAAACACAACAACTCCTACCCCAAACCACACAAACAAACACATCCACACACATACAAACACATATAAATACACACCTATACATACACATCCACACAAAAACATAAACATACAAACACACACATATAAATACACAACCACATACAAACACATATATCTACACACCTACACATACACACCCACACTAATACATACACATATATACACACACATCTAAATACACAACCACATACAAACACATATATCTACACACCTATACAAACACATCCACACTAATACATACACATATATGCACACACATACAAACACATATAAATAAACATCCACATACAAACACATATATCTACACACCTAAACATACACATACACACTAATACATACACATATATACACACACATATCAGCACCTCTCCACATATACACATACATACATACACATACACATCCACACTAATACATACACATATATACACACACATATCAGCACCTCTCCACATATACACATACATACATACACATACACAAACACACATATATATACACGTCACCACACACACAAAAAACCACAGGAAAAAAACACACATACATACACACAAACCAAGACCAATATACACACACATACACACACACGCACACACATACACACACACAAATATACACAAACCTATACATGCACACACACATACACACATACCCCCCAAAAACCAAACACACATACAACTATAAACACAAGAACACACACATATATATACACACAACAAACATGCTCACATCATTTCCACAACTTACATACCCAGACTTTCCCACATCACCAACATAGGGCACAGCAACGCGTGCCGGGTACAGCTAGTATATATATATATATATATATATAGAGTGAGAGAGAGAGAGAGAGAGAGAGAGAGAGAGAGAGAGAGTAGCTGTGCCTTGCCATGCGTTGCTGTGGCCTATAGAAAGAATTTTCGAAGTAGAGGTAGCTATCTGGACTATTATAAAAGAAGTACCTACCTATTCCTTCCCCCCTTTTTCTTCCCCTTCCCCTTTCTCTACTTTCTTCCTTCTCTACCTCTTTCTTTTATTCCTCCTTTCACTCTTTAGTTTCATCCTTCCTTCTCTCTTTCTTTCCTCCCCCACTTTCTCTACTTTTTCATCTCCTTTCTTCCCTCCCTGTTTCCTTCCTTCTTTCACTTTTATTTCCTTTTCTCCTCCCTTCCTTCTTTACCTCTTTCCTGCCTTTCCTTTCTTTCTTTCTTTCCTTCCCTCTTTCCTTCTTTCCCTCCCTTCTTCTCTCTTTCCTTCCTTCCCCCTTTCCCTCCTTTATACCTTCTCTTTTCCCCTCCCTCCTTTATTTTCTCCTTCCTTCCTGTCTGTTCTCCCCTAATACCATGGTAGAGTCCCTTCTAACTCTATTCTATGAGTGTATTTAATATAGTAATATATAGTAGTAACATTATATTATGTTTGTTTGTATGTATGTATGTATGTGTGCGAAGGGCGGACATGTGGCAGCTTTCTGATTGGTTTCCACTGTGGTATTATTTGCATATGGCTTCTGATTGGCCAGCATCAATATTCTAAGACTCTGAAGTGGCTGAGTGAGGAAAGGCAAGGCCCTGAGGCTGTCAGAAATGGTGATTGGAAAGAGGCGCTACCCCCGAAAATTGATGACTGGATAGAAAAACTGATGGAAGTCAGAAATATGGACTGTCTCACAAAAGCAATGACAAAACAGAAGGAAGCCACAGACTGGACACCGATAACAAACTATCTAAGAGAACTTTAAAAAGTGGATGTTATATAAATTAAGTTGTACGTAAACAATTGAAAAAGCTACGGCTGGATATATCTGAGTTCGGGATTGTATGAAGGTTGATAATGACCTAAGCTGTATTAGATAAAGCGGGTGGAGGGTGGAAAAGGAAGTCGGGATCGACAGAAAATGCCTCTGGGAGGGCAGGGGGGTGGGGAGAGGGGGATCGAGGATGGGATGGGAGGAAGGAGGGGGGAATGACTGTTATTTTAATTTTGTTGAAAAACCTAATAAAACATTTTTTAAAAAAAGAAATGGTGATTGGTTGCCACTGTGGGGTTATTTGCATATGGGTTCTGATTGGTCCACCTCAACATTGTAACATTCTGAAGTGGCTGAGAGTGGAAAGGCAAGGGCCTTGGTGGCATCTTCTACTTTTTAGGATTTAGGATTTGTAAGTTTTTTAAGTTTTTTTTTGTTTTGTTTTGTTTGTTGGGCACACCTTGCGTTGTGAGGAGGTTTGTCGCCAAATTTTGTGTGTTTTTGTCCAGTGGTTTTTTTTGTTTACTTCAGCCTCATTACGGACAGAGCATTTGATAGATGATTGATTGATTGATTGATTGATTGATAGATAGATAGATAGATGATAGATAGATTCTGCCACTTTATATAAGGAACACCACTGTACTATGCCATTTTGTATAATGGTATTTGAGCATCCATGATTTTGATATTCATGGGGAAAGGGTCTTAGGACCAAACCATAGCAGAAATCAAGTGTCCAGTATATGTTGCTAAATAGTCACCAAATAAATCTTAAATTTTGTTTCTGCCAGTTCCTGGATGTTTTCTTTTCTAATTTTGAATACTGTTTGCCAACATTTTTCAGTAGACAATTTAAAGCTGGATTGGCAGCTGTCCTGCTTCCACTGTGTTATTAAATATATTGAGTGCACTATTTAACTATAATAGTCAGATACTATATTGACAAAGAAATATAAGACCAAGCCAAACTTCTAGCAGAGATGCTACCCACTTGATTGCTTTTCTTCACTTGGTGCTCTCAGATCATAAAAATTTCTTTCATGTTTCTTTCATGCAGCTTTTATTAGTTTTAAAAGTGATTGATGCACAAAATGTGCCACTTCATATCTTTCCATTTATTCTTTCTAGATCCAACCTATGTCTATTTATATCTGTTTTGCTAGAGGTAGTCATGCATAACTTTGATTTCAAAATACAATTTTTGTAACTTCTGCAAGGGAAAGTAAAGTATGAGCTTTGTTAAACTAAAGTCTGGTCTCCAGACAAATGAAAAACAGAGTGTTGTGTGTTCTAATGTGTGGGGGTGAGAAATTGTGAGCGATAAAGGCAGAAAGCAATTGAATCCAAAAGTGTATAGATTGTGACAATGACATTTGAATTTTCACACACACACACACACACACACACACAATCCTGTTGTAATAGCAGACTGACTATTCATACATAAATGTTGATGACAAAACATAAACACCAAAACACTGTGTCCAAGCTAAGTGAAATAAAATTCTATCACTTGAGTCAGATCACTTACAACATTCTGGTAAACCAGCTCCGAAACACATAATATTATTCTATACCTCCCTTCCATTACAACCAGTGAGTCTACTCCTCAAATGTTTTAGGGCTTCAGCTATTCAAACAATTATTGCTGAAGATCTATTAATATCGTAACAAAAATAATCTTCTTTTCACATGTAGATGCCTTTTTCAAGTGAAAAACTGAGGCCCATCTTAATAAACTACCATTATTATTTTGCATATCTTGGATGACATTCGGAAAGTTTAAACAAAATCTTGGTCATACGGTCTTGGATGACCCTGCAGGCTGCAACTCCCGTTAGATCTGATAGGTATAGGTGATGTTAAGGATTATGGCACTTTTAATTAAACAACACCTGGAAACCCGTGCTTGGTTGAGCTTCTTTAACATACTGCCAGTCAAGGAACACAATGGCACCTATGTCTCATTGCTGCCCTTCTCCTTCCCTAATCAGAAAGAAGGGCATAGGGCACCTGAGCATGGCATTAAAATTAATTTCTGTGGCAAGTTCTTATTGAAATGATCAAAAGTAAAATTTTGAAGATGCTTCAGATTGGTTCTCTTCTTGTGATGCTTTAAAATAATGTTATTAAGCCCTTGAAATTATTATCTTCTAATCTATTTGTTGCTATTGTTCTTTTGTTTCCCCTTGAAATGAAACCAAAGAACATTTAATAAAAATAATGCCAAAGAAAAATGGGTACATGTATCCTTTGGAAATCATGTTGTACCATAACTGTAAGACTATACCATGTTTTCAGGCCATGCAGGGTATTAAACCAAAGCAGAAATGTCACTTTGTCAGGCAACATTTCTCTTAAGGATGTAAAGGATTTCAGAAAGATTCTCTTAAGGGATATATCAAAATATGCAATATATATTGTTAGAAATAATGACTGAGAAAAGAAAGAAGCTGCTTGTGACATAACGTCTTTTTCTTCAGTCACACCTTCCTGGGTCTTCATTTGCCAATATTCGCTTATATTTTTGTTCTGTTTTATACAAGTATCCCTATTAATTAAATAATCAAATTTGAAATCTCAATTCACCTTCATTTGCTGGGTAATGTACAAATTATAAACCTAAAATATATCATAACAATAGAATAATTTAAAAAAACGGTATGGCAGAAACAACATATAAGAAATACATTTTCAAACAAGTGCACAAAAACTCTAGACTTATTAATACAGTTTGACACCACTTTAACGGACATGACTCAATGCTATGGAATCATAGGAATTTAAGTTTAGCACCATTTGGCAGATAAAAGCTTGGAAAACTGCAACTCTCATTTGTAAAACTTTGTAAAATTGCACTATCAAATCATGATTTGTGATAATTTGATAGTATCTGATACTAGAGCATCTCAAACTACATTATATGACTGATCCTCTAGGATCCGTCAAGAATGAAGAAAACAGTACAGGCAACACACAAACAGGGGAATCTTCCAGACTTGTTCACTTGGACCAGAAAATTACAAAGACTTGAAAGAGAAACATCGGAATTGAATTATATTGATACAATCCATTAACAGAAAAATGACAAAGACAGTGGCTTCCTCTGGCACACTACATACTGGTATATTGTTACAAGTATTCTTGCTATTGTAACAGAAGGAATCTTCTCGGAGAAGGAAGGCTTTGAATCCTGCAAAACTGAATTTTGTTAAGTATATTTATTCCTTTTATGCATCAGTACTAATTGACTGTTATAAATACTTAAGAGATCTGCATCACTGTTTTTTAAAAAATAGAGCAAGGGGCATGATTTGCATCCTCCTGGATCCTGTTCCAGTAGGCCCTCTATATTTACTGGTGTTAGGGGCAGAGGACCTTCATGAAAGGGAGAAATGATGAAATAAAAATGCTATTTTAGATAATAATAATAATTTCATTTCTTACCCGCTTATTATTATTATTATGTTTATTTATATCTCACTTTTTCACTCTATTTGGAGTCTCAAAGTGGCTAACAATTAAAAGCATTAGAAAACAACATAAAATATACAAATATTAAAAAGTATTAAACATCATTAATATTAAAAAAACAATTCAAGTTAAAACCATACAAGCATATAAAAATAAATATATTGGTTAAAGACATTCAATGAGGTAGCTGTTGTGGCTTTTTTTTTTAAAAAAAAGGTTTTGTCAAAAAAAATTAACAAATTCCCCAAAATCAGTAGATATATTAATATTTCTGAAATTAGGGGGAAATTATCCCCTGTCATTTTGTGTCATTGTATAGAAAATTCAAGGAGATAGCTCTTGTAGTTTTTTTAAATGTTGTTTGTTAAAACTTTGAAAAATTCCCAAAAATCCATGGATAAGTGAAACATTCTGAAATTTGATGGGCTAAGAGTGGTAATTGTATTGTATAATCATAGCCAGTTTCGTTCTAATAGTTCTAACAATGAGGGATAAAAGATCCACTGAAATTATCCCATTGGCACAATTACTTAACAAAAGGAATGAAAAAGTAGTTAACTCATGATACGGACCATGTCCAAGTTCGTAAATGAGTTTTAGAAATGATTTTTCCCACTCCCTAATTTTGTAATGAGTATTGAAACATTTTATTCATTGATCTCACAGACCTAATGTAAACAAGGATCTTCTGATCCAAAGTTGAAGTCTCCATAAACAATCTCTCAAAATTCAGAAGGGATCCCATATCTGTCCACAGCCAAATAGGGCCCTGTCATTTCACTGGATTTCCAGCATGAAAGTTGTGGGAAAGGAATTGGTCAGCATTTGAGGGTTGCCCTTGATTTATCCATGTTCTAAACTGAACCAAACACTGCAATTGGAAAAGCCATAATCCCCTCACCACCACCATTTGACCTTAGCATAAGACAACATCCAAATTCTCTGTATCATTCAAAAGACAGAACCTGCATTATACAAAAAAATTATAGATATGAAGCAATTAAGATTGTTATGTCATGACTATCCTAAGCCCAGGGGTTTCTATAGCAAAACCTGAGATATGGGGATCACAAGAAATGGATCCTGGTGGCATTACAGAGGGTGTTACATCTACTTCCTGGGGATGATTTAGCTAGATTTCCTGCACTGAGCAGGGATTTGGCCTTAATGGCCAATGGGGGCCCTTCCAACTCAGTGGCTCTATGATTGACAGATTTATCTTTTTGTCACATTATTTCTGCTATCACCTATTGTATATTTGTTTCATCAAGAATTCCAAAATAATTACATTTTTCTTTTTCTCCCCTCTATCAATTGTATGTCTGTTTTTGAATTATTTTTTAAAGTTAAGATGAATACTTGAACTAAAGCAAATGAATAGCACCATAAATAGCACAGTGTTTCAGAGGAATAGCACCATGTCAGTAGCTAACTAACTATCTAACAAACTAACATATTCAATATGTTTAGAAACTTCAAGGCAAGATTATCTAAAATTATCTTTGAATAAATTGGAATATCATAAAACTGTCCTTATCTTATGTTATGGGGAAATTTATGAAAAATGTTTTAATGTAAATATTAGGATTGGGCTTTCGGGTGAAGAAATTAAATTAGTTCTTATTAGATCTGTTCAAAATGCTAATTTTGAGCTTTTCCGCACCTCCCCCGCGAACCCAGAAGTAGACTTTGATTTATGCTCCTTGAGGCCGGCAATTTGCATAATTATTGTAATTAATTCTTAATTATTGTACTCACACACCTTCTCCCTGTCTTCTCCCCTTCAGTTCCTTCCCGCCTTCATTCATTTTCTTGCCCTGTTTCTTTTTCCCTCATTTTTATGGGGAACTGGAAGTGACGCTGCTGCTAGGCATTCTGGGAAGTGTAGTCCTCCACGCTTCTCCCTCTCCCCCCCTCTCTCCTTCTCTCTGCAGTCGCTGCCGATGTTGCCTGGCTCGAGGGAAGAGAGGCAGAGGCAGCCGAGGCACGGAGGGGCTGGGAAGGGCAGGCACTGCCCCCAAGGAGACCTAAACTTCCTGGTGGACGGAGCTACGCTGAGGCGAGCGCGGGAGAATTGCAGGAAGAGAGAAAAAGAGAGAGGAGGGGAGAATTGAAGGAAGAGGAGGGGGAGAGAAAGAGAGAAGAAGATGGAGAGGAAAGGAGGAAGGAAGGAAGGAAAGGAGGGAGAGAGGAGGAGGGAAGGCAGAGAGAAAGAAGGGAGGAGGGAGGAAGGGAGAGGAGGAGGAGAGAGAAAAAGATGCCCACGAGGTGAGGGAGAAGAAAATAAACGTGTATGGGGTGAGGAAGAAGGAGGGAAAGGTTTGCAGGCAGCAAGAGCAGAGGAAAGAAGAGTAAAGCACAGCTGGGTTGCTGTGTGGGAGAGTCCAGGGGAGAAGGAAAGCCTCCGCTTCTGCAAACGCCCCTGAGTCCTGGGAGATGGCCGTGGCATGAAGGAAAATCCCAGCAGCTCCCAATTTCAAAGGTCTGCCCCCCCCAAGAGGCCCCCAGTATTCTCTAATGCTCATGACAGTTCTCTGTGTCAACTTTGGCTCAATTCCATTGTTGGTGGAGTTCAAAATGCTCTTTGATTGTAGGTGAACTATAAACCCCAGCAGCTACAACTCTCAAATGACAAAATCAATCCCCCACAACTCCAACAGTGTTCAACTTTGGGTATATTAAGTATTTGTGCCAAATTTGGTCCAGATCCAGGATTGTTTGGGTTCAGAGTGCTTTCCAAATGTAGGTGAACTATATCTCCCCTAAATCACTGTCGATTCCTCCCAAAGCCCTCCAGTATTTTCAGTTGGTCATGCGTGTTCTGTGTGCCAATTTTGGTTCAATTCAATCACTGGTTGTCACGATGCAGGGTCTCGGCCCAGCCCCTTAATCACACACACAGAGACGGTAATCAGCTAACTATTTATTGAATAATAAAAAACAGGTGAAAAGGGTAATTGTCCATAAAAAGTATCAAAGTAGCAATGAAGGTAAAGAGTCTTAAGTAAATCCAAAGGCAAAGGCTTGGCAAGGCTCCGCAAAACAAAGCGGATCAAAAAACAGACTTGGTCCGTGGCAAGGCAAACAAGACAAGGTTCATGAAAGTAAACCCAAGAAACTTCTTGGCATGGCTCGAGCCTAATCCTGGCTCCGTGGATCTTCGCTCGCTTCACTCCCTTCAGAACAGAAGTGGCCGAGCTACTGAGGATCCTTTCCCACGGATCCTATACTTAATTCCCTTGGCAAGGCCCCCGACGCTCTAGGCTTCTGCGCCAATCTGTGCTACGGGATCTAGCGCTTCTCTGGCGCTCTAGGCTGCGGTGCCAATCTCTCATGCTGGACTCAATGCTCCGTCTCCTATCAAAGCTCCGTCCTTGCCTCCCAGCACCTGGGTCACTATCTTCGTGAGAGCCAAACTCCCTTTCAGCTTCCATGGGCTCATCCTCCACTGTTTCCCAGATCCTTTCCTGCGACCCGAAACCACCTGGTTTCTCATACTGATCTGAGTCAGCACTCTCAGGGTCAGCCTGACTTTCCCAGCTGTCATAGCCGTCAGGCCATTCATCATCCCAGGCCAAGCTCTCTGTGGGAGAGGAAGGCCCAGCTAACACATCAGCCCTTTCCTCCATGTCCTCATCAGCTGCAGCTAGCCCTAATGCAAGTGGAACCCCCGGTGCTGCCCCCTGCCCCCCAGGCACGAAAGGGAACTGGGTTGCTACACTGGTGGAGTTCACAATGCTCTTTGATTGTAAGTGAACTATAAATCCCAGCAACTACAACTCCCAAATGTCAAGGTCTATTTTCCCTAAACTCCATCTGTGTTGTTCACATTTGGGCATATTGGGTATTCATGCAAACTTTGGTCCTCTCCTGATCCAACATTGTTTGAGTCCAGACTGCTCTTTGGATGTAGGTGAACTACAACTCCAACACTCAAGGTCAATGCCCACCAAACCCTTCCAGTATTGCCACAAATACACATATTAAAATGTATTTCCATAAAAGTTACATATTAAAATGTATTTCTATTATTATTATTATTTGAAACACAACAAGATGCATTTCTATATGCTATAAATCTTTAGCTCCAGTGAATTGCACTCCAAGGTGAAGGGAAATGTTGCCCCTTGATTTCCCTGTGCTTAAAACAGTGTCAGTCCTGTTTCCCTGCTTTGGACAATTTAGAACCAATTACAAAATTTTGTAAGTAATAACATATCAATTAAGAATTTTTTTGGAATTTTTTTTGTAATTCATTACGTTAAGCATAAAAAAATCCCCCCCCCCATTTGTTTTTAGAACCACATTTTTTTGGTTCTAAACCAACCCTAGTAAATAATCTGAATTCTTAAGCAACTGGTTGCTCAGTTGGATTACTGGAAAAACCTGTTCGCAAGAACACCAGCTGAATTTCCTAACCAAAGCATGAAAACTCCAGTCTTGTTCTTGTTTCACCACATTATGCTAATGGCAATCCCAGCATCACATTCTTTTAGGACCGCTATCAATCTTCTTGAACCTAATTAAACAAAATCAGCAACAAAAAGTGAAGGGGCAGTTCACAAGTGATACGCAATGTTCTGCCTTTAATTAATTTGCTTAATCTGAGCTGTGCAGAAGCAAATGTGAGTGTTTCCCCATTTGCATTTCTTTACTCTGTACAAATTATGACTTTATATCATTATCTGTGAGAGCATAATCATGTATCTTTGAATGCCTGCAATCCTTTGAATCTATGCTTAACCAGATGCAGTCCAGATGCCTCCTAAATGCACATGGCAGGAAATTCTTTGCAGTCTTTTCTGTTTCCCGTATATTATTGGTTTATAATTACTGCTATCCATCATAATTTTTTTAAGCTACTGAGGTTGCCCTTGAGGGTTTTTTTCCCCTCTGAAGAGTTTTGCAGGTGTGTAGATAAAGCCCAGGCCTTGCTAGTTGTGTGACTCTCTCATCAGCATGAACTCTGGCTTGTCATTGCATATAAATATAGCAGCCACGAGAGAATTTTACTTCCCAGAATAATACAAGCAAGGATTGGAAAAAATTGTTCATGTATTGCAACTACGAGTATATACCACCTTTCTGATAAGTGCACTTTACAGTCGATTTCAAAGTGAGATGCTGGTGCTTTTTCCTGTCCACCACTTTGATTTATTTCTTGTTTTGAGTTACATATCTAGCCCACGTTTCCTTCAATGAGTTTAGCAGGACCTACTGCCCATTTTATCCCTACAACATTCCTGTAAAGTAGGGTTAACTGAAAGCAAGAATAAAAAGGGCCAAGATCACAGAGTAAGTTGCATGGCTTAGTGTGAACCAGAATGTGATACTTGAAACACTTCCTAAGGAGTCCCTGGTGGTGCAGTGGGTTAAACCCCTGTGCCGGCAGCACTGAAGACCGACAGGTCGCAGGTTTGAATCCAGGGAGAGCACGGATGAGCTCCCTCTATTAGCTCCAGCTCCTCTTGTGGGGACATGAGAGAAGCCTCCCACAAAGATTATAAAACATCAAAACATCCAGGTGTCCGCTGGGCAACGTCCTTGCAGATGGCCAATTCTCTCACACCAGAAGCAACTTGCAGTTTCTCAAGTTGCTCCTGACATGACAAAAAAAACAAACACAAAAACCACTTCCTAAAACTATCTGGCGAGAATTTTATGTATGCTTTAACCTACTTAAGAACTTACCCTCCATGCAACAGGGAATGTGCTCATTTTTTCTGACAACACATTACATATCACTTTCATCCCAAGCTTTATCCAATATCTCCCACCTATTCAATGGCAGTTCTGAAGGGAAAGCCAACATAGATACAGCTGTGTGTATCCCTCTTCCTCCTCAAACCCTTACTCACCATCTGGAGATCTTGAGACAGAGTGATATATGTAAAATCTTGTAGGATGAGTACTGCTTCATAGGCTTTGTTCAACCCTGTCTCTCAAAAAGATAGTTATGTTTTATAAAGGGCTCACCAGGGCACCACTTTTCTGTGGATTACATGCTCCTATGTGGCAAGAAGCTATGTCGATGGCTTCAGTATTGGTTGGTAGGGCATCTTGTCAGATAAGCTTTTGCTGAGCAGCCAGACTACATGTGCCAAACAGCTGTTGGGCGGCAGCAGCAGTAATGGGGGAGACATTGAAGGAGGACTTCTCAGAGAAAATGGCAATGGTACCATAGATAACATCTGTTACTACTCGACAGAAGGATCATTTCAATGTCAATAACAATCCAAAATAAAACATGAGACAACTCTAGAAAATCATTCTCCCAGGTTGGAAGGCACTCAAAAAGCAACTGTGGTACAAAAGGGGGCAAGTATGAGTAACACTGTGATAATGCCCAGTGTTTTACATATAGGCCATTCAGGACTGTGATCATGCTTGGAGATTAAAGGAAAGTCAAAATCAACACAACTGTTTGAAAATGGAATGTGATATATGTGAAGCCTAACAGCATGAAACCTTTCTCACTTGTTGGCCACATTTCCTTAATGTTTCACCATTCTACTAATTTGTGGAAAAAAATAAAAGTTTTTACCATAACATTTAAAACAAACAAACACAAGATAGGTTTCTGGAAATTGAAGTCCCAAGTGCATGCCACAAGAGGGAAAGAGAATGGACACAGTCAAACAGGCCTCTGATTGACTGAGAAAGAAAGTGAGATACACAGAATGAAACCTCAACTCCCATCATGCCACGGTAGGGAGCACAGAGGCTTCTTCAATGATTGTGCCATGCAAAGTGCTGCTGGGAAAGCAAGTTCCCATTTGCCTCAAGCAGAAGCACGTGGGGAGGGGTTCTTTCAGGAAGAAAGAAGAGAAGCGGCAGCTTACCTGATTTGTGAGGTTGCCCTTCCCACACACTTCCTCCACCTCAGGTAGAGTGCTGCTCAGACCTATTAACGTATTAATCTGGCAGTTGTTATCTGTAGCAGCTAAGCCTTCGGCTACCCCCTGCCAGGCTAATTTTTTGTGATTTGATAGCTGAATCCCCCAAATTGCTGGAATATGGGACACCAAAATGATATTTTTTACAACCCTAAACATCAATATAATTATAATCCAAGTATGGTATCATATCTCATCTTCTGTTGTCAAAAAATTCAGTTGCAGAGGAGCAAATGTTCCTTCTAATGATAATGATCTGAGCCCATCAAGATGGAGACTGACACAATGCTGGGTCATCCTCCCTTGCAGAAGCTAAAGACATGCCATCTTTCTTTTCTGATTGATAAAGAGATAGAGGGAAATTTCAGCAATCTTAGCAACTGTTAAGTAGGTAATACTGAGCTAACTAGGCATTTTGTGTTTCTGAGATCACTGCCATAATTCTTCCAGCAGTTCCCCACTCTTTCTGTTGTTCATAAATGTCTTACCTGGCAGTACTCTTTGGCATTCTTTGGCAGTACAATTTGACATACTCTGTTTTGCAAGACTATCATTTTTTTCAAATATATTTACCAAGGGGTGGTTATATGAATGGGGATTACCAAAAAGGCAATATATTGATCAAATAGAGTATAGAGTTAAAAGCAGAAGATGGAAAACTTCCATCTTTTAGCAAAAACAAGACCAGAAGCATTTTTCAATTCTACTGATATCAACAATTATAGTAAATCTAATCAACAACATTAAACAAAATGACTTCCGGTGGGAAATGGGGATGCCACGCTAAGGGACAAGCTCCCAAAGCAAGGACTCACGTAGAGCGGCCTGGTTGAGCTGAATGCTCCCAACCCCCTCCGGATCGAGTGAGGGGGTGTCGCGAACCCCTTGGTGCACCCGTGGATCCCAAAGAGCTCTCTCCCGTCAAGGGAGGGAGATCTAGTGGGTCCGGGCAGCTCCGGGGAAGGCGAGCCGCTCCGTGAGAAGCAGACGGAAGACTGCAAGCCGCCGCTACCCCCACCCTTCGAGAAAGAAACAGAAAGAAGGAAGCCTCTGAAGAAGAGGAGGAAGAACGTAAGTTCTCAAAGAATTTATTTCAAGCTTGCTCAAGATCTACAGAGAGGAAGACTGAAAGAATAGTCAAATAGTAAAAGAAACAATCAGTAAGGACAGACAATAGTAAAAAATTGGCGAGCCCACAAACCTCAGAGTAAAAAGTAAATAGAAGAAGGATATAGAAAGAACGGAAATATGAAATAAGAGTAAAGACAAGGCGATACCGGGAGGGAAAGAAAGTGAAGGAAAGACAGAGCAAACCCCCTCCGCGCAGCCGAAATCCTCTCACCCCCCCCCCTCCCCGAGAGCCCAAAAGAAAGAAAGCCCCTAAACGCCGAACAGCCCGAAAAGAAATGGTGGAACTGACCTTGGGCACCATGATGTTTTGACTGGCGCGCCTCATCTTTATAAACAAAGTGAGAGGAGGAGAACGGAAGTGGAAAGAGGCAAAAAGAGAGGCTTGTGGGAGCGAGTGGGGTGGAAGACTGGAAAGACCGTTGGGAGAGGGCTTCGGGAGAAGTGATGAAATAACAGAGAACGTCAGGAAGGAAGAGGAGGAGTTGGAGGCCGGAAGAAGAGGATATACACCATAGAGAGACCATAGAGAAAAACCGAGAGAGAGCGACAAATACCAAATAAGGCCAATTTTATGAAAGAAAGAAATAAAGAGCCACGACGGAGAGACGGGGAACCGAGTACACGACTGTGACGGGGAAGTTGAAACGACGAGACGGGACGGGACGACGGAAAGAAGAAGAGACGGGAATCAGGATAGAAGAAGAGAGAAAATAGATCAACTTCAACTACATCCATAAATTTTAAAATTGATTAAAGTAAGAGTGGAAAATGAATTTGTAGTGAGTAAAAACGAAGGATGAATTATTTAATTATACTCCACTATTTAAATTGATTATTGGCAAATTGATTATTGTTTATTTCTGATTAGTGATTACTGACTATAGATAATTCATTAAGATAATCAAATTTGTATTGAGCATAAGATCCTAATTCCAGACACCATGGATAAAATTAAAGACATACGAGGTCCTGCAAGGAGAGGCTCCCAAGGAGCAATAGATAATCCAGCAATTTGGGGGGATATATTGAAGGAAATATAGAAGCTGAGTGAAAAGAATAACAAAGTACAGAAAGAAGTCCATGAAATGACTCAGAAGCAAGATCTATACTATAAGGCTACACAAGATGAACTTACAAATATGAAAAAAGAACTTAAAGAGGATGTAGGACAAATTAAAAAGGACATAACTCACTTATATGGAGATGTAAAAGGACTACAAGAAGGGAAAGAAAAGACGGAAACAATCCAATCAAATTTAATCAAGAAAATTAAGAAGTTGGAAGCCCAAAATGAGAGGTTGGAATGAAATCAAGAAAGATCCCAACAGATGGAGATGGACTACCAGCTTCGCCTGAGAAACATACGAGAAGAGACAAACCAAGACATACTGAAAACAGTACTGGAATTACTATCTAAAGCACTGGGAGAGGAGGAGCAGGATATAGAACAAGAAGTGGACCAGGTTTTCCGGATCTCTTCGGCCTACGCGAGGCAACATAAAACACCAAGAGATACGATTGTCCAGTTTACGAAACGAAGAACAAGGGATGAGATACTTAAGAAAACAAATCAAAACCCGATGGTGTATAAGGGTACGAAGATAGTAGTACTTAAAGAATTCCCCCAATCGATCTTAAACAAGAGAAGGAAGTACTTCTTCCTGACGAAAGAATTAAAGAAACGACAGATTCGGTATAGGTGGGAAAGAAGAGAAGGTTTGATGGTCACTTATAAAGAAGAGAGATTCTGGTTGACCACGGAGGAAAAGGCTAAGGACTTTTACAAAAAACTGACACAGGATTCGAATAAGGACACCAAAAAAGAAGATACACCGATGAAGGGCATACAAAGAAAAAACCGAGATTTGATTCCCCTGAGGACTACGAGGGATACAAAAGTGAACAAGGGAAACTAGATATGGCAGCAGCAATACACCCAGATGGATATGACAATGATCAAGGAAAGTTGGCTATGGCAGCGGCAATCCCCCAAAAGGAAATGATGGAATTTGGACTGTGTGAGGAAACTAATGATTGATGGTGGAAATACAAATAAAATGTTTATCAAACAATATTAACGGTCTGAACTCTCCCCAGAAACGTAAGAAAGTTTTTAACAAGTTTAAACGTCTCAATTATGATATATTGGCATTACAAGAAACACACATTGCAGATAAATACGTTTCCCACTTAAGAAATAAAAAATTGGGTAAGGAATACTACTCATCATTTGAGAAAAAGAAAAGAGGAGTAGTCATATATGTCAAAGAAAACTTAAATCCGGAGCTGGCGTTTAAAGACCAAGAAGGCAGAATGGTTGCTATTAAAGTCCAGGTTGGGGAAATGAAAATTTTAGTGTGTAATATATACACACCAAATGGCACCAAAACAAAGTTCATCCAGACCCTGAGAGAGAAGGTGAGGGAAGTGGAATTTGATGAACTCCTTTTAGGAGACTTTAATGGGGTCTTGAGAAGTAATTGGGATAAGAGCACAAAACATAAGAAAGGAACCAACCAAAGTAATAGTCAACTACCACAAAAAAAATTAGATTTGAAAGAGGAACTGGAGTTAGAAGATATTTGGAGAATTTAGAATGAAAATAGGAGAGACTACACTTTTTTTTCAAATTGCCATCAGACATGGTCAAGGATAGACATGGCATGGGGGACAAAAAATCTAGTTACAAAAACAAATGAAATAAACATCTTGCCGAGAGACCTATCAGACATGCACCCATAGAAATGGTGATTAACCAGAGGAAAGGGACTCGAAAATGGAGACTAAATGAAAATCTTTTGAAAAGGGAGGAGGACTCAGACAGATATAAAAATATAATCCGCGACTATATCCAACTGAATGACATAAAAGATACAAAATCCCAAATAGTATGGGACGCACTGAAAGCCGTTTTAAGAGGACATTTGATCCAACATAATGCAAGAAATAATAAGGAAAGGAACAAAAAGTTGAAGGAGATCGAAACAAAAATAGCTTCGAGGGAGAAAGGAGCTAAACTCCAACCTAAAAATAAAACCCTAGTTCGAGAAATACAAGTATTGAACCAAGAAAAACACCACTTGGAATTAGAATTCCAAGCAAAGCAATTGAAATTTCTGAAACAACAGTCATTTAAAAATGCAAATAATCCAGGAAAATGATTAGCGAGACAGGTCCGCAAAAGGAGACAAGCGAGACAAATAATAAAGATTAAGGTGAAAGATAAGGTAATAACAAAGGAAAAGGAAATAATGGAAGAGTTTGGAAAATACTATAAACAACTGTATACAAAGGATGCAATCCCCAAAGAAAAGATAATGGAATATTTAGGCCAATTTAAATTAGAAAAAATCAAAGATACAACCAGGAAAAGTCTAAACAAGGAAATAACATTAGAAGAAATAGAAAAAGCTATAAACAGCCTTAGCCCGGATAAAGCTCCTGGTCCGGATGGATATATGGCAGGCTTTTATAAGTCAATGAAACAAGAGATTTCCCCACTATTGAAAAGAATTTTTAATGAAGCAATGTCCCTACAGTTAATACTGGATTCTTGGAAACGTGCGGAAATAGTGATGATTCCTAAGGAAGACACAGATGGAACCGATATTAGAAATTACAGACCAATTTCTCTGCTAAATACGGACTATAAGATATTCGCGAATATCTTAGCCTCTAGACTAAAGGAATTCTTGAGAGAATGGATAGGGGAGGAACAAACAGGCTTCCTCCCCAATAGAAACATGAAAGACAATATACGTACGGTAACAAATTTGATTGAATACTATGAACAAAATCCTCAAAAAGAATGGGCAATCCTATCAGTAGATGCCGAAAAGGCTTTTGACAATTTAAATTGGGACTTTTTCAAAATGGTGCTACAAGAATTAGACATGGGATTCAATTTTAATAATGCCATAGATGCGATATATGAAACTCAGAAAGCGAAGATTATAATAAATGGTCAAATATCACAGGAGTTTGAAATATCAAAAGGGACAAGATGTAGCACAGCAGTTCTCGTTTGTGCCTGGAGGGCAGGGGACAGGGCCGGGGGTCCCATTAGCATTAGAACCGGCTGTGCTAGAACTGGATTCTGAGGATGAGCTAGATGACTGGGGCACAGGGCAGCTTTCCCCGTAAGAGCCTCTTTCACCTACAGAGAGCTTGGCCTGGGAAGAAATGTGTTTTGGTCCAAGGGATGATTCAGATCACCAGGTGCAGTCTGATAGTGAGGCAGGGAGTTATGAACACCCGGGAGGGAGATCTTCCCAGGAGCCCCTGGAGGAAGATATGGAACAAAGCGCATGGGAAATGGATAGGGAGGAAAGCTCTCGGAGAGATAGCAACACAGCTGCCGAAAGACAAGGTCGAACCTTTGATAGGAGACGGAGCATTGAGGCTAGTAGGAGGGATTGGTCCCAAGCCCTAGACCGGCAGAGGTCCGTCAGCAGAGATTGGAGACGAAGAAGCCTGGGCGTCGAGGACCTCGGCCAAAAGGATTAAGTATAGGATCCGTGGGAACGAATCCTCAGTTCTCCGGCCACGTCTTTCCTGAATAGGCGTGAAGCGGAGTGGGACCACAAGCAAGCCGTGGTCATCAAGTCTTGCCTTGCGTTACAAGACAAGGATGTCCTCTGTCCCCATTCATTTTTATAATGGCACTAGAAATCCTAATGAAAGCCGTGAGAGAGGATGAAAACATTATTGGGTCGAAAGTAGGGAAACACCATTATAAAATACGTGCTTTCGCAGACGATGTGGTGGGATTGATTGAAGACGCATGCAAAAATTTAAACAACAAATGGTTACAAAAAATAGAAGAATTCGGCAAACTGGCATGATTTAAGATGAACAAAAAAAAGACAATGATTCTAACGAAGAACTTAGACAGGGAAAAACAAGAAAAAATAAAAGAGCAAACAGGATTACAAATGATGACAAAAATAAGGTACCTAGGTATATGGTTAACAGCAAAGAATTCACAACTTCTGAAAAACAATTATGAGATGGTCTGGAAAAAGATTCAGAAAGATTTGATAAAATGGAAGAATTTAAATTTGTCACTTTTGGGTCGTATCTCACTAGTGAAAATGAATATACTTCCAAAGTTATGATTTCTATTCCAAAACTTACCTTTAATCCGAAATCAAGGGAGGTTTAAAGAATGGCATAGAGACTTATCAAAATTTGTGTGGAACGGTAAGAAACCCAGGATTAAGCATATAACATTGATAGACAAAAAAACAAAAGGGGGCTTAGGCTTTCCGGATTTTAGACTGTACCATGATGCCTGTGCATTAATGTGGCTAAAAGATTGGATGACTCTACAAAGAGAAAAAACAATAAATTGGGCTCAATGCTTTTATGGATGGAACACTGTTTTTAACATAGGTGAATGCATAGGATGTGTGAATATAATTATATTTTAATGTATTTTAGTGTCAAATGCTGGAGGGTTTTATATTGTGTTTTATACTGCAATTGTGATGTAGGCATCAAATTATGCCTTTTGGAAGCCGCTCTGAGTCCCCCCTCGGGGGTTGAGAAGAGCGGGGTAAAATGCCATAAATAAACATAAATAAATAAATTTGGAAGATTTCAACCTGAGAGTAGGCTGGCATGCCTATGTCTGGTATGCCAGGGGGGGGGGAAGAAAATAACTTTGGCAACCATTTCGTGAGATCTGTGTTGCTAAGAACATGGCAGAAGTATAAAAGGTATTTTTACACAAAAACCCCATTGTGGGTCTCTTCGATGGAAGCCCATCAAAGAAGACTGCTAGGGTGGACAGCCTGGCCTACATATAACGATATACTAGTTAAAAATACAGACCAAATGAAATCGCATGAGGAATTGAAATTAAAATTTAATAATTTAACTTGGTTAAATTATATGCAAATTAAGGAATTTTACAACAAAGACAAGAAAGTGGGATTTAATCCAACAGATAATAGTTGGGACAAGATCCTAACGACGGACAGAAAAGAAATAACAAAAATTTATAAAATACTTTTAGAAAGGGACACGGAAACAGAAGAAGTAAAAGACTGCATGATCAAATGGGCTGAAAACTTCAGAAGACCTGTACATTTAAGGGAGTGGGAGCAGTTGTGGAATAAAAAATTAAAATACACGTATGCCTCGGACTTAAGGGAGAACTGGCTAAAAATGTTTCACAGGTGGTATATGACCCCAGTGAAACTGGCAAAAATGAACAAGGAGTTGTCAAATAAGTGTTGGAAATGTAAAGATCATGAGGGAAGTTTTTTCCACATGTGGTGGCATTGCAAAGCAGCCATAAAGTTTTGGACAGAAATACATAGTGAAATTCAGAAAATTTTAGAAATAAACTTTAAGAAAAAACCGGAGTATTACCTCCTGGGAATTACTGACTTGGATTTAACATTAGATGAAAATAAAGATAAATTGTTCATTTATATGACAACGGCAGCAAGAATGGTCTTCGCGAGGTGTTGGAAACTGGAAGGTACGCCGGAAATAGAAGATTGGAAAACCAAAGTAAGAGACATAAAAGATATGGACAAACTAACTTTTTTTTTTGAAGAGGCATACGGGCAACGCAATTAAAGAAACACATTGGGAGCTTTTCCAAAAGTATGATGAACAAAATAAAGAAGTAAAGAAGTAAACAAGACAAAGAAAAGACAGTGAGAGCAATATGTTAAGAAAAACACAAAGTAAGCTTGAAATGGAAGTCAGACTCTTTTTTCATTTTTCAATTTTTCTCCCTCCCCCCCCCCTTTTCCCCCCTTTTTCCCCTCTTTTTGGAACTTTTTGCTAGGGTGGTGGTGGCTATTGTGGTGTTGTTTCCTACTTTCCTATCTTCTTGATTGTTCCCCCTCTTTACATGTATTTAAAAATTAGAAAACAATAAAAATCTATGTACAAAAAAAGAACATTAAACAAAACATTGAGCCAAAATAAAAGCCCAAAAGAGCTACTCATAAATTTAAATATAATATAAGAAAATAAATATGTACTATTAAGCCTAAATCATCATAAGCAAGAAATCTGAACGGAAAAGAAGGACATTGTAGTGGGGGGATGCAAAAAAAAAAGAATCACTATCTGCAGCCAAAAAATAAAGAAAAGCATCAAGGATGACAGATACATTCAAGGAAGAAACATTTGAAGGTGAACATAAAGTTATAGAAACTCAAGGAGCAGCTGCACTTAGAGCACTGAAGAAATAAATCATCTGGAAAAAAATGGCATAAGAATAGTACTTGTTCAAATTAAAGAGACAGAATCTACTCTAGTTCTAACTAAAATCTGTGGTGCTGGAGAAGAATTCTACATATATGTGCTACTAAAAAGAAAAGCCAAGCCAGGACTCTCCCTTATAGCCAGGGAGATTAATTTGAGACTGCCATACCTGACCACATCATGAGATGACATGGCTCACTAGAATAGACAATGATGCTTGGTAAGATAGAAAGCGGTAGGAAAAGAAGAGGGCTGTATTATTCATAAAACCATGGCCTGAGCTAGAGCTGTTGATGATAGAGTGATTTGGAGGTCTCTCATTCATTGGATGGTCATAGGTCAAAGTCACCTTGACAGCAGCTAACCACTACAACAGCTTATGAGGCATTTTTAGGACAGGATGGATGAGGTGTGGAGAGATGTTAACCATGGACTTTTAAATAAAACCCCAAAAAACAAAGAATTTCAAAGATAAGTGGGATACAGCATGGCGACATCAATCCCATCAAACTGCTTCAGTAATGACTGGGTAACTTGTTGTCAGCACTTTAGCTTTAGGATTTCAAGACCTGGGCCTTCCTGTATTGGTGACTGCACTTTTGAAACTGCCTGCTTGCTTGAACCATTGATCAAAGAATGCAATCAAATCACAGGCAGACAGAAAACCTACCCATAAATGCCAAAAAATGAATCTTATACCTTACCATTCAACAACTGATTTAATGGGTCTCTTCCACTGACACTGCCATTTTTATCTAGCCCTTAGTGTAAGCTTTACACAAGGTAAAGCCAATCATAGATTCATAGAATTATTCAGTTGGAAGAGAGTCTCCTGAACCTACAAAGCAAAATTCCTTGACATTGTAGAAATTGCAAACTTTAAGTATGCCTGACACGTGGCCATGCAACCTTTGTTTCAAAATCTCCAGTGATGAAAACTCTTTCTCATTACCATATACTCTGTTCTAGTGTTCAACTATTCTTACTGTCAAGAAATTTCTTTAAATGCTTAGTCAAATTTCCAATTGTTATAATTTGAATTCATTGGTTAGGGTTCTACCTTTGTAAAGATATGAAAACTACCTTGCTTCTTCATTCATTAGCAACAGTGACTGATTAATATTGCAGTAATTAACAGAGCTTGGGGGCTATAAAGCCAACAAAAAACAATACCCACGAGGGGTTCAATATAATCAACCACAAAATCAATGGTATATCAAAAAGTATTGTATTGAATATCATATAGTATTAAAGTCACAGAAGGACTTGCATAATCAACCAGGGTGTATATCTCAAACCCAATGTAGTCCCACGCAGGGGTTAATTCTTAATATAACTCAATGTCCCTCGCAGGGGTTAAGTCAACATCAACATATAACATTTCTGTATTAGCATATCAAGAAATCATTCATAATAAAGAGTCCATAAATAATACTCATCCCTGATGGGGAAAAAAAGGAAAGCAATCAGGACGCAGAGGAGTAAATTCGTCCCCTCTAGGTGGATAGGTCAGGCCGACGGAGTCACCATGCGTGTTGAAAGGCCCAGAAGTCCGTTTCACTGGTAGTCCAGTTTTTTCAAGGCAAATCAATAAGCGTCCAGTATCTGCGAAACATTATCAAATTAAACCTCAGGTAAAATACCCCAAATAATATTAGCATTATCTCAAGCAGAGTAAGAGGGATACATACCATTAGAATATATCAATAAACATATAACCCAGGCGTAGTAGCCGATCACGGGTGACCCAAAGGTAAACAGTAAGAGTACATGAAGGGGTATTTATGGATGAAAAAACTGGACTACCGGTGAAACGGACTTCTGGGCCTTTCAACACGCATGGCGACTCCGTCGGCCTGACCTATCCACCTAGAGGGGACTTACTCCTCGGCCTGACCTATCCACCTTTATTATGAATGATTTCTTGATATGCTAATACAGCAATGTTATATGTTGATTTGACTCCTCTGCGAGGGACATTGAGTTATATTAAGTCCTGATTGTTGATTAATATTTGCAGTCCTTCTGTGACTTTTACAGAACTTTGTCCAAAATTGAATAAGTTTTTTTTCATCAATTGTGCCCTAATTTACAGATGGCAAAGAGTGCCCTGAGGAAGAAAATGTTGGAAACAAGCAACAGTTTCAGAGAAGTTGAAAGGGGGAACGGGAGAGGAAATAGATTGATTTCAGTGTTGTTGTAGGTTTTCGGGGTATATTGCCATGTTCTAGAACAGGGCTGTCCAACTTCTACTGGCCCAGGGGCCTGAATTCCGGTCACTGTCACGATGCACGGACTTGACCGGTCCCTTAATCACACACACAGAGACGGACTGAAGGCTAACTACTTTATTGAATATAAAAACAGTCCAAAAGGTAAATTGTCCATAGAAGAGATAAATGCAATCAAAGGCTTGAAGCAACAATGTCCAAAACAGCTTGACAAAACAATCCAAAGGCTATTGCAAGGCTTGAGCAAGGCTCCGCAAGGCAATGCGGAAACAGGAACAAGGCAAGGTGAATGCAAGGCAAGACTTGGAGGCCACTAGCCAACTTAGCTCCGTGGACCCGCTTCGCTTCACATCTGCTCAAAAGAGACATGGCCGAAGCACTGGGGATGCGTTCCCACACCTGCTCTACTTAATCATTCGGCCGAGGTCCCCGACGCTCTAGGCCCCGTCGTCTCCAATCTCTGCTGACGGACCTCGGCCTGTCTAGGCTGCGGTGCCATCCCCTTCTCCCAGACTCAATGCTGCTTCTCCTATCAAAGGTTCGACCTTGTCTCTCAGCAGCTGGGTCACTATCTACATGAGAGCTCTCCTCCCTAGAATCTTCCCAGCCGCTTTCATCCATGTTTTCACTCAGAAGCTCCTGTGATCCTCTTCCCCCCGGATGCTCATAACTCCCACTATCGCTGTCTTCCATTTGCACCTGGTTATCTATGTCTACGTCAGGGCCAAAACACAGTTCTTCCCATGCCAAACTTTCTGTGGGCGAAGGAGGCCCGCTGATGGGAAACTGTCCTTCCCACTCTTCCAAATCCTCTTCTGAATCTGTCTCTGCAGCTGCAGGCCCCAATGCCAATGGAACCCCGGGTCCTAGCCCCTGTCCTCCAGGCACAAACGAGAACTGCTGTGCTACAGTCACTAATGACCTGGGGGGCCTAAGGGTCTGCCTCCGCCCCCAGCTCTGCCCCCGCCTCCGCCCCGCCTCCGGCCCCACCCTCTCCCCAGCCCCTCCCCGCCCCGCCCCCACCCCTCCCCCGCCCCTCCCCCTTATTTTTATTTAATATTAAATATATTTAATTCCATCCTCCCCTCTCCCCTTATTTTAATGTATCCCATCTCCCCTTATTTCATCTTTAAATATATTTAATTTCATATTTAATACATGAGAGGAGATGGGGGGGGAGGGAATGAGGAACCCCCTGAGGAGCTCCCTGCTTCGGCCTACCTTTTCCAAACGCGCAGGATCCAGGAGTACCCGGATGACGAGAGAGGCGATGACCGACTGAGTCGAAGAAGGTCCTAATCGCGTCTGTGGGCCTCAGCAATCCAGTAGTAGAGTAGCCAAAGAGTATTGCGAGAATACGCAACCCACACGGGATTTCGCTGTCAACGCCGGCGTGATCTCGTGTTGACAGCAAAATCCCGTGTGGATTGCGTATTCTCGCGATACTTGCTCCGAACCCGGAAGTAGGTTTAAAAAAAATTTTTTTCTATTTTTTTATTAAAAAGCTTAGGGGGCCGTAGGGAAGGGGCTGGGGGGCCATATACGGTCCCCAGGCCGCCAGTTGGACAGCCCTGTTCTAGAAGCATTCCCTCCTGATGTTTCACCTGCATCTGTGGCAGGCATCCTCAGAGGTTGTGAGGTCTGTTGGAAATTAGGAAAATTGGGTTTATATATCTGTGGAATGTCCAGGGTGGAAGAAATAACTCTTGTCTGTTGGAGGTATGTGTGAATGTTTCAATTGGCCACCTTGATTAGCATTTGATGACCTGGCAGTTTTTTGGTGTGGCTTGTTAGTGCCTGGGGGAATTTTTTGTTGAGTGGTGATTAGCTGTCCCTGATTGTTTCCTCTCTGGAGTTCCCCAATGTTCTAGTGTTATCTTACTGTTATAATTTTACTGGTTTATTAAAAATACTGGTAGCCAGATTTTGTTCATTTTCATGGTTTCCTCCTTTCTATTAAAATTGTCTAGATGCTTATGGATTTCAATGGCTTCTCTGTGTAGTCTGACATGTTGGTTGTTAGAGTGGTCCAGCATTTCTGTGTTCTCAAATAATATGCTGTGTCCAGATTGGTTCATCAAGTGCTCTGCTATGGCTGCCTTCTCTGGTTGAAGTAGTCTGCAGTGCCTTTCATGTTCCTTGATTTGTGTTTGTGTGCTGTGTTTGGTAGTCCCTATGTAGACTTGTCCACATCTGCATGGTATATGGTAGACTCCTGCAGAAGTGAGAGGATCCCTCTTGTCCTTTGCGGAATGTAGCATTTGTTTGTTTTTCTTAGTGGGTCTGTAGATAGTTTGTATGTTGTGTTTCCTCATCAGCTTCCCTATGCTGTCAGTGGTTCCCTTGATGTATGGCACAAACACTTTTCCTCTGGGTGGATCCTTGTCTTGACTCTTGTGGCTTGTTCTCAGTCTTGCAAGCTGATTTTCATATTGTTTCTCATTCAAGTCTTTTGAAAACTATGTGCTGATGGTTCATCAAAGATCCAGCCGACTATATCTAATTTATTAAATGATATACTCACTTGCAAGACATATGTGTCTTTTCCTGATATTGGATTTCCTACTGTCACACTTCACTCTGTGCTACAAGAAAAGGCCTGGTGGGGCCTGGTTACAACAGTTCATTGCACTGCAGCTCACTGGTCATAGGGGGCTGGATGTGTCATTTTTCAGTGTCGTACTCTTTTGGTTGGCGTTGCAGCCTGGCTTGTGAGGTGGGTCTTAGGGGATATTGGAAACCATGACAATGGTACTGAGGTAATAAATGTGAATAGCAACATTTACAAGATGGTAAGTCGAACTTAAAATATCACAAGTACTAAACAGGATGCCAGCGCAATCATCATCACTACCATTGTCATTTTCCATCCCAGCCAGGGCACAGTCAAGATCTAGAAAGGATCTGAGTTGTAAATACATCATGCCTTCTGTTCTGTTTTCCTCCTGACTGAAGTGAAATCACAGGTGCTGGTGAGATGAAATGAGGAAAATCTTCCAATGACAGTCAAAGCAGGGAATCCAAAATCAGATCTTCTCCTTAAAGAAGGCTTTTCAATGTAGCCTATGTTCCTTAAGCTGAACAAACTGCGCTCTGGCACCACAAGATATAGAGCCAACCTTAAGAAATGGGGCCACAAAGTGGAGCCCATGACATGCGAGTGTGGGGAAGAGCAAACCATAGACCACCTACTAAAATGCAGTCTGAGCCCTGCCACATGCACAATGGAGGACCTCTTTATAGCAACCAGAGACACTCCAGGTGGCTAGCTACTGGTCAAAGGGCATTTAATATAATGCCAAGTTTTTTTAACTTTGTGCTTTTAAATACATCACAACTGTACCCTTGGTTTGCTCATGACATGATAAATAAATTTTTAAAAACTGCCAAGGTTCAATGCTATGGCATCATGGGAATTGTCCTTTTGGGCGGTACCAGCATTCTTTGGCAGCAAAGGCTCTTGTAAAACCGTAATTCCTATATATCCATAGCATTGAGCCATAGAATTTAAAATGGTTTCAAACTGCAATGATTTTATACTGTAGATACATCCCAAGAAAGTATATGATTATGGTTTAATTTTTGATCTGTATCTTACAATTGCCTATGAATAAACTCTGGAAGACACAAGTGGTACTGCAGAAATGCAAGCCAAAACACACCAAAAGGACTATGGTAAATATATATGTGTCCAAAACATATATTGCCTGGAGAAAAGGGCTATCGCATATTGTTCTCAACTCAATAACATAGCAAAATACAAGTACAGCATGTATATCAGGTTAAATGTGATAAACATGCTGTACTTGTATTGTGATATGTTATTGAGTTGAGAGCAATATGCGATAGCCCTTTTCTCCAGACAATATATGTTTTGGACCCATATATATTTACCATAGTCCTTTTAGTGTGTTATGAATAAACTCTAACAATAATTGGACTCTAAAAGATGTTTTTTCTAAGTAGCATCCCTGTGTCATTTCATATCTCTACTATGTAACTTGTATGATTCAGCATACAAGTTACCAATAATGTGCTGATTCTGAAAAAATAGGATATATGAGTTTGTTTCCCCCACACAAATGAAAGTTTAAATTTCCCTAGCACAGTGTGTCGACACAGGAATTACAGGATACATTAAGGTTCAAAGGTTGACTAAAAATCTTCAAGGTCCCATCTGCTCTTTAGAAGCTCTGAGCTGGTAATAGGAAGATCTTAATAAGAGCAAATCCTTCATAGCAATGAACTTATGGCCTTTAAAAAACCTAATTCAACACAATCTCATGACTTAAAATAAGGTTTATGTTGCTTGTTAGCAGGAAATAACTGTCCTACCTCTTCCATGGATATCCAAGACCCTATTTACCACTGTTTCTCAAAAAGATAGAGAATTTTCTCCTTCAAAATTCTCCACCAAAGCTCTCTGTAATTAGAACCACTATAGGACCCTTATGTACTTTAATATGTATTTTAATGTGGGGGAAAGCTGTTTTTCCTTGTCATTATTATCGCTTTCTTATAAAGCTCTTCACAGGGTTAGCGTTATCGCATATAATATTTCTTTCCTAATGACTATCTTTCTGGTTAACAATTCAAGGTTTTTCCTATAACTAGATGACAGTAGTGATTGCTGGGAAGGAATTTAGTAGCACCTTGACAACTGCCATTAAAACAGTCGTTACCATTGCAGTATCAACTAGAGAGCTACTTTAGTGAAAGTCTGTCACTCGCTGTATTGTGAGCGATAAGTCATAGGCTTCAGTGTCCTCATTTTTAATAATATTGATTCGTTATGAGCTTCTAGCAAGCAAACAGGATGGCTTTGGGATTAGAAAATGATCATTTGCCCTGACAAAATGCACCACCCATAAATTAACAGAGCAAAATAAATGTACGTTTGCCATCAATCTTATTTTCTTGCAGATTTATGATGTTGCTCATGCTGAGTTCACTTCATGCTGAGTTATCACAGTAAGTCCTTTCAGGGTGAATAATGAGAAAGTGTAATAACTCATGCCTATCATTGAGCAAATGGCAAAGAGGAGGGAAAGCGGTCAATCAGCAGCAGTCATCAATCCATCTTTCAACAGCCTTTGCCATGTTAAAACATTTTAAAGTGTAAACGCATTCAAGCTATTTGAATGACAGAATGTTACACAACTGTCTGTATACCCCATTGTTGTGCAAATGGAACAAAGGATATAATCTCTTGAAAGGTAGGCATTTGCTGGGACAAAGAGCAAGGTCACTCAGGAAGCCTTGGTCTATGGAGTCAGTATAGAGACATTTGTGTAACATTCTGTCATTCAAGGTCACCCAGGAAGCCAAATCACACACACACACCCCGCGGGTGGTGCAGTGAGTTAAATCCTTGTGCCAGCAGGATTGCTGACCAACAGGTCAACGGTTCAAATCCAGGGAAAGCAGGTTGAGCTCCCTCTGTCAGCTCCTGCTCCCCATGTGGGGACATGAGAGAAGCCTCCCACAAGGATGGTAAAACATCAAAACATCTGGGCATCCCAAGGCAACATACAATTCCCAGCTGCATTACCTTTTCAAATTCTGTGTAAGGAGTCATACTATACCTTTCTACACAGGTGCAAGTGTGCTAAACTCCTCCCAAGATCCAGCACTAATACACCGGCAGAAATTTCTACCTCCACACACACACCCTTTATTTTAGATATTGGCCAAGCAAAAAGACAGCCAGTTGTTTTCATATAAATGGGTGATGAAAATAGTCTGGATTTTAGTTTGAGCTATAAAGTAGCTACATGAAGTGCTGGATCCTATCTAACAAAATATATATAACATTTTACATAGTGCCTTTAAGCTCAGATAAAAACCTGGATCAAGCTCATTCATCTCCCAACGACAGAGAAGCTACCACCCACCACTATTTGTACAAGCACACAGATTTTATGAACTGCACCCATATGGCCGTGCATATGTGAAATTTATTTATTTATTTATTTATTTGTTGGGACTTCTCGACCGCCGACTCCCAGGGGCTCGCGGCGGCTCACAGAGCCAGTGGCATAGTGCCATGGGTTAAAACAACAATATAAAACAGTTAAAAACACAGATTGAAATACAAATTAAAACAGGCAATATAATTAAAATAAGCAGCAGCAAATCTAAACAGCCAGGTGGAGTCTGCGCCGGCCTACTCTCCGAAGGCCTGTCTAAACAAATGAGTTTTACAGGCCCGCCTGAACGGGAGTAGGTCGCGCAAGGCTCTAGTTTCAACCGGGAGGGCATTCCATAGCGTGGGAGCTATTACTGAGAACGCCCTCCGGCGGGTAGACGTTAGGTGGGCCAGCCTTACGGATGGAACTACTAGAAGGTTGGCCTCCTCAGACCGCAGTGATCTCGCTGGGCAATATGGGGTGAGACGGTCCCTCAGGTACGCTGGCCCCAGGCCGTGGATGGCCTTAAAGGTAAGAACCAGCACTTTGAAGGCGACCCGGTGCTCAATAGGCAGCCAGTGCAGATCCTGCAAAATTGGTGTTATATGGCAGCCTGCTGGGGTCCCAGACAGGAGCTGGGCGGCAGTGTTCTGCACCAGCTTGAGCTTCCGGATCGACGACATAGGCAGGCCAACGTAAAGCGCGTTACAGTAATCTAGCCTCGAGATGACCGTGGCTTGGATCACCGTGGCTAGATCGTTCCGGGATAGGTAGGGGGCGAGCCTCCTTGCCTGGCGGAGGTGGAAGAAGGCAGCCTTGCTGGCCATGGAGACCTGGGCCTCCATGGTCAGCTGGGAGTCCAAATGGACACCCAGGCTCTTCACTGACGGCGCTTGATGCAGCGCCGCACCGTCCAGGGTCGGAATCCGGCCACCCACCCCGCCCGGGCGACCCAGCCACAAGATCTCCGTCTTCGCCGGATTCACCCTCAACCTACTGGCTCGCAGCCATCCAGTAACGGCTTCGAGGCAATGTTGGAAATTATCGGGGACGGACTCCGGCCTGCCCTCCACCCTCAGAATGAGCTGGGTGTCATCAGCGTACTGGTGACAGACCAGCCCATAACTCCGCACCAGCTGTGCAAGCGGCTGCATGTAGATGTTAAATAATAGAGGGGAGAGAATGGCCCCTGAGGGACTCCGCACACCAGTGGGGAGCCCTCGGAGACCACCCCGCCTCCTCACACGCTGAGACCGCTGGTGGAGGAAGGAGGCCAGCCATTTAAGGACCGTCCCCCTCACTCCAGCCATGGCCAGGCGGTGGATCAAAAGATTGTGGTCGACCGTGTCAAACGCTGCCGTGAGGTCCAATAAAACGAGCAGCGCAGACCCGCCTTGGTCGAGCTGGCAGCGGAGTTGATCTGTGATGGAGACCAGAACCGTCTCCGTCCCGTGCCCCGAACGGAAGCCGGACTGGAAGGGGTCTAGCCATGCTGTGTCATCTAAGAAGGACTGCAGTTGCTCCATTACTGCCCTCTCAACCACCTTGCCCAGGTACGGAAGATTCGACACTGGGCGGTAGTTGGAGGGAACCGCAGGGTCCAATGATGGTTTCTTCAGTAATGGAGCTACCACCGAAGAAGAGCAGTTGAATTAAATAAGATTATTCATTCAATATAACATTAGGAGTATATCTAAAAGGTATCAGTTTTGCCCAGCAAAGCATTCTTCAGTCCACATCTTGCAAATTGTAGGCCAATGCACTGTACATTGGCCTACCTTTGTCGGCGATCCAGAAACTCAAGCTGGTGCAGAACGCAGCAGCTCACCTGCTCTTAGGAGCCTCAAGAACGGCTCATGTAACACCACTCCTGCGCGAACTGCACTGGCTGCCAATTGAATTCCGGGTCTCCTTCAAGGTGTTAGTTCTAACTTTCAAGGCCTTATATGGTTTGGGACCAGTGTACTTGAGGGAGCGGCTTACCCCATATGTGCCCAGAAGATCACTGCATTCAGAGGGGCTCAACATGTTGGAGGTTCCTGGTATGAAGATTTTTAGGTTATCCAGTACGCGGCAGAGGGCATTTTCAGTGGCCACGCCGACCCTATGGAACTCGCTGCCAGCAGAGACGCAAGCTCTACGGGACTTAATAACATTCCGTAGGTCCTGTAAGACCTGGCTGTTTAGACAGGTATTTGGTCCCTGACTGGTGCCTGCCATAACTTTCCATTCTGCCGCTTCGTTGCCACTTGCACTATGTGTTGACCTACTGCTGCCACTTGTATCATGTGCTGATCTACTGTAGTTTTATGTAGGGCTTTTAAATTGGTTTTATGATGTCACACTTTTATATGTTTTAATATGGTATATTTTATGTGCTGTAAACCGCTCTGAGCTTTGGATAGAGCGGTCTATCAAGCCGAAATAATAAATAAATAAATAAATAAATAAATAAATAAATAAATAAATAAATAAGCTACATTTGTTTATTGGTAATCACAGGATGGCAAATAGAAAGGGAGGGTTTTTTGTTTGTTTGCAACTGGACAGGAATCACTGTAACAGTAAGAAATATTAATTTTCTATCACATCTGATTTGATTCTTAAATCAGTTAATCTGTTTTAACTGATTTAACAACTGGATTTAGGTCTCTATGATTACTGATGTAGCTGTGATACTGGATCCATGGCCTCCAATATTTCACAAGTGAAGACTGGGACATGCATGGGAAGAAACATCAGAATGTGATCAAGATGATAAAAGTTACTAAAGAGGAAGAACACACAACTTAGGACAGGCTGCAGCACTTTGTGTTTGTCTCAACCTACTGGAAAATCTGTCTGACACTGCCCCACTGATTTAACCAAGTGCACATTTTCCACTCTGAAATAAGTTTGAAGGTACAGTTTAAAAGTAGGGAACAGGGAATTAATTGCAATTGGGACATTTGGTGGTTGTATGATTTGTCTATACATTTCTTATTCACCAGAAATACTTATGATTCTACTAGCCATCCCCTGCCATGTGTTGCTGTGGCCCAGTCTGTGTATATGTGTTTTGTGTATATTTGTGTATATATGCATATATATGTGTATGTGTGTGGTTTTGCACATGTGTTGCAATGCATTTGGGAGGGGCTTGGCTTTTTAAGTCTCTTCTGTGTTTTTCAGTGTTTATATGAGAGTCACTCATTGGCCTGATAGGTGTATTGTGTCCAAATTTGGTGTCAAGTCATCCAGTGGTTTTTGAGTTATGTTAATCCCACAAACAAACATTACATTTTTATTTATATAAATTTTGTAATCTAAAACCTATTTTTGCTTTTCAAAGAAACCTGGGATTATGAGCCGTTTTTCAAGTACAATCCAGTAGTAGAGTTTGAGCACTCTGCCCACCTTCCCTAGGAAAAAAAGTTCTGCTTTATTTGTCTGAGCCAGTGCCCCTGCAAAGAACACAGCAATGCTCTTCTACTTCTTTGCTTGTTGAAGAAGAAAAAACATTCACCTGGATTGTATTTTGAGAAATGTGTTGGAAATGAAGGGAGGCCTCTTATTCCTTGTAATTAGAATGTGTCTACCCAGATGAAGAGCTTGACAGAAGTCCTCATTAGACAATGTAAACATAATACTTGGACATATGTAAAGCACATACAAAATGAACACAGGCATGTTGATCCAAGTAAGACAAAACTGTCCCTGTCAGAAAAGGGGCTGCAGAAAGTGTAATAAAGCAGGAGCAAGAGGTCAAAATTACCATTTTAATGAAATGAGGCAAGTACCATACTACAAAGACAAGTTGGCTTTTTTAAAAAGCTGCATGTGGTGATGGTGGTGTGCTTTTCTCTCTTGTATTTTAAAGTTATCTGAGCTTGCATATGCTATTGATCCAAGGGTTCATTTCCCTCAGCTTGAGAATTTGCCTGATCACCAGCCTGAAAGGAATTAATTGTTAGAAAGAAGCAGGGGTACAATTAGGTTAGGTGACCCTGCTATTAGGAGGAAAAGAAGCAGGAAGCAGGAGCTATTATGTGTTGACAGAGTAATGCCTTCATTCTAATATATCATTGGGCTAGCTCTGAATGGCTGCTCCCCACCCAGATTTCATGACAAGGGTTGAGATTCTTGATCAGGAGATATACAGCACACACATAACTATGACACATCTCCCATCAATTATCCCTAAACACCACCTTTTCTCTGCTATGGTTGACCCAATATGATGAGTAGTGATATGTCAAATGGTGCAACTGGTCTCAATCCAAAAGGACATTACACTCTCGACATGTTCAGAGATGAAAAGAAAGTCAGAGGCTACACTACACATGCATGGAATATGAGAAGCATTAATCAAGGGATGCTAGTCTTAGTGAAACAAGAAATCAGAACATTGCAAAACCTGAGGTGAGCAGACTAAGGTGGACACCAATGAGATATTTTGAGATAGTTAATTATAAAGTATTTTACTCAGGAGAAACAACTTATTTGAAATGTACTAATGAAGAGTTCTGTGGATACCAACATTTGCTAAAAATACAAATGAAAGGATCCTAGAGCAAATCATGCCTGAACTCTATAAAAGTCAATGACTAAATTGAGACTTATCATACTTTGGTCATATCGTGAAAAGACATGACTCACTAGAAAAGACTTGGTAAGACTTATCAAATGCTTGGTAAGTGTGACAGCAGTAGGAAAAGAGAAATGCTGCATTTACAAATGAATGGACTCAATAAAGGAAGCCACAGCTTTGAGTTTTCAAGACTTTAGCAAGCTGTTGATGACAGCATGATTTGAAGGTCTCCCATTTATAGAGTTGCCATAAATTGAAGTCAGTTTTAACAGTAGTTAACAGAGAGAGCAATATTAACTATATCTAGTAAGAAAAGGCAGAGGTCTACTCGCACTACACAATATAGCACTTTCTTTCAATTTGCTGCCAGAAATTTGGAGTTTTTCTAAGTCTTGTGGTTACCGAGGGACACTTGGCAAGCTTTACTAACTATGGATGTTTCAAGTCAGGAATCAGGAAACAAGAATCTCACCAGGCTGAAGGCAAAAGACAGATACTTTATTCAATTTGCGCAAAAGAGACACTCGTACAGCATGGATGCTCAAAAGGTACAAGTGTAAAAGCATAATCATAAGCAGACATTTTTATACATAAGAGTTCCCATGAACTAAAACTGCATTCCCTTTATCCTGATTGGCCAGTGCCGAGAAGCCAGCTGGTGTTTCCCAGGCCTCTAATTGGTCAAGAGGCGGGTCCTAGCCAGTGCACGCCCTAATTGTAGGAGGTGTAGCAACTCAGCCGCCATCTGACCCGGGGGGGGGGGTCGGGTGCAAATCAACCCCCACCTCAGCAGGGGGGGCAGGTTCTGGCCCCAGGGGTTCCATTTGCTTTGGATCCAGATGAAGGTGATGCAGAGGATGATGGATCCGCATCACCAACGGACAGCCTGCAATGGGAAGACACCTGGCCAGAGGCTTACTCTGATGACGAAGGTTCTCCTGATTCCAAACCTGATACGGAATATGAGAGACCGGGAGGTTTCGGTTCCCAGGAAAGGCTGTTTTCACCAGATGTGGCGGAGGACATGGAAGCCGAGGCTGAGCCAGTTTCCCAGGAAGATAACGGCACAGATGGTGCCATTCCTGAGCGGAGATTCGACCGAAGGGGGAGTATTGTAGCTACAAGGAAAGATTGGAAGCGAGGCCTGGAGAGGTGCTGGTCCCACAAAGGGGGGAATTAAGTAGTCACTTGGTGGGAAAGTTCCTCAGTTTGGTGGCCACGTCTGAACTGGAGAGACGTAGCAGTTTGCTGTCTTCCTGGAAGCTAGAGTCTGGCTTGCCTTGCCAAGAACTACCTTGGAACCCTGTTAATTCCATGGTAAGCATATTACCTTGCTTACCATGGACTAAGTTGCCTTGCTTGATTCGCTTTGATTTTATGGACCTTGCTTTTTGATACTTGCTTTTTGGATACCTTTGAACTTTGATTGCTTTTTACCTTGGACTATTTGATCTATACCTTTTGAACATTTTACCTTCTTCACCTGTTTCTAATTTTGTGCTTAATAAATAGTTAATTGACATTGTCTGTGTGTGTGTGATTACGGGGTGGAGTCAGGGCCTGCGTTGTGACAGGAGGGGGCAGTGATGTAGCTGGGGATCTTCTTCCAATTTGGCAGGGAGGCCTCTGAGCTTCCAATGATCTAGCAGAGGCGGTCTTGGGGGTTTGTCTTCAGGTAATGAACCATTGTGTTCTCAGTTTGACTTGAAAGAGCAATGTCTTTGACTAATGTAAACAGAGGTAATTTCCTTTAGACTTAATCTAGTTTCAGGTCAGCAAATGTTGACAGATGTAAACATTTCTCCTATCACTGTCACAGTTCTTATCACAGTTTACTTTTCAGTTCTCATTAGCAACTTTTAATTACAGTCCCAGCAAAAAGGTAGTCAGTCATTGCAGGCCTTAATATTTTAGAATAGTGTCTCCTAAATTATTAGGTCTCATTCATTCATCTTTCAAACTATTCCATTCAAACCATATATCATATTTCATTGTGACAAGGTCACCTACTGTTCTACAAGATGGAGACATATCATCATTATATTCTGGACCTGTAACTCCACAGATGGGGCACAGCAAAAGTGTATAGGACTTTTCTTTTTCGCAAGAAAAAAAGTATCAGGAAATCTTGATTTGCAAGGATACTGATTTCATTGTGCCTCCATCTTCCCTCATAATTCCTAGGTTCCCTCTGAAATTAGCTGCAAATTTAAGAGAAGCTTGAGGAGAAATTGAATTTCCTATGAGGTTTGTTTGTGTGTTGGGGGGGGGGAGAGGGGATGAGTTATGCCTCTCATTGTGGAAACTTTTTTGGAGTAGTCTTTTGTGAGCAATTATAACCAATTAGTTTTTATAAAAGCATGACTTTTTCTAGAAAGGAAAACAATTAGAACTGGTTTGTAGGCAGGGATCAACCCAAGTGCCCAATTCTTTGGACTCTTGTAAGAGGCTTGGCTGTGAGCACTGTCATGGTGAGTATGTGCACTTCAAAATCGACTAAGATAACACATAGCTCCAGTACAGCAGTCATACAAAAAATAAGAACAGAAGCAAGGATTTTTTTTTAAAAAAAGCTTCAAAATGAAAATAGCTAATGGCATTTGGGGACCAAGGACAGAACAGGAAACATTTAAATGATGCCTTCCTGTATGCAATAATGACAAACCTCCCCTGTGCTCAGTGGGGCATGCAATTTTCCTGTTTTTATTTTTAGATACCAAATACTGTCTTTGCATCTGTGGCCTTACGACTTTCTTAATTTCTTCTGTATGTAATGCATTTTGAGAATTTGTAATGAGCCAAACAGCCTCATATTGTCCTAGGCACTGGAGGTCGTCAGAAAAATGTTGACATTAAAAACCACCAGTGTTCATAAATGCTTTTATTACCCTTTCAAGGTTGGGAGAGCAGCTGGAAGCTTTTGCCTCGGCACAGTCATCAGCATAATTTTGAAAGTCATCGAACCTCCCAGCACCATTTTGTTTCAGACATTTTAAACAGAGAGGGGAATCAAAGTACACTCTTCCCATAGAGCGGGTGTTATTAGTGTCATAAAGTGTGTGAGAAAGAAAGCGGTAAAGTAATCGTAAGGAATTTTTATACAGAAGAATCGCTGTAGTTGAAGGTCAATTAATGCCCTTGACAGAAACATTAGTACACATCTTGACATAATACTTACAGGAATAGGAGTCTTGAATGGAGAGAGTGTTAAAAAAATCCCTCCAAAAGAGACAGAGTTACTATTACTATAATGAATTGACTGATGAATTTGCTTTTGACCTGCCAACCTCAGAAACAGAAATTGTTCCATCCACCAAAGTCTGTGATCCGTATCCAAGGATTCAGTCAAGGATAGTTAGCATGAATTTTTTTCTTACAAGGGATAACATTATAATTTATGGACCTATTTTAACCAAGAATGAAGTTTTGAATCACTGTCATAGAAAGGATTTCAGAGCCAAGTAGAGGGAAATTTGGTACAAAGCCCCGTTACTACAGCCTATTGAACTGAAGCCAGAGGTAGATTTCTCTCATGTCAGCTGTTAGAAATGTGCCAAGCTTTGATGTCTATGAAAGGCAATGTTCACCAGAGGAGACATTCTGAATGCTTTCCTTTGGGCTAAAAATGTTAACAGGGTATGAAGGCTTATATTTCATTTCATTTCACTTCAATTTATTATTTGATGAGTCGCTCTCCACTGGAGTGCTCTGAGCGACTTACACAGCAATAAAACAGCAAACATATCAACGATAAATCACAAATTAAAAGCTTTGACAAAAAGCCAAGTTTTGAGAGCTTGAGACAAAGACCGCAAATCAGGTATAGCTCTATTGTATGGAGGTAAGGAATTCCACAAGGTTGGGGAAAGAACCAAGAAGGCCCTGCGCCTCGTGGAGTATATGTGTGTGTGTGTGTGTGTGTGTGTGTGTATATATCTCCTATCCCACCTTATGTCTTGAAACATATTGGTAATTCCTATTACAGTATACCCATTAAATCCACTCTTGAAAACTGAATAAATATATAGATCTGATTTATATTGGGATTGCTAGATGAATATCTGCCAATATCCCCATTGCCTCAGGCTATGGCTATTTTCTGCTGAGTGTAGTGTCTGATGAAGTTAGTAGAGACTTCCCATTTGATTAAAAACTCCAATAAAGCAGTATTCCAAATTGTTTGATACCCTCTATTCATGATCCCTTCAGAGCTCTACACTCAAAAGTGAAGGTCAGAGACTGAGAAAATGGGGATGGGGAACTTGGATGTTGCTCTACTACGTAAACTACATTTACATAATTCCTAATGCTAGGCAGTAATTAGCTACAGAGAACTAGTTATTTATAGTGAATTCCTTTTCCAATTATAGTTATAACTACATTACATTACAATTGTAGGTTACAAAGGGATAATGCCATTCCATGGTGCCGTAACTGTAACTTTTACAAAGTCTTTTCCCCATAGTTAAAACTACGAAGAACAGAGGGAGGATATTACGCATTTCAGAACTAATACTGGGCCTGATGTTGCTACTGTGTATTTTATTATGGGTACTGAAATAGTTTCAAGCATTTAGAGTTTTTATTGAAAGGAGATTGTAATGATAAATTCAGAACTTTTTATTAAATAAATCATAATTACAATAATAGTCAACATTTGCTCTTCATATAGACAGTTACTTTTTTAAAGAACTTTTTAAAGTTCTGCTTCTACCCTACATTAAACCAGACTGGGCATTTGGGCCAGTCAGATCTAACAAACCTGCATCTAGAATCACACCACATAGTAATATACAGTTCTTCATTTCTCTTCTTGATATGAAACCAGTGGCTGCTTATTTGATGACAGAATCATACTGGAGGATCCAGAGATTCCTATAGAGAGTTCCTCTCTAGCCATTTATACATCCTCCAGTGCAATTCTATAGTCAACGTAAGGTCAGAGGTTCATTATAAAGTTGTGCTGGAGCACAGATAAATTCCCAGTAAGGTGTTTTCTGAGGAGATATCTATGTGTCTGTGCTATTTGCTTTTTTATTCAATTTTTCACTTTCATGGTGATTAGTTAGTTTGCTCCAGATGTTTTAAAAAACAAAGACCTAGTTGGTTGGTTTTAAAAGGCAATGTTGGCTTTTAAAAATGTTGTGTCAACTGTGCAAATTATTCAAATTGTTCTTGATGGGGACAGGAGGCAGGAAGAATGCATTTAATGGGTTGTAATTCCAGTGTTTCCAGATAGCTGTAGGAATTCGGGCTGTTATCCAGTAAAGAAGTCTTAAACATATGAACGTTATAGCATGAAATACTACAAAATCTTAATAATACCAAGCTGTTTTAGCAACATGTACTCTCTATTTGCCTTGGGGAAAAAATCAGTAGATACAAGATGGAAATCATGAAGACAGGTGAAAGGTAAGTCTCTCTTTTATATTTTTCAAGGCAAGAAAAAATGCCTCCACTCTTCACACATCCCTGGGCTAGTGACCTTGGGATTTATTTATTTATTTGTGAAGTATGGTTTTATGCCATATGTGGTTTTGTTGATAAGGAGCATTTAATTTGGGTGTGAGTGCAAGGAGCTTTTGATGCTTACAGAATCATTAGCACATACATTAATGGGTCTTTTATCTCATCTACTGCCATATGGTACATTTGCAGAGACAACATGGCTTCATTTCACTCACAATGAGAATGGGGAGCATGTTTTAACTATGTGATTATATGATAATGTGTGTTGGTTGTCCTTCATTTCACATTCAGACTGGACTTGGGATGCTGGGTAAGGACCAAGGTGGTTTCCACATCTGTGGTGTGATGAACCTGCTGTTATTGCAGAGGAACTTTCATATTTCAGATAAATTTGGACAACCCCTTAAAAATTTGAAGTAAAACTTAAAGCAGAGTAGACACACTATGAGCAGCCCCAGTGTAGGCACAGATAACATTTTGCCATCATACCTTGCAAATAACACACAGAGAGACATCTTTATTTAACTGTGGGGGAGGGAAAGAATACTGTGAAGGTGACTTCATTTTCCGTTCCACAAGTAATAAGCTAAGGGTAAAAGATTAACACTCAGGAATCAATTACAGCAAAAGATTAAGCCTTTTCACTTGCTACAATTTATCTCCAAGCCAAATTGTTTAAGTGTTCAAACATGCACAGCTAGAGTGAGAAAACAAAATAATAATAATAATAAAAACAATAGAAGCTCTGATACAGGAATTTAAAAAACATAGTTGCCCTCTACTTCAGCGACCAAGTGTTCTAGGAATCATATGGTTAGACTGCAAGAACTATGAAGTAGTTAATTCATTCTGGATCATCACAGTATATGTAGCAGGATGAAAAAAGCAAGTTGGTAACTATCAAGTCAAACCCAAAGTCATTCAGTAGGTCAATAATCCTGATAAATAAAACCAGCAAAAATTAAAACTGGGTGGAAGAGTACTGATAGTCATCAAGAAGAAGGGACGAAATCACCAAGGAACAGCTGAGAGATTCAAAGTCAGCTGTCTTCAAACACAAGGTGCCCAATTAGGTCAGTGCCTCCTACTTAATAACTGCTGGGAGAAGTGCAATCTCTCCTCTCTTCATTACTTACTGAATGATGGTAATGGGCCTTCAACAGCTGCAGCCTCTTGCTGGGGAGCTGCCCCTCCCCTCCATTTCAAACTCTAGCTTTTCTGACTCGTAGAGCCTACCAGCATCAGGAACTGCAATCTGCCGCCTCCTCTCCTTCTGAATCCTCCAACTTCAGAGGGTGAGTTATGACAGTAGATGGACTTGACATTCTCAATGAAAGTGGCATTTTCCCAGCTTCGAAGGCCTGATCTTTCCTTTTTTAAAATGCATGTCTCTTTCAGCATTTGAATATTTGCAAGTCTTACAGAGTGTTCTCGAGAAAGTGTACACAAAACAATGTTTAATATAGTTAAAATGTTCATAATGGGGGATATACATAAGCACACTTTAGTAAATGGGTAATGGTTGCATAAATTAAGTAAATTATGCAAAACATATGGTCATTTTGGGAAAAAGCACATTAAAACATATGCACATTTTAGTATAGGAAGAAAACACGAAGTCCTGCAACTTGATTCACAACTAGGAAGGGGGATGGAAAAACTCCAGCCAGACTAAGGGGGACATTTGCACACCCTGTTGTTATCACAGGTTCCACTATCATGTCTATTTCAGTCCAGAAGTATGGCATTTTTGTTCTAATATTTGCTATCTCAGCACCATGAAAGATTTTGATGAGTCAGTCTTCAAAAGAGAATTCAAATGTAGATTTAATTTAAATTTCTCATCTTAGAATCTCTTCCCTCTTAAAAAAATGAAAATGCTTGAACAGTTTTATTTATTTATTTATGGTATTTGTACCCTGTAGCTCAGCATGGCTTACATTTGCAGCACTACAGGCCGCAACACCACAATACAATACACCATATAATCAATGTCATTAAAAAGCATTAAAAACATTACATTAAAAACCACTACATACAACAATAATTAATTAAAGCCATCAAGCGGAACACATTGTCAGTCCAGTCAAGTCCAAAATGTCAATCCAGTCAAATCCAAAGGTACAATTTACATCTACTGCCCAAAGGCCTGGTCCCAGAACCACGACTTTAGCTTTTTTTCTAACCAGTTCTTTTTGTAACCACCCAAAGCCTGTGTTTAAGGTATCAGAATGCTGTGTTCTTTTTTTTTATTGTATCTCGAAACCATCTCTGTAAGGTGGTCAGGATAACTTAATAAAGATTTCAATTTAAGCTTGTTTCAGCTTGTGCATACTTCATGTTTGTCAGTGAATGAGCACCTAAATGTTGCTTTGAGACAGGCTTTCCAAGTACAAATGTTTTTCTTTCTTTTTCTTCTTTTTCTTAAAACAGCCCTTCAGTTTCTCAGCAGATCACTCAGGAAAACATTTGAGTTTGATCACGCATGAATCTATCGAGAACAACTCAATTTCATGTCTGAGCAGCACCTCTAGCATATGTTTTAGTAACAAACCACAAACTGTCATCAGCTTACTAGGAAATCTTTTGCAACCTCTTTGGGAAAGAGAGAGCAAATAATGAAAAATAGCAGGTTCAGCCAGCCTTCATTTTTCCCTAAAGAGTTTTCTGGCAGAAACACATAGAAGAAATAGACATTTGCTCTCCTTAGCATACTTAAGTTGGAGAACAACCTCAAGGCTGCCAAAATGCTGGCTCTTGTTTTGGCAGATGAAAAATCTGCTTAGAGATATCTTGACGTCCCATGATCCATTTTGGAAACTTTGAAGAGCCTGAATCCCTGTGAAAATGAGCAAGCACCATGTCAGGAGACTGTCAGAAAGGCATAATCACAATGTTTATTGAACATTTTGATGTAACTTGTTGTCCATCTAGGTGATGGGCCTCTGTTTTGATGTAGTGGGCTTTAAAAAAAGGTTCTCTGGCAATTTGTCTAGGAAAAGTGCTATGCTTTCTTAACAAGCTTGTTGTTAGGCCTAAAACTTATTTAGGATCATAGAAATAGAGTTGGAAGAGACCACAAAGGCTGTCCAACCCAACCCCCTGATTGATGGTTAGCAATACCAAATACAATTGCCAACTTATATCTTTGCTTATATTTTTCGTTATCAACTAGTAGAGTGACATGGGGTGGTTTCTTTTTACTTCCTTTGTCCTGGGCAGCTTCCACTCTAATGGAATTAGCTTGAGGATACCTGAACAGAAAATCTTCATGAACTCAATATAAACTCTAGAGCCTTTTTGAAGTAGGTGGAACTGAAGATGTTCTTTTCCATGACTTCATAGAGGAGGGAGAACTGCAATAGATGAATTTGGTTGTGTAGCACAGCCAGGCTCGTTTGTGCCTGGAGGGCTGGGAAGCGGTCCCGGGGTTCCCTTAGCATTAGGGCCTGCAGCAGCTGAGATTGATTCAGAGGATGAGCTAGATGACTGGGGCGAAGCACAGGGCCCTTCAGATGGGCCTCGTTCGCCCGCTCAGAGCTTGGAATGGGATGAGATGATGTTTGGACCTAGTGAAGAGATAGATCACCAGGTGGACATGGGAAGCAGCGAAGGGAGTTATGAACACCCGGAGGGAGGAAACTTTGAAGAGGCTGAGAATGTAAAAATGTACGAGACCATGTGGGAAAGTGCTAGGGAGGAAAGCTCTCAAGAAGATAGTGACACATCTGCTGAAAGGCAAGGTCGATGGGCTTCGATAGGAGAGTGGACATTGAGTCGAACAGAAGGGCTTGGTCTAGAGTGCTAGACCGGCCGAGGTCCGTGAGTTGTTGAGATGCAGAAGCCTAGAGCGGCGCGGACCTCGGCCGAAGGAGTAAGTATAGGATCCGTGGGAATCCTTCCTCAGTTCTCCGGCCACGTCTTTCCCGAACAGGCGTGAATAGTGGGACCACAAGCCAGCAGTGGTCATCAAGCCTTGGTGCATTTGCCTTGTTTCTTGAGCCGCATTGGTTTGCGGAGCCTTGCCCTGTTTCCTGATCCGCATTGGCGGAGCCTTGCCCTGTTTCCTGATCCGCATTGGATTGTGGAGCCTTGCCACGCTTCCAGCTTATTTGCTACGTTACTTTGGACTACTTTGCTTATTACCTTTGGGACACTTGCATATTATTGGACTATTTACTCTTTGGAACTGTTTTTATACACAATAAAGTAGTTAGCCTTCAGTACGTCTCTGTGTGTGTGATTAAGGGGCCCGCTACGTCCGTGATCGTGACAGGTTGCACTCATTTAAATATGAGATTCATGACAGGAGGTCTAGGGTCTTTACCATTCTGAATAATTGACTGGTGTACGAGTCAAACTAAAACTGGATGTCTTCAGATGGAGAGCTCTTTTTGAAAAAGTCTAGAAAAAAGACCCCACTTTAGGAAATTAGTTCCATTGCAAACTGCTATTACTATCAAGGCAGATGACAAAATTTGAAAGCAACCTAGTGTCCATTTTACCATCTCCATCAGTTTTACACTTTTTACCTTCTCAGGGTGGTTCATTTATACATTTTTGACCCTTTCGGTATCAAATGTCTAGTGTGATGAGAATGAAGCTTCCAAAGGGGCCAAAATCAAAGTAGAAGCTGGCTGAACAGCAGAGTTGAAGACCAATGTGATTTCCACAATATATAGAGATCAGAATGAATAGAGTGAGCAAACCAGAGATGAGAAGCTGACCTGGTAGTCATCATGGCATAAGGGTATCTCTCAGGGCATTTTCCTAAAATAAAGTATGCATGTTGGTTTGTTATAAAGAGCCTGTTTGGTAAACATTTGTCAGTAAAAGGGAGGGGCAGCGGGCACGCTATATAGCTAATAATCACAATGAATCACACATAGACTAAATCTCTGAAGCATAAGCATATAGTATTAGTGAAAGCAAACAATAATTATACATATAAACAGGTAAATACCCTATTACATATCATAACACGCAACAACGGTGAGACTCACATACAAGTGAGCGGAGACGCGGAAGTAGGCGGATGCAAGCCGATGACGTATAAAACAAAGCACACAGACCTGACGCCCCCGCAAAAGCTTCAGGAAATAAGTCAATAAGTTCAATGCAATCAAAGTAACGTTCACATGTAATATATCAAAATGATTCCCTGGAGGGCGTCCATCGGTCAACGAATTGGTAGAATCCTGCGCGCCTTCGTTTCACCCCATAGGGGCTTCCTCAGGACAGGGGGCGTGGCCTGGATGGCGAATTCTCGCGAGCGTCTCGGAGCCAAAAATGGCGCTAGGTTGACATGGGCAGATACACCGCAGAAGCTGACAGTATCAGTGGATACTGGGCCAAAAGCTTTTGCCAGTTTACCAGCTGTTAGGATTTCTGGGATTTGAAGTCCAAAACACCTGCAGGGCCAGCAGTTGGACAGCCCTGTTATACGTCATCGGCTTGCATCCGCCTACTTCCGCGTCTCCGCTCACTTGTATGTGCGTCTCACCGCTGTTGCGTGTTATGATATGTAATAGGGTATTTACCTGTTTATATGTATAATTATTGTTTGCTTTCACTAATACTACATGCTTATGCTTCAGAGATTTAGTCTATGTGTGATTCATTGTGATTATTAGCTATATAGCGTGCCCGCTGCCCCTCCCTTTTGCTTTGTATTCGTGGGACGCCAAACTTTGTGCTTAAACATTTGTCAGTAAACACACTTTTCCAAAATGTGTCACTCACCCAGGCAAAACAGACAAGAGAGTCAATTGGCAACTGGTATTTTGCCCCCACAGCCAAGGCTTTTAAAGTACTGCTTGGGGGTCATCACTTCCCAAAAATGGAATGAGCAAAGAAAATGAAAATCTTCTTTTTTCAGAGATGAAAAGAGATGAAGGAGAAAATATGTATGAGCACAAGAAGAGATGCAAAAGGAGAAGATAATAAGAGAAGGAAAGAAATGCTGAGATCTCTAGCTGATGCTACAGTAGAAAGAAGGGAATGGGAATTGGCAATCATGTGCATGGAGCAGAAGATGGAACCTCTGCCTCCAAAATGGGACTGAATGTAGAATTCCATTTCTGTAACATTGAGCTAAAAATGGAAATTTGGTTTCAGATTTTTAAAAATGTCCAACTTCTTCAATAAGGAGGAGGCACAGCAGTATTCATGTCAAAATCTACGGACTCTGAGTAGCCTGTTCTTGTAACATTTGCTTGCTGGCCACATTCCCCGCTCTTCAAGAAACTTGCAGTAACCTTTTTCATGAAATGACATTTCTAGGCTTTTCCCACAGGAAGCACAGTAGAAAATCCCCTGCTGAAATAACTGAAGCATGGGTAGTTGAGAGAGTAAGTCTGTCTTCTTCTTCGAGAAAGAAAATAATTTGTAAATATCACTTCTCATACCATTGCCATAACCTGTATTATAACCACTGTCACAACTTATATGTTCCAGTTAATGCAATGGTATTTTTTGATAAACACCAATCCAGAATGTTCTAGTTTTTCCATATTAAGGTTGCTATTTTAATTAGCCTTTACCCAAAATAATACAAATACCTCCAGCTTTGTTTGCTACACTCTGCTATCCCCTCCACTGCCAGAGAAAGAAAGAGAACAAGCAATTAACACATTTTTATGTCAAGGATAGAGATTCAAAGCAGACTGTTTGTCAAATTAGTTTATCCGCTTTTCATGTTTGCAAATTATCCATAAGGAGACTTTGACTTTAATAGGTTTGTTTATTTGCAAATGGGTTGTCTGACAGATGTTAGCCCAAGGCTTTCATGAGAGTGGTTCATCTTGCTTTGAGTGTACACTCTTTCTAATTGACACTTTTTGTCAACCGAATCACATGACCATCAGATTCAGTCCCCAAGGCATGTTAAGGACAGCTATGTGAACCTTCTTAGAGGGCCAGTCTTTACAAGTGTGAATGTATGATCCTTGTAGTTACCTAGCATACATTTTTCCTGTGTCAAAGTAACTGACACAGTTGCTTCCATTATAATAGTAGAATGTGGCACCTGTGATATTTGATTATTGATACTTTCCCAAATATACAAGTGTTTTATTTTCTGGCTTCTTTATCATTTGTTCTTTTGAAAGCAAGAATATAAATAGCCATCGTGGCCCAGCCTTGTGAAGATCCTATCTATGTGAACAATTGCTACTGCATAGCCAGAGAGGACATGATGTCTATCAGTTTTTCCAAGTTGCCCTATTGCAAAAAGTGAGGCACAAACGTATGGTGTATTTCTGAATGGTGTCAGGATTTTCATGGCTGAGAAGGGATTCAACTTCTGGTTCCCCAGTTATAGTCCAACACTCAAACCACTATACAACATATAAATGACCTTTAAGAACCGCCTAAGAATGTTCATGAAGACAAGTCAATGCAATTAGATAAGAAGGCTACAAAACAAGCTTTTCTCTCACAATCTCTTCACAAACAGTAGGGACAACAAAACAAATGGTGAGGAATACTAGGAGCTGCAGTCCAATATCATAAGGAATGTTATGATCCTTATACTGGGTTTCTAGCTAATGGATCAGGATAAGAACTTGGGACATTACTGGGCCAGAACTTTCCACAACAGTCTGTTGTCATTTTGTATTGCACTAATATAGTTTGTGGTTATTCCTCTTCTTCTCTGTCTCGTCCCCACCTTTCCCTCTTCTTATTTGCCTTTATGTTGTTTTGTAGTGACTGTAAGACAAAATTATTATGGGATTTTCTTGGCAAGATTTTTTTAGAGGGATTTCATCTTCTGTTGTTGTGGGGAGTATGATTTGCCCAAGGCAATCCAGTAAGTTTCCATGTGTAAGCAAATATTCAAACTCTCTCCAGACAGTCCTAGTCCAATTCTTGAACTATCTTAGACATACAGTAACCGTATGCAATGCACACAAGTTAATGGTTCGTAACTATTGACATAAATGTTTTTTTCTCTGGCCAGATTGTCAAGCATCTGCTTCTTTGAGACCATCTCTTAAAATAAGTGTTCTGCCCCCAAACACATATTAACACTTATCAAGTGTTTTATTATCTTTGGCCACAAGAGGGAACACTAAGACTAACCTTTGCAGTTCCTTTACAGTCCTGGAAAAGACAAGTACACATTGTACACAATAAGTACACAATAAGTTGTTTAAGAAGAAAATACATGTCTTTCTATTTGTGATTTCACAGAATGGAGAAATCATACCTGATTCTGTGTGTGGCAAGAATGAGAATCTGGAAGTTTTTAGATGTTGTAGGACTGTAGCCATGTAGTCACCATGGGTTATCCTGGCTGCACTCATTGGATTTGTAGTTCAACAGAAAGGAAGGAGATTCCCCTATCATGTCAAAGTTGAGATAGGAGCTATTGATCATCTGTGATACAATTCCAGCAGAAAAGCTGCAGGTAAAGTTTTTTCATTAAATCTCTGTGTATGCAATCCATTGGTCAGAAATAGAAACATGTGATTGGTGAGCCATATAAATTACCAGATCATTTTTGTAGCCATCAGTCATTTTCACCCACCCCTTCTGTGTCCACATTCTTGTACAGATATGTGCTTAACATACCTGTGATCTAGGCATGTTTGATTTTTTAAAAATGGTTCAAAACTCGTTTCGAATGGTGGTTTGGATCTAAAGTCATCTCCATTGCTATTATACATATAAAGAAAGGTTTCCATATGGCCAAAAGTAAGCAAGCTGATTTGCTTGCACTGCCACTGAAACTAGAAAGTTTTTATGGGCAAGATGTCAAACTGTCTCACTTGCAGTAAGATCTGTAGGGGATTGGGATGTTGGTACGTAGTTGACTCAAGCTGTTTTCCACTGTGAAGAGATTCTTTTCTGAACCTGAATATCACAGGAAATTTGAAAATAGAAATAATAGAAGTATTATAACAGGAGGCATCTCCAAAAGGTGTTCAGTCTGAGTCACAAAAAAAGGTATAATAGTAACAAGAACTAGAACCTAGGACTGTGACCTGTCTTCATTGTAGGCAGCAAACTAAAGGTAAAGGTAAAAGTTCCTCTTGACTTTAAGTCCAGTTGTGCCGATTCTGAAGGGTGGTGCTCATCTCCATTTCTAAGTCAAAGAGTGGGCGTTGTTTGTAGACACTTCCAGGATCATGAGGCCACTATGACTGAATGGAGCGCCGTTACCTTTCCGCCAAAGCGGTACCTGTTGATCTATTCACATTTGCATGTTTTCAAAGTGCTAGGTTGGCAGAAGCTGGGGCTAACAGTGGGATCTCACCCCACTCCATGGATTCAAACCACCAACCTTTTGGTCAGCAAGTTCAGCAGTTTAACCTGCTGCACCACCAGGGGACCTCTAGGCAGCAAATTACTTGAGATAATTTGCCGCCACCATTGTCACCTTCAGAGATAGCACAAAGTGTTCATTCTCAAAACAGAAGACAGAAGAGCCAAAGCACCTAGTCATCAGGGACAAAACTGATTAGGGCAGGAACAGAAAGTGTTCAATAGTCTGTCAGCAGCTCTTATGCCCTCCACTGACTCACAAGAGACTAAGGCCCCTTCCACACAGCTGTATAAAATCCCACGTTATCAACTTTCAGCTGGGTTATATGGCAGTGTGGACTCAGATAGCCCAGTTCAAAACAGATATTGTGGATTATTGCCATGATATTCTGGGTTATATGGCTGTGTGGAAGGGCCCTATGGTAAGAAACCATATGAGATGGAGTGAGATCAATATCTCCTATAAAACTGAAATGCCCAAATGCCCTGATAAGGCTTTAGCATCGAATGACTGGATTGCCCTTAGCCTTACTCTTTTGTAACTTATGGGTGCTCTTGAGGATTTGGAATTGTCTTTATTTAATGTGTCAGGAGCGAACCCATTGTATTGCATTTTTAAAAAACAAAAACAAAAAAGAAACAAAAAGTTTGCAAACTTGGCATTCTATTAAATGTCCTTTGACCAGTAGCTTGCCACTTGGAGAGCCTCTGGTGTTGCTATAAGAAAGTCCTCCATTGTACATGTGGCAGGGTTCAGGTTGCATTGTAGTAGGTGGTCTGTGTTCTACCCTTCTCCACACTCGCATGTCATGGATTCCACTTTGTAGCCTCATTTCTTAAGATTGACTCTGCATCTCGTGGTGCCAGAGTGCAGTCTGTTCAGTGCCTTCCAAGTCACCCAGTTTTCTGTGTGCCCAGGGGAGTCTCTCTTATTTGGTATCAGCCATTGATTGAGGTTCCAGGTTTTAGCCTGCCACTTTTGGACTCTCGCTTGCTGAGGTGTTCTAGCAAGTATTTCTGTAGATCTTAGAAAACTATTTCTTGATTTAAGTCGTTGGTGTGCTGGCTGATATACAAACAGGGGATGGGCCAGAGATGTCACTGCCTTGGTCCTTTCACTATTGGTTGCTACTTCTCATTGGATGTCAGGTGGTACAATACTGGATAAAGAGTATAATTTCTCCAGTGGTGGTGGATGTAGACATCTTGTGATAATGCGGCATGTCTCATTAAGAGTCACATCCAGTTTTAGCGTGGTGAGATGTGTTCCCCACTGGGCATGCATACTCAGCAGCAGAGTAGCAAAGTGCAAGGGCAGATGTCTTCACTGTATCTGGTTGTGATCCCCAGGTTGTGCCAGTCAGCTTTTGTATAATATTGTTTCTAATGCCCACTTTTTGCTTGATATTCAGGCAGTGCTTCTTGTAGGTCAGAGCACGGTCCAGGGTAACTCCCAGGTATTTGGGTGTGCTGCAATGTTCCAGTGGGATTCCTGTGGCTTTAAAACTAGGGTACCTGTCAGCATAAAAGGGTTGGAGTTTATTTGATTGCTGCTGTGCTCTACTTCTTAATCTACTTTCCTGTGTCTGTGAAGCAGGGCTGCCTTCCTGTGCCTAGCAAGATGCTTTGTAGTAAAATAGTACTACTCTGAGAATTTCATTTGATCTCTGCTGCTCTATAAACCATGTGGAAGCCTATTGTTGTTGTCCTTGCCTCACCAAAACATGCACTTTAACAAGTTGTGAAGCTTTCTGGGGGTGGTGGGACACAGCTTAACAGTGTGTTTGGCTGTATGTATCTTAGGGAAACAACACAAAATATTTTTGTAGAAACAGAATATATTAAAGAGTTGTTTAACAGAGCATAGTGTCACTAAAATATTAAAATTACAGTTTATACTTTTAGCATCATGTATACACTATATAGAAAAAATAGCACTGATATACCACTACCAATGAATCACCACTAAGAATTCTTCAAAACTTTATTTATTGAAACATTCAAATGTATCAATGTCAAAATAAGAGTTTAATGCCAGCAAAGTCAGAACATGTCACAGCTCCTTTGAACTGGTAGCACCATTTCTGCTGAAGTCATATCCAACACTATGGTTTCTGGGTGTGTAAAAACTACGACATTATAAAACATAGCATTCCAATAGTAACAAAAAGCTTTTCCAAGCAGTTTAAAAATACCATATGAAGAAAATGTTTTAAAATGCAGTTACTCATTATCAGCTTTTTAAGCAAAATTGTTCAGAAGTTCTTTCTCTCATAAATCTATTTCCCATGGTTACAGGAGAAGTGTTTGAAAACAGCTTTTGGCATCCCTTTATAAAGAAGTTAAAAACCATTTAGTACACTATAGTACAATCACTATACTATAAAAACAAAGACTCAGCTTATAAAACCTAGTCTATAAAAGTACTAAATTGGCTACAAAAATGAAGCATTGTCGAGTTCCTTTGGCCACATGCAGCCAATACAACAAACTGCTAAACTCACTGGTTTTTTTAAAAATCACAGCACAAATGATTTGAACAGAAAAGAAATGTATTAAAAGTCAGATCTGAAGTTTTCTACTTCTTATGTAATTCCACTACACATAAAAATTTGTGTCCATAGTACACATAAAGTGCTAAAAGTGCAAAGAACAGAACTTTTCTTTCCATATATTATTGTGGTTATTTGTATATAATATGTTAGTCTGATTTTTTTTAAAAAAATGCTTCTAGATTCTAGGTTTGACACAAAGAGCCTGTAGTGCATGCAAACTGCTTTCTGCATGGACTAACTTGTAATGGTCACTTAAAATAAAGGTGGGAACCGTTTGGACCCTTACATTATTGATAATGGCAACTAACGTGGCCCATGGCTGATTGGAAATGCAGGACAAAACATCTAGATTGTTTCTGACAATACCAGTGACTTTAAAAAAAGTCATGACATGTTAGTGTACAGATTTTTCAACATAAGATGCCTTGTGACATTATTGTAGGAGCGGTCTTCACAGGGTCTAAATTGTGTATAAAGCAGCTCCTGTGTTGTAGGTAAAGGTCAATTGTTCTCAAGCATTTGAGTACATATAACACTTTTCTGCACACAGTTTGTCCAGAGGACACTTCAGGAAAAAAACATGATGTGTTGAATGAATAAATGCTTTTGGTAATGTTTGTGTGGCAATCTCTGCAGTGGAACAACAAGGAACCATTCAGTTCTTCAAGCAATATCCATTTTACAGCAGCTAACAGACAAATCAAGTTTAGCACAAAGAAATAGTTTGTGACATAGATTACCAACAGACATTGTACATTTACGACTTCTTAAATCAATCTAGAACTAATTCTGGTAAAAAATAAAACCATTTCAAGCTGTATTCATTTGCACTTAGGCACACAAGGATTTACAGTATCAACCTTCTTCAAAAGACAGATCTTTTGACAAAACTAAATGCAATGTTTAACTTCTCCTTTAATATGGTCTTCTGCGACATGCATCATAATAGTTGGTGCTATTAAAGGGAGAAAACATGTCCTTCTTAACAAAGTGGACAAATTTCTCTAAAGGGCACATGAGCTTGCCATAATGTTTGTTATAGTCCCGGCAGAAAGAAGTCTGGAATGTGACATCAACACCATTATAAAGGATACGAATATAGTGCTCTTTAGATTTCTTTCCATCTGTCCATAATTCAAAGAGTAGTCTAGCTGCAAATCTTGGAAACCTGGCCTCAGTAATACCTAAGGCGCTAAGAACAGGTGACAAGGTGACATCATGAGCAGAATAAAGGGCAAATAATTCTTCTTTTTTGCCATCTGCAATGCGTTGCATTCGACTGACAGTCTGGTTAAGGATAGGATGAGTTGCCAGCAGTGCATAAAAGTAATAATATTTCTTCAACTGCCTCTCTTTTTCATCTTCAAGCTGATGTGTCTTGATTACTTTAAAGTGCTCGATGTCAATGCAGCCGTTCTTAGTACATGGAAAACTGACATTATGACAAAAATGACACAGCATAGAATCTATAGGATTAGAAGCTCTCAACTGCCTTGTAGGTATGCCAACTATTCTTGCCATATCTGTGTATGTTTTCTCCAAGTGGATGTTTTTTACCCGGAGGCTATACTGCCGACGCTGTTCCTCCTCTAAGTAATGGTTTCTTATTGGGCAATCACAACTTCCAGAACAAAAAATTGTGCTCCACTGATTCCTGAAGTTAATTTTTTTCCAGTCAAACTCTGGCAAGAAAGAATAGAGTAATGCCAGTCCACTCTGTAGCGTTCGACTCTTTCCAGTGGTCTCCAAATACAAATGTTTAGTTGTCCAGTCACTTGGTATCAGGTTATGTTTCTTTATATAAATATTTCGTAGCAGTTGTCCATTTTGCAAGTGTTGTACAATTCCTTAAAAAGAGAAAAAAAGACAATCATTCTCCCATAATAGCATCTCCCACAAGCACTGCAGATAATTAGGATGTATTTATTTCAATTTCAAGATATCCAAAAACATTATTTCTTTTTGTTTCTGGTTAAGTTCTGATCTTATTTAGGATGGCACAGAAGGATCTACTGCCAAATATATATTAACGAAGATGTCAGCATTTCGAACTGCTCAATGGAGAAGGAAAACAGAACAGCTGCTTCTGTAACTTTATGATAAACAGGTTAGGCATGAATACTATCTTAAGAGGTATTAAATAAGGAAGTCAGTTTGACAAGCCAGGAAACATACAATGAACTCTATCCATCAGAGTTGATCAGCAATCAGATATGACATCTCAATTTAGTTTCTAAGAAGCAACTCTGTTGATATTGTGTGGCCCAGGAAAGTAGACAATACCATAGAAATGACACACTGAAATTCTTAGTGAAGACTACATGTTTTCAATACCAACTGTTGGGGGGTCAAAAAAAGGGCCTAAACTGTAGATGAAACAAGAGAACCATACTGGCTCTGTTCTTTTTCTCTATCTCTTTTTCTTTTTTAACTTTAAACACAGTAAGGCTAGCACTGCCAGTTTCTGTTGTTCATTCTGGGGAAAATAAAGAAATTAGTGGTACCACATGAAACATTACGGAATTTCATGCTCTAGATAAGGTAAAGGTAAAGGTTGTCCCCTGACATTAAGTCCAGTCATGCCCAACTCTGGGGGTTGGTGCTCATCTCCATATCTAAGCCAAAGAGCCAGCCTTGTCCGTAGAGACCTCCAAGGTCATGTGGCTGGCGTGACTGCACGGAGTGCCGTTACCTTCCAGTCATAGCAGTACCTATTGATCTTCTCACATTTGCCTGTTTATGAACTGCTAGGTTGGCAAATGCTGGGGCTGACAGCAGAAGCTCATGCCGCTCCCCGGATTTGAACCTGCGACCTTTCGGTCAACAAGCACAGCAGCTCAGTGGTTTAACCCACTGTGCCACCGGGGGCTCTAGATATTTCCTCTAAATTTGGGACATGATTATTAAAGTTTTGCAACCACTGTAACCAAATTCTAAATAACAAAGAATATTGAGTTGATTTGGACCAGGTCTGTATCAGAGTAGATGTGCATTTACATTCCTATCATATAAGGAAAGTGCCAAGATGAAGTGCTTAATGGTGGATGATGGTAACTCAGTTCATTGACACTTGAACCGTCAATGGAGGACAGTCATTTCAACAATCTAGAGGGGCAAGAGTCTCCTCAGCAATCATAAAACTTTAGGAAGGGTTTGCATGAGATCTCTAAAATTATATATTTAGTTATTTCTTTTGGCATTCTTTTGATTGTTTTGTTACTGAGAAAGAATAATGGTAAGGTGTGGGTAGTTTTTAACTTATTAGAGTTGGCGTCCCTTTTCAATTTCCTTGTGTGTTGCTGAAACTAACATAATTTAATCTTCTGTGTGCCTTTGTTGCTACGGTTAATTTAGCTGTTAATGAGGCTGTGTGTATTTAAGTGGTGGGATTTCTTTTCTTACCCCCCCCCCCCATTTGCCCCAAGTTATTTTTGTTTGGTGTCAGATGGAAGGAAGACTAAGAAAGCAGGGGGGGGGGGGGCATTGTCTGGGACCACTCTGAAGAATAGATCACAGGATAATTATCTGTCTACCCTGTAGGCAGGAATATACTACCAGGACATTACAGAGCCAGCAGTCTGGTCCAATTAGGGATAAACTTCTCTCAATTATTCATACCCACAGAGGGGGAGAAGTAATTTAAACAATTCTCTCCCTCCCGCGCAAATGTCTTTGAAAACTGTGCAGTTTTAGAAGATGTCTTATAGGGAGACAGAAAGATTTCCTGCCATCTCACCTCTTTCCTTGCCTCCACTGGTGCTAAACCATGTAGGGAGCAGGGAAGTGAAGGGGCTTGCCTATTGCTAGCTAACTAGGGAATCTTTGTTCAGCTTCCCTTGCCCAGAACCACATATGGCTGGATAGAAGGAAAGTGTCAGGAGCAAATGGAGGAGACATGTCCACCTCTGGTTAGCCCAGTCTTCCCATCCCCAGCACACAAATAACTGGTAGGAGAGGTTGGGACAACAGCTTGCCTATCACAGGAAGGGTACATCCTACTCCCATAATTCTTCCTGCCACTGTCTTGATAACTCAGAAAGCAAGGATTAGGAAATGCTGGTTGAAGGGCCAGTGGTAGAACTGGAGCCTAGCAGTGTCCAGCCGCTCCCTCGGCCCAGCTTTGAAGTAGAATCCATGGAAGTAGCTACTACTTCTCAGCCTGCAGAACAAATGTAAGCAAGTTCCTCTGAGTAGGCTGAGGAAGAGTAAAGTGTTTCAGCTTTTGTGGACTTGTGAAGAAAGAGGTCTCAGCTCCACAGGTCCTCAGGATTAGCTGAGAAATGAGCCAGCAACAGTAACACCAGAGAATTTAGGATTTAAGGAGCTCAAGTGTGGTGCCTTGATGCCGACTGCAATGTTGATGCATGACACTACAACCTCAGACTCTTGCTATCTGGTATTTGTGATTCCTGGTCTTACAATTGGACTTTGACTGTCGGATTCTGATTCATCCCTGCACTCTCTTGTATTCAGCTCTCCACCGTGAAGTAGACACTTGGCGACTCTGTTGGTTTACACCCTGTTGGTAATTGGGATTAAGACTTCTTATAGCCATCTCCTAGGTGATTTGAATAATGTAATCCCATCTTCAGTTTCTACTATGTCTCTAAATGTGATGTGGATGCCTGAGCTTTTTAAAATTTACATCTATTTTTCGTTTCCCAACTCATGATGGAGCACTGATGATCCAGATTCTTGAATCTCAATACTGACCTGGGGCCTGGACTGGATCAGATCCTGATTGATTCAAACCAAATCTGGTTTAATTCTGAATTACTCAATTGAGCTCTGAAGCAAAGGCTGCATACACAACCCTAATTGCTATCACAACTAGAAAAGAACCAGCGTGGCCTCTAGCTAAATAACTTCTAAACACTTAGCAATCACTTAGGAAGGCCCAATTAAGAGAGAACCAAAGATCCCCTTGGCAGACTGATTTTGCTGAAGATGAAAATAGAACAGCTGTATACACACCTGTCTGCGTAAGCTCTCCCATTTCACACTGTGAATGGCTGGGGTAACGAGGCATAATGCTCAGAGTACCATCCATTTGTGCTTCAGCTCCTTTAGACATATGGTTGATAAAAGCTTCAAGCTGAGGATGAGAAGGTTTTCTAAACAGACAAACCAAGAAGAAAAAAATATGGCCTTTTTAAGTGCATTTTAAAAGTTGCAAAGATTAAAATGTTCTAATTATGCCAATTCATATAATTTTATAATGAAGGCATATTTCCTGCTGAGAAAAAGTCTGCTCTTAAAGAAATGAAATCTGTAGCCATGTAAATGGACATGCATACTTGAAATAAGCATATGGGCAGAAATGGAAGAGAGAAATACTGAGCTGAAATAGGGCAGACAATCCCAAGGACAACTGTTACATGCTTTTTTCTATAATCGTTACATATTTTCTGTAATTTGGGTTGCAGTCTTTCTCATTATCAATTTTGTGGGCAAGACATTGGTAGCCTTCAAGAAATCTTTGTAAAACAAACGATTTTCATGTCTGATACAAAAGATGGTAGTGTATGTGATAGAGTTCATCTTGAATCAAAGTTTGATAATTAATTAATTATTGGAGGATTGTGTGTTGTATGTGAACTTTACACATGCACACACAATAATAGTGCTACCTTTGGAAAAGTCATTACAATAAATGGATTTAACAAGTCCCATTCATTTTAATGTGTCTACTAGACTTGGTTGATAAAAAAGGTTCAAAACTCATTTCGGATGTAAGGAGCTCTGGTGGTTCAATTCAGAATTGCATTCCGAATTTTCAGGGGGGGGGGGTCAGAACTTTTAGGACTTTCTGAAATTTCCAATGCACTTTGTTAATGGCAGGCACAATTGTGCAATACCCAAGACTTTAAAGTATGGAATTTGTAGTATCTCCTCAGTGGCAACGCAAAGCAACTAAGGACACACACAGCAGACAGAGGCCTTTTTGGCTTTTGGAAGTTAATTTCACAACTTTAGGAAGGATAATATTTTTACTATTTGGCAACAGAAGGAAACAAACTGCACCCTCACACCCCAATATTACCCACCCACGCATCACCCACCCATCCCAAATCCCAACAGCAAAAACACACAAGCGGCTGCAAGGCAGCCAGCCAGCCAGGCAACAGCCCTTCTCCCTGCCCTGGTTCTTTGCTGCCCTGGCTCTTCTTCCCCTACAACAACAAGAACAACAAGAACAACATGCAAGCGGCTGCAAAGCAGGCAACCAGGGGCAGGCAACAGCCCTTCTCTGCTTGCCCTGTTCTTCCAACCTCCCTTCAATCTCCCCTTTTCTTCCCTTTCCTTCCCACGCTCACAACGAGCTTCTGAGCCATGTGCTGCCCTTTATATAGTGCAATGGCTGCCATGCCGGAAACCCACCCCTCCCCTCCCCAAAACTTCTCCCTTCATTGGCTGGGAGGCAAGCTGCTAGCCTTCAAACACTGACTCACTTCCGACTCACTTCATGAGTCATAAGAAAAATGGTGAGAGAAGCTTCTGAAGGGCGAAGGGACTTCCGGTTTTCTTAAAAAGTTCAAAATTGCTTCAAAAAGGTACTTTTTCTGACTTTATTCCAAAATATGAAGATTCCGATGGTACCTAACCATGCCTAGTGTCTACTGTTGGATTTAGCTCTGAACTGTTTCATCTGATGGGTGGTTGGACGGGAAGCATCATTTTAGGAAATCCATTCTGACTAAAGAAGGTATCATTTTTGTATACACTGAACTGGATTTTTGCATTTTGTTCTGAAATAAAACTTAAGCACAGAATAAGTGTTGGAAAAAATAGAGGTCCAATATTAGAAAATTAACAGAAGTTGAACCTTACTTGATAACAGTTAGCAACAGCAGCAAATATATACTGATTTATCTATACATCATTTTATGTAGTATATTTATCTAGTATGTCTTTAGAATGAAGCATACCCCACATATTATCAAAGCTGTTTTGGGAGTTTTGATGTACATCTTTTAAAAGAAAAATTACAGATCTGAGCCTCTAATATTATTTCTGAACTGCTGCTAATATTTGTCTCAATTTCTAATTCTATCTCTGGTGTAAAAACATTTTGGCACAAAATTCTGTTTTCCTCAATACATTTAATGAAACTGAGTTAGCTCTAAACTAAGTTTCAGTCACACAGAATCAATGAGGAAATGTTAGTTATTGAGCCAATACAACATATACAAATTTTTATCAATTTTAATGCATTCATGATCTCAAAAGCAACTTGAAAAACCATCAGTTAGACAAAATTAATCTCAACACATGACATCTATTTAAAGACACCGACTTTCATCCAGAGCTCTGTAAGAGTTTTGTTGTTGTTTGAAAGAGTGAAACCCAATTGAGTATTTGTTTTCAGTTTCAGGCCCCTGCAAAAGTGCAAAGTACATTTTAAGCTGAGAATGGATTAAGGCCTTGTCTGGGAAAAATCAGAAGAACACAGGTTACTAGAGTGATGTTTAATGTTTTTATCATCCTGTGGGAGGCTTCTTTCATGTCCCCACATAGAGAGCTGGAGCAGACAAAGGGAGCTCACCAAGCCTCCCTAGATTTGAACTCATGCTGGTACAAGGGTTTAACCGACTGCACCACCAGGGGAATTGACAAATTTACATTGCATGTTCCCACTTCCATCCATGCACAATTCCTAATGCCCTTTCTGAGTCCCCAAAAGATTACTCCAATGGGCAACCTAGAGAAAGCACTGTGTTAATAGGGGTGCAGCAAATGAACCATATACATACACATCATTTGCATACAGAAGTAAATTCTGGTAATGTTAACATAGTTGGATCAATGACACAATTATTAATGGATTGGAATGCCTGACACTTTTTATTATGTGCCTTCATTTCAACAGATATTCATTCTGAATAACTCCTTAGACTTCACAACTACATTATTAACATTACAAAAGTAGCTATTTTGCACCCCTAAAGTTGCATATTAAGAATGGGCATAAGAGCACACAAATCCTCTACATTTCATTTCTTAGTCAGACCCTTATAATATTTACAATGGCTACTTCACATCATAATTTTTATGCAAAGTGCCCATGGCAAGCCTTAGCTGCTGTCTCTTGAACACAAAAAAGAAATAAGTTTAGGTTTTAAAAGGTTTGAGAAGGATTACTGAAAATAAGGGCATACCGGTACTACTCAGCATACACTGTTCTGCAGTCATGGTAAATATATAATCAGGACACTTTTTAAACCTTGCTTAAATATTCATAATCCGGTCTTCACTTTCCAAGAGATAAGCTGTCAGTGTGACAATTCATGCTCAGAAATCAATTCTTAATTCTCTTGCTCATAACATTTCTCACCAGGCAAGTCCTTTTGAAACAGGTTTTCCGTCACTAAGAAATCGTCTCCCAATTACCAAACTTACTAAAATGCTGCCCTAAGTCTTCCTAACTACCATACGTTTTATTCATATGCAAGAATAAAAGATTCCACTTCAATAGTAGAAGTGTTCATAGAAAACTATGTGGTGTTAAAAAACCCAACAGCTTAAAAGCATGACCAGTATACACATGGACAGCTAGAACACAACTGCATCTCAAATATGTTAATTTGCAGCATTTGAAAACAAATATAGATCTAATATGAACAGATAGTTTGAACAACAAATGTCAGTACTATACTTGAAAATTATTTTTACAAAGGTAACGTAGTTTTTTGAGGATGAAAATGAGCCATGTGGGTCACTGAATATATATTTCTCATAATACATGTTTTCATCAGATGAAATTACAGGGTTGTTGTTTATTTGTTCAGTCACTTCCGACTCTTTGGGACCTCATGGACCAGCCCACGCCAGAGCTCCCTGTTGGCCATCACCATCCCCAGCTCCTTCAGACTCAAGCCAGTCATTTCAAGGATACCATCCATCCACCTTGCCCTTGGTCGCCCCCTCTTCCTTGTTCCTTCCATTTCCCCCCAGCATAATTGTCTTCTCTAAGCTAGTAATCACAGAGTACCACTAGTAATCACAACACACTAACTTGATTTTCATTTTCTGTACCTTTTTATTTCACACTAACATCTATAGCAACTATATTGCTTGTGTCTTGGCAATAAAAGGTATAAGAGTGTATCCAACATAGTCACTGCACTAATGTAAACAGCTTACAAAAGATAGGAGTTGGACAATGCAACATGGTCACTGCTGTCATGTTTCAACTCATGTGTCATAAAATCGTCCTCTAGAAGTTTGGAGCAGATTTTCATGGTTAAAGAAGATGGGAGCGAAAAGAGCTAAAATATCAGTGAAGCCCAAAGCAATATATGAGATTTAGCCTGTACCTTTGTTTCATTCCTCATATTAATGTTGACCAGGACACACTGAAGTCTATTATCTGCTTTGAGAGCAATCAATAATAAGACCCTTCTCTACTCTTTGCAGTGTCTAGTAATTTATTTCAACTAGTGATGGTTTGTTTCTACATTTTAGGAGGTGAAATCATCTTCAGAGTTTAAAATAATGTGTGCTTTTTTAAAACAAAGCACTAAATAATGCAATGGAAGATATTCTTTAAACTATCAAACATAGGCTTGCTTTGCATCTTCCATAAAGAAGTCTTGCATCAATCCAACACAATAATTGAAATATTATTGTGAAACTTGCAGACCTTAACACTGCTTTACAAGTCATTTCTAAAAAAGCATATTTTGTCTAATGATTTATTTAAACCACAAGAGGGTGCCACACTACCATTTTGTGATGTGCTAGACTTTAGAAATGTTCATCAGTTTAATAAGACTTAGTATTATTAAAGCACTTTTGAGCAGCTTGTTGTTCTCTCAATATTGCTGAATTGTGACATATCTCAGCACTGACATTGTAAATGGTGAATTCCAGTCTAGCAACATCTGAAATGCCACAATTTCTCAATGCTGATCAACAGCAAAGTTTCCAACTTTAAATATTTACATGTGTGTTTCAATTATTTGAATTGTGACATGGGAGCATAGCAAAGTGTTGCTGTGCTGTGCTCTATTCCACATTGCATTAGAATACCTATTATCACATTATTAATTTCAGCCTTCCATCAAAACTGCATTGTGAGTACTTTTGGGGTTATCATAATTGTGATGTATGCTTATAAAACAAGCCTATGAATATTTTGCTTGGAAATTTCTCACTTTGTTAAATGAGATTTGATTCAAGTTAATGTGCATGGAATTTCTGACTGTGTTCTTATTCAGAAAAAGACCCGTTTAATCAACAAGAAACAGTCCATTTACACAGTCAAAATTGCCATAAAGTGCTGCACAAGATTGTCATCTTGTACTTTCCTTCCAACATAATAACTGTCGACAATCTGAGTATACATGCTATCTGCAGCTACCAAGCTTCATATTGTGTGATCCCATATATTTGTTGTCAGTTACCACCTTACTAAATATTTAAATGAGCCAAGACAGAGTTCTGCCTCTCATACTAAAAAACCTGTATACAAATGGGGAGAAGAACATGTTTCTACACATGCCCACAATGAGTACATTCATATATAGTAAGCAATAACCCAATTCTGTCAAGGTTCATGTTCACTAACTTCCAAACAAATGTCAACATTATCATCCCATAAGAAAAAGGAAGATACTTCCAAAATGAGTCAATGTGCTTTATCTTAACTGCTATATCAACCCACATAAATTAAGTAATAATATTGTGGAAAAATAAAGTCTTACCCACTGCTTAGGAATGCTGGGGGGGGGGGGGTCAGTTCAATGTCTTACAACAGTGTAAGAGTTGTCATTCTCTTTCAAGTGGAGAACAGGGGGTAGGAGTGGGGATCAGATAAGGGATGTAGAACAATGGCACCTTCTGCAGAGATATGCCAGAGTTTAGGAGTTTAGGAGAATGATGCCATTGGTTTGTATTGGATTAAAGGGCATAGCCAGAAGTTTCTTCAATCCCTCTTGCTTCCTACTTGCCAAACAATGGTCATGAGGAGGAGCTATCATAGCAAATCTTTCAGTCTGGGGGAGGGGGTCCTTGAAGAAGATGAGAAATGATTTTTTAAACACACACACAAACACATATATGCTGGCTGTATGTGTGGACCTATGTTCACCTATATCACTAACAAGATGCCCACCATCAAAGACTCCTCTTGGCACATTTCTCCCTTTCGCCCTCTATTCATGCCTCTTCAAAATCCACAGTTAGAATGTTCAAGGGCCAGTGCTTCCCAGTTGTCAGTGTCTATGCCACATTTTTTCAGGTTAGCTTTAAGAAAATCTTAAATCTCTTTTGCTGTCCACTGACATTCCTTTTTCCATTCCTGAGTTATTCATTATGATGAATAAACAATAATGAACTTATGAGTAGAAAGATTTTGTATTAGAAAATAGGGAAAGATACAGGAGCCATTGGAGACAGAGGGGAGGAGCGCGGACGAGCAGTGGGGATCCCAACAGCCCCACGGAAGCCCCCACACTCAGGGGATCGGGCCCCCAACAAAAGAGACACAAAGGCCCAACAAGCAGGCCGCACAGAGGGGGAGCCAATCATCCCTGGCAAAGGCAGAGGGAACGGGAGGAAAAGAGCTAAACGGCGCCAAATGGCGGATGAGCTCTCACAGTCCTAGGAGCAGGGAAGAAGAAGAGCTTTTTGGCGGGAGCGCCATCTTGGGAGAGGGAAAAGGACATTTTTTCAATAGTAAAACAGGGAATAGGACAACTGACAATAGAACTATGTCGGCCCTGCATGAACGGATCTCAAGAGCAAAAGAGCGGAGGATAATGCAAGAAGAGGGACCAGAGGAGGAAGGAATAACTTTGAGGGACATCCTTGCAGAACTACAAAAAATAGGGGAAGCTCAAGATGGATACCTACGGAAGATGGATGCCATAATGTCTCGGCAAGAAAAGAAAATGGGAACGATCCGGGAGCACTCCCAACGTGCAAGAACAGAACCAACCGAAGAGGCGCTCCCCACAATGCCAGAGCTGCTGACCCTCTATGATGATGGAAAAGACGCACCCCAGGTCAAGGGGGAAAACGCAACAATACATGAAGGCAGAGAGAAGAGAGGGAAGGAGAATACAAAACCGCAAGAAATACAAGAAGAAAGAGGACCTCTCTTCAAAAATAGTAAGGTAGTTTCACTGGAAGTTGCAAGAACGGCTTCGAAGGGCCCTAAAACCTCTGCCCCCCCCAAAAAAGAGAAGCGGGGAAAAACCAAGAGGCCGCTGCAACACCCAAAAGCCCCATCCTGGATACAGATAAGAACGAAAACAAAAAGATTGGGATGCAGCCCAATAGGAAGAGAAGCTGGAGGAGAACAACCCAGCAAGGAAGAAAGAAAAACCTAAAGAAAAATTGCCCCTACTCTCTAGAGGCGTATTTTAGGCCTACGAGATGTGGCATCCTGGGGATGGATATAAAAGGCCTCGAATCTCCTAAAGAGAATGGTTAGAAAGGAAGCCGAGGAAAACGAAAAGGTACAGATCCAGCTACACTAAAAGACAAGGAACGGACAATGGACACCAAACACTGGAAAGATTTTGTAGGCTAAGGGAAAAGAGTTTTTGAAGAAGCCACCAGAGGCCAAAAACTACAAACAACAGCTTCCTTTAATCCCTCGAGGGTGATGAAGACCCGTCTCTGGAAAAAGAAGGAAAAAGAGCCGAAAAGAAGACTTGTAAAAAGAAATGTCCAGCTTAACAAGGAGAGAGACTGTACGAGAAAAACAAGAAGCATCCATGAACAAGGAACTTAGAAGAAAACAAGTTACCCCTATCCCTATCTTTTCTCATCATCCTTACCCATTACTATCCTTCCCAGATCCCGGACCAAACAACCTCCTTCACTGCCCTAACCCGTACCCCTTTCTACCCCTCATCCCCTGTTACCACCCCCCCACCCCCCTTCCCACCCCGACGCCCCCCTACCCCCTCCCCCATCACCACTCTCAGCCTCTCCTTTCTCTATCTTTCCTACTGTCCTTTATCTGAAATTGTTCCCCCACTTTTACTGTTTATGGAAAAACCCTAATAAATATATTTCAAAAAAAAAAGAAAATAGGGAAAGATAGTGCCTGTGTTTCTTCAAGAATAACCACGAGAAAGTATGTTACCTGGTCAGTGACAGAAATAATCTTTATCTGGCTTTCAGATTACATTTACATTTTATTTTACTGGAGATCAACAGCTATTAGACATAATATGTTCTCTTTTCTGTAATGAAAATTTCATAAGTCTAGAAATGGAACTTACAAGCAAACCACTACTATTCTATAGACATTTGTGGTGGGGGGGGGGGGGTGATGCACATTACTTTCTTGGTAAAGTGAAGGAGCCAGGAGCCAAACAAGTATCTTCAATATCTACAGTGGTAAAAAAAACATGCTGCTTATATGTTGGTCTAATAATGAAATCAGTGATAAAAATATGGACAAATATAAAAGCAGATAAATTTATATCTGAATACTGCATAAAAGATGTTGGAACTTATAGAAAACAACCTGCATGCAAGTCACATTGTACTCAGTACAACAAATAAGTAAATAAGAAAATTTATTTGTATTCCTCCCTATCTCCCCAAAGGGACTTAGAGTGGAGTCCAAAAAAAGGCAAACATTCACTGCCATAATACATTCCTAGTACAAATAATTAACCAACCAGATCCCAAAATAAACCAACACCTAAGACAAAATTATATTATACAACCAGAAAATAAATAACATGAACTGTCAATTAATTTACATCTAACATAAAAACATAAACATAAATGTATATAAAACACAATTAAAATTCATTTAATAGTTATTACAATTATTATGCAGCCAATAAAACCAACAGAGCCAACAGAACCAACAGATTCGGAGTACAATATGATTTCCAATCAGTGGTATATTAACTATATATCAACTTCTAATCCTCCTCCTCTCCATATGCAAGTGAGCAAAGATGGGGTTTTGGTTTTTTTTTAAGGAGAGAAGGGAGGGGGGCATTTTTATTTCTTTAGGGAAGGAGTTCCAGAGGTGGGGAGGCGATCACAGAGAAGGCCCTTTCTCTCATTGCCACCAGTCGTACTTGAGAATGTACTCTGAGAATGATTGTCATATTTTCTGGAGTATAAGGCTACTTTTTAATCCAAGAAAATATTCTCAAAAGTCAGGGGTCGTCTCATACGCGGGAGTCCTCTTTTATGCGGGAGATGACTTATACAGTAGGAGTCATCTTATACACCGGGATTCATCTTATAGAGCAGGTGCTGAAACTTCCAATTCAGATTGGAGAATCTGTGGTTGCCGCATATGGTACGGGGAGCTAAAAAATGGCAGTGGTCGTGTCCCTGCTGTATGCAGCGACTGTATGAAAGCATTAAGGGGTGACGCTGTACAGGTACGGTAGAAGAAAATCTATTCATCAGGATTCATGGACTTAATGCGATCTCGATGGTGAGGTCAAGGGGCACTTTACTGGGAAGGTGTAAGTGAAGGGCAGAGCAAGCTGCAGGCGTCCAGGGCACCCGGGGTATGGAAAAAAGAGATAGAGTGGCTCTGGGTCCAGAAAAACACACCTCTTTTACCTGGCTGGCCCATGTTTCCTATTATTGTACCTCCTCCTCTGCCTCTCAGTTCTTGCTCCTGAAGACTGCAGTGAAGCAGTACAAGTGTGCATGTGTGAGATCTGAGAAGCAGAGAAGGGGGTACAGTAATAGGAAAATTACCATATTGAAAACACAGCTGATGCTTTTAAAATTGTTATTTGGTATGCGTTGAAAAAGGGATAGTCTTATATATCCCAAACTCTATATCTTAACTGGAAAAGTTGGGGGTCATCTTATATGCCCAGTCATCTTATACGCCGGAAAATACAGAAAATACAGAAAAGGGTGGTAAAGGAGAGATACAGATGGCAGCTGGAAGGGAATGGCATTTGGAGACTGTCTGGCCAATTACCTTTTACAAGGACTTTATCCTTTTGAAAAAAATAGATTAGCAATCTTGCTGTTGAACTGGCCAATTTACAGATGCCGCAGGAGACAGAGTATCCAGGCAACACAGTGAAAGTGGCTGGGACTGAACAGAATGAAAGAAATTATTCTGTTTAGTTTGATTAAATCTCCAGAGAAATTCTAGTATGGTAATTTCCATAAAATCATGGAAGAATAAAAAGAAGATATTTAATATGCAACTTGACCTTTCCTTGGTAACTACAAGCTAGGCATACGACTAGTGCGATAACAAAAAATTAAAACATTTCTATAAAATAGCCTTATTTAATAAATTGTCATATTGATGAAGTGCATTGTTTGCAGAATATATAATTTATGTTTTATTACAGGATGATTTCTGTGATATATTTACTTTTTTTCATTTCACATCATTTCCAATACACTAAAGATTTAGAAGATGATGACATAAGAAAAACCTCCAACAGAATCTGCTACCAATTAGAGCCAACAGCTCTTTTTGAAAGTAAACTGCTAAGAGGCTGCTGCTCTAGTTCCAATTTCTCCTCAAATTTCTGCTTGCCTTTTCTGCTTTTTTGAATTAATGAAATAAAGTGTAAATAGAAAGCCACCTATTTTTTTCCAATAGGGACCGACAATCTATTAATATAAATCTAGTGAATGTCCTTTCTGCTTATGCTCATAACAAAATCCATCCCATTCTGTTTCTGAACTAGATGGATTTTTTTCTTTTAATACATCTGCACAGACTTGTATTTATAATACTTTATTTATTTATTTATTGTTTCGGCTTGATAGACCGCCCTATTCGAAGCTCAGGGCGGTTTACAGCACGCAAGCAGAACCAGTTAAAACACATAAAATGTGACATCATAAAACAGTTAAAACAGTTAAAAGTCCCCCCCCCCCCACACACACACAATAAAACCACAGTAAAACGAGCACATAGCACTAGGGACAGTGGCGGCAGAGACGCAGCAGGATGGCAAGTTGTAGCGAGTACCAGTCAGGGGCCAAATGCCTGCCTGAACCAGGTCTTACAAGACCTGCGGAAGGTCATTAGGTCCTGCAGTGTACGCGCCTCTGCGGGGAGCGAGTTCCATAAGGCCGGCGCAGCCACTGAAAACGCCCTCTGTCGCGTGCTGGATAGCCTGCATGTCTTCATACCAGGGACCTCCAACATGTTGAGCCCCTCTGAGCGCAGTGATCTACTGGGCACATATGGGGTAAGCCGCTCCCTCAGGTACAATGGCCCCAAACCATATAAGGCCTTGAAAGTTAAAACTAACACCTTGAAGGAGACCAGTGCAGTTCACGCAAGAGTGGTGTTATGTGAGCCGTTCTTGTGGCTCCTAGTAGCAGACGGGCTGCCGCGTTTTGCACCAGTTTGAGTTTCCGGATCGTCAACAAAGGTAGGCCAATGTACAGCGCATTACAGTAATCGAGCCTCGAGATGACCGTGGCTTGGATCACCGTGGCCAGGTCGCAGCGGGAGAGGTAAGGAGCCAGATGTTTTGCCTGCCGCAGGTGGTAAAACGCTGTCTTGCAGGCGCATGCAACCTACGTCTCCATAGACAGCTGAGGTGGTGATCTAAAAGATGCATTTTAATGAGTTTTATTTTCATTTCTGAAAGTATATAACTGGTACACGTGGCTAAAAAGGTTGCCTAACAGGGATCCTTAGGAGTGCTTTGTTCTATCTACCTCCCACCAGGATCACCTCATCACACCATGGCTTACTGGCAGGAAAGGGCTGGCTGTCATCATCCCACTCACCATAATCTCAGAATTCCTTGGTGTCTAAAGTGGGATTTGAGAGAGGCGGCGGAGGTATTTGTGGTCATGACAGTGGTGCCACCACTGGAAATGTGAATTACACATGTTTATAAACATTTAATAAGTGGGGAATGCCAGCCACAAAATATGATCCAAAAATGAAGTGATAAAATGTTAAGAATGTTTCACAGATCACTTATCTTTAAGCACCATGTCACAACAAGCAGCTAATCTTGAAATTCACTGTGGGGTGGGAGTCCATATACAGTGTTTCCTCGCTACTTCGCAGTTCACTTTTTGTGGACTCGCTGTTTCGCGGGTTTTTGCCTCCTGGAAACAATGGAGTGTGGAAGGGGGTTTCACCCTCCTCGTCAAGAAAGAGGCAGCCAATCATAAAAAAGAGAGGAGATGCAAAGCAGTATGTAAGTCATAGCCTTATAGCCCCTCCCTTATACTTAGAAAAAATAAGGTGTGTGATGCCTTTAAATCTCTACTCGCTTCTGCCTCACTCTTGAAATGCGATATATAGAGAGGAGGGGGGGGGGGGGAGAATCCCTACTTTGTGGATTTTTACTTTTCATGAGTGGACTTGGAACGTAACACCCGTGATAAGTGAGGGAACACTGTATACCTAGGGTAGCCACTCACTAATGCATCTTGCCAAACTGGTCTTAAGGGGTTTTCTGATGGACTGTGTATAAGAGAGAGATGGAGGACAGCAGGTAAGATGTTGAATAATATGTACACATAGACAAGTGCCTCTGTATCACAATCATGTATTTAGAGATGATCACACAGTTAATAGATGACATAGTTGTTCATTACTACCTTTCAAAACAGTGTTAAGACTAATCATTTTGAAAGGTTAGCAATACAAAATTACCAGATGACAGTTTCATTTTAGACTAAACATGCTGGGTTCCACCATCCTTTTCCTTTTGGCTATTAAAATATTATTCCGTATGGAAATCAATTATCACATTATAACTTGTAGTAATATGTAGTACTTACTGTATTTCAAATTAAAAATAGACCTAAATATTATGCACCAGGACTGTGGCGCAGCTAGCTGGGAGTCAGCTGCATTAAGATCACTACTGACTGAAAGGTCATAGGTTCGAAGCCAGCCTGGGTCGGAGTGAGCTTCCACCATCTGTGTAGCTTGCTGTCGACCTTTGCAGCCCGAAAGACAGTTGCATCTGTCAAGTAGGAAATTTAGGTACCACTTATGCGGGGAGGCTAATTTAACTAATTTTCGCCATAAAATCTCCAGCAAGCAAGCAAAAAAAATGAGGAAGTACACCATCAGATGGACAGTGAAGCGACAGCTCCCCTGGTGGCCAGAATACCCTCATGGAGCTGGAATGTTAAATAGCCTCTGTGTGTCTGTCTATATATGTTGTGTGTCTATGGCATTGAATGTTTGCCATGTATATGTACAATGCAATCCGCCCTGAGTCCCCTGCGGGGTGAGAAGGGCGGAATATAACTACTGTAAATAAATAAATAAATAAATAAATAAATATTTCGGTTATCCCCACACTCATTCCCACCCTTTTCCCTCAAAACCAAACTAAACAAAATACTATGACAGAAAATTAATTGTGCTGGTAAACAATGATAAAAACAAGTTTTCTCCATGGAAATCTACCTTGATTTGAAAATGCTAATTGAAATTTGACAGATGAAATCTCCAAGGACGTTCTTTACCTACACTCTACGCTTTTCATATGCCACAATCCTTAATTCACAAATCTCTAGAAAAAAAACCCTAAGCTATCCTGCTTGCCCATTAGAAGTCCATAGGGCTGCAGCATAATCTGCGTAATTAATGAACTCCATCTGTGGAATACTGAATGAAACGGAGAAGGGAACGGAATACAAATGAGATACCTATAAAAAAAATCCAAACAGCTTAAACAAATAAGAATTTCAATAAGAAAATAATTAAATCTTAAATAGCTGTCAATCTATTTTCAAAATGCATGGCGGGTCTTCTCATTTTTATGTTCTCATTAGAAACTACTATATTTCCATAAATATCTATCAATGCCAACTAACTTTACTGCATTACAAAACCATCTAAAAAGGGCTCCCAAAGTAGTCAGGCAATTATTCTGGAATACATACTATCCTCTTGCCTGTACAGCTGCTTCTTCAATAACTCATGTTGCACTCTCCAGAGTAGAAAAGTCATTCCAAGAGTGGAAGGAAGAGAATTACACATGCAATTGCTCGTGAATGTAGCCCTATGTCTTTGACTGTCATCCTGTCAGTGACTTACATCCACAAAATCCCTTCCATGGTTTGGGGTACAGAGGCACACTGACTTCCATCTAAAAACCTATGGATGGAATGCCAAGAGGAGGGGGAGTCAGACAGTGAAAATCCAGTGGATCTAGATTTCTGGAAGGAGGAAAAGAAGGGTACACTTTATTTGAGAACACCCTCCCCCATTTCTCCATCCATCAAAACCTGCTTCTCTATCGTCCAAAATATTTCTCTTCTTCCCCCCCTTCCACATTGATAAGCACATCAACAAAGACACATCCCAGGGCTTAGTAATGCCAATACTAGGTCAGAAAAGTAATGCTAAGTAGTACTATGCACACATGTAGGATCTCACACATATGCATATATATTTCTCTTTCACACATGGGCACCTAACTGCACTAATTCATAGGCACAAAATGCACATTTCATTAGTACTTTCCCATCTTAATATATTCCCACAAACATAAAAAGACAGAGAAAATTGGCTATTAATTGTAAACATTTTTTTCTGCCTAAGTATTTCTCTGTAATAGAAAGAAGAGATTGATGCAATTTACAGTTTCTAGTCCTTGTATAGAGAAAACTATATTGCACTTTTGTCCATCAGATATCAAAAGCCTTCTGGACAACTCTCGTTTATTGAAAAATGCACCAGTGCTTCAGAGTTTGTGTTTGTTTCCAAGAATTCTAACTTTCAACTACAAAGAACTATAAAGACCAGTAGCGTTACATTTTTCTTACTGTATGGTGGATGTCTTTGCTTACTTGCCAGCATATTCCTTAGCACTCTTGAAAGCATCTTCCGTGCACGATTTCAAGAACACTAATAGATGCTTTGGAGATTGCTTCAATTTATAAAATTATTGGTTAACCATGCTTCAGCCACAGATCTCAAGGTACTAGCAATATTGAATGACAACTAGCAATATTGAATGTTCCTTGGATTCATGAGAGCTTTACGAAAATATTGAGGGTAATTGATGTACAAAGTATCATTGGAAAGCATAAAAGACTCATACCAGAACATACTGTAACCTTCTCATTTCTCATATCTCAAAAATAATTAATTAGCAATGTCCTTGGACACATCCACAAAACGACCTTCTGTGAAGTGCAATTCTGCTAGGTTTCCTTCTATGGACTTTATAAGGCTGAAAATTGTTATTTAATTACTACCATCACAGCATGCATGTGCCCACTCTGAAAAGTGTTCTCTTTAATACTCTACTGCAGATGTTTTAGACCTCAGAATGTCAAGCCCTATAGAATTTCCAAATGGCTTTGAACTATCTCTCTTCAATTAATGTTTCATTCCCCAGAGTAAGTTCATTAAAAATTGTATCACTGCAATTAGCAAATTACTCATTGCTTATCTTATTATAAAATGTAATTGCTCACTACAGCCAATACAATTTCATAGCACTTAGTAAACTCCATCTTGAAATATTTAATATACATTCCTTTCTTCAGCATACCAACATTTTGTTTGTGAAAATGTGTTTATCACAATATGTTTGCTATTTTTCTCCTTTCTTTCCCAAAGAGTGATTTTATTACAAATTTATCTGCTGTGATAACCCCCCCCCCCAAAAAAAGCTTTACATGACTGATCATGTTAAATCCCTGAGTCTTATATGACAACTCATATTCATGGCAGCATTTTAAAACTGGGGTTTATCCTGAATTGCACCCCTACCAATTATAACACAATATAATACAATATGTCAGTTCTTCTTTAACAATTATAATTAACCTTTAAACAGTCCGTCTGAACTATTCAATCTGGCTGCTTATTACAGTTTGCAACTAAAGTAAGGAAACATAACAAAGCTGTATCTATAAGGAAATACAGGCTTCAACAATGATATTAATGCTTCATATTGTTTCAAAATTAATTGTTTTAACAGCTATGTAAAATATGAAGATGGCTAACATTTCTACTGAAAATAATGAATCCATGTTGAATTTGTCAACATCTCGTGGAAATTAAAGGAAATGTAGTTCAGGAAAGCCATTGAAACATTTATTACCAAAAGTCAATTAACCAATGAAAAATATACAAAACAGTTTTCAATGACAAGATGGAAAGCAAGGAGGTAGTGATTCTTTTTTTGCTTCTGTATGTCTTCCAATATATTGATACATGTAGTATCTCATATCCTTTCCAATCACGTCTCAGAAAGATAAGAGAACATTATTCCCATCTATTCATCTGTTAACAATATGCTAGACAGGGATGAGAATGATTGCAGGGACAGAGAGCTAGAAGCAGTCTTTCAGTGTACTGGGGTTTTCAGAGTTTGGGGTTGGATCTAGTTCATTTGTTTACCTCTGTTTGGACAACCATTTTAACTCTTTTAAAAATAAAAGAAGGAAACAGAAGTCAGCAACAGATAAATGACAATGTTGAGAACTATGAATGCAAAGTAAAATGTTTGAATGTCTCTACTTGTGTACAGAATATGTCACTATCTGGAATTTAATTAGATACTTGTATTCTACTGAAATTTTTATATTGTAGTATACAATGAAAGACTGAAGGAAAATTATGACATAAAGAAAATTTACCTGCTAGGAACTAAAGTACAATCAATGTCTGGCCTTTTTGTTTTGGGAATGGCATACAGAGGATATCGGTCGCCATGACGGATCAGCGCATGAACGGAAATCAGCTTAAAATAATGAGGTGCATGGCCTGTAAGAGGAAAAAATGTGATTTATTATAACAATCACAAGGAGCTCAAGGATGCTTGCACAAATATACAGCAGTTAGTAACATATAAAATATGCATTGAAAAGTTCTCTAAGGGGATCTTCCATAACTGGTACACAATTACATATACTGCTTTCATTCATTTATTAATACACACACAAAACTATTATATTCTAGGTGCATTGACAGATGTAAAAGTTCAAAAGGTACCACATGTATTGAGTGTACTCTACTAGTTTTACTGTCACAGATGAATACTGACTTACAGCCTTTACTCCTTGTTCTCTTTTCTCATATTCAGAAATAAATAATGATGAAGTTAAGTACCACCTTTACATCTTGTTCAATTTTCACAGTCTTACTAAAATACATGACATCTCAAATGACAAGTTTTATTATTCAACTTGTTCAGTTTTCACAGTCTTGCTAAAATAAATGACCTATCTCAAATGGCAGGCTTTATTATTCAACTTTCCAAGATCCTGCAAGCATATTGTAGAGACAGAATATTTATTAAATATTGAGAAATGGAATGCTGATAATGTTAGCAAAGCATTTTTACTTTAGAGGCCAGTAAAATTACATTGCTTAATGTGACTCAAGGATTGATTCTTAACAATGTACACATATTGTGCCTTAACTCCTGAATGTAATTTGTAGTACAACAGCAAATCATTATCAGATACAGTGACACTCTATGGTCTGTGTTACAGAAATGCATAAAGAACATACATGCAGTTTTGCCACATCAGACATAGATCAATCATATCTGATTGCTGCTCCCCATAACTGCCATTCAATAATGGCTAATCATACTGCATCTTTACATTGAAGTTTCACAGAACCATTGTGATACCAGCCAACAAGATAGCTATCCCACCATGTGTATCTCCAATTGCCTCTTAATGTTATTCATCCTATTACCTATAATTTTACCTAACCAGCTATCTGTTTGATAAGGAACCGCTTTACTTTGGCTAGTTTATAGTAAAGCTGGGAGGTGGGGGGGGGGGGACTAATAAAAAAACAAGAGGAAACAACATTAATAGAGAGTCAGTATGGTGTGTTAGTTTAAACATTGGACAACAACTTTGAGACAAAGGTTTGGGTGTCTGTACAGCTGCAGAAACCCTTTGCTTGGGCTATTCACACATTCTCTCATACTCAGAGGAAGACAAATTGCTTAGGACTGTTGACACCTGGGAATTCAGCAGTTTTAGTAGGAGGGTGTTAGATTCCACACTCAAATACAAAAATAGAAAATCTAAAACAGAAGAGCAGAACATATCAGTTCTTATTTTCTTCAGCTGCTCTCAACAAAAGCATACTGTACTTTAGGTGGCAGTTACAGAAAACAGAAGGTGGTATATTCCATGATAAATGTATGATGCTTAGCAGCTTGAAACCATGAGGCATTAGTTGCTAAGGCTATACAAACAGTATGTTAAAACTTTATACATAGAATATACATAGAATACATATACATCCCAGACCTCTATACATACTGAAATTGGCCGGTATTTTTGCTCCCATCACTTAATATGCTATTATATGCTGAGTTAAAGTCCCACAATACTGGCTGTTTAAATTTATCTGTTAAGACCTATGGTCTATGAATCGTATTCCCAGACCACTGTTATTTTATCTACATTTTAAATATTATATAGAAGGTGTTTTCAGTCAATGATATAATTAGATTGCATAACCTTCCATTCATGTTCTAGGTCTTGCTAATTACAGTGCTGAGTGTTTTCCTGAGATTTCCTTATGTGAGACAGCACTTCACCAGGATTTGGTCATCTGACTTCACCTCTCACTTGTAGTCTTTATAAATTTGGAGACTGTCAGAGAGTAAGCTTTCTGATAAATTAGCAAGCTGCTCAGAGCTTGACAGCTTTTCTTAACTGCAAGGAGATGGAAATTCAATATAATGTTGTTCTTTTATGCTTAACTCATATTTTATGGGAATATTTTTCTTTTCTCGTAGACATACACACATACACACACATCAGGCAAAAGGGAAGATTCTTACTGAACACCTAGCAACTTCTACATCTCTGTTTCAGCATTTTCAAGCATAAGCATCCTGAACAAATTTCAAGATACAACAAATAACTGTGCCTTTGAACAATCATCCATGAAACTTGATCCTGCATTGTGTAAGATGTAAGTGTTGTCAAAGTGAACCTGAGCAGAGACCAAAGAATCATCAAGCTAAGGATTGATATAAAGGGGGAAGCTGCTAACACCACAATGATCAATTTCAAATGAGGGAAAATAATTGTTGAAATAATGTTATAAGGACAATTTAAGAGGAACAAACTTCTTCAGATTACTAAAAGCCAGTACGACAGAAAGAGAAAATCTATGGCACCAATTAGTGTAGACACAGACAAACTAATAAAATGCTACCACAAATAATTAGCAGAGCCTACTATACAAAATAAGCAAGAAGATCTTCTTGTAAACACAGAAGTGGCTCCATTTGAAGAACAGATTTCTGATTGATTCACTTGTACAAAGATGTTACAAAGATCTAGACTCAAACTAAATGAAAATATGCAATATTTTCCTTATGATTGTTATAGTATAAGAGGCCTTTTTGATATAATTTAGCTAATGGGAGCATAATAGAGTCTTATATGCATATGATACAGGGAAGTGGAATAATATTTATTTTCATCTCAGGCATCAAAAGTACAAAACCATCTAATTCAAGGGGTCTCAAACTTTTTAAACATGGTCCCTCAAACTATTTTGGGGGATAGACGGGTGGACAGACTAAAATTTAGGGAAAAAAATGAACAAATTCCTATGCATATTCTATTTGTAGTGCAAAAAATACCCCATGAAAGAATGATACAATATTTAAAATGAAGATCAATTTTAACAACATACATTTACCAGTATTTCAATAGGGCCTGCTTTTGACTAATGAGATAATCAAGTTAGGTAGGATTGTTATTTTTGTGTGCCTTCAATTCGTTTCAGACTTAGGCTGACCCTGAATCCAAAGGTTAGGGTGAGGGCTGGGTAAATGACCTGGGGGGGGGCATCCTTAGTTTGGGGACCCCTAACCTAATTAAACAGGTCAGAATTTGACTGACATAAAGTAAAACAAATAACTTCACATAATTTGTATTCCTATCTTGATTGTATTTTTCTTTTAATTTTTTATAAGTCTATGATTGATAAGTCTGTGATTGGAGGAGGGGAGAATGAATTAGATTTATTATTGTACTGTGATATTATATATATTATAAACTTTTAATGAAACTCTTACATTGTAGAATTCATTGTTGGAAGATGTGATGATGTCCACTGGCTTAGATCAGGGCATCTTGAACTTTTTTCACGCATGATCCCTTTCTTCCCAAGACAATTTTATGTGATGTCAAGCATATAAAATTTTTAAATACCGTAGGTATATAAATTAAACATTTGCTAATAATAGGCTTTCTAAATAGGCTGGTTTTCCTTTCTATGAAGCACAGCTAAAGCATTTTCTTCAGAGTAAACACTGAAAGTTGTTAATAAAAGATGTGTGTCAACAGGTGGGATTCAGAACTCTTTTACTACTGTCAATTTTTGCAACCCTAACATTGGCCCAATTGGAGTCAGGATTAACAGTTTAAGAAGCAGGGGTTTATTTTTAAAGTGTTAAATAATACATGGGACTGCAATGTAGATAAAATGTGATGCTTCTTTTCATTCTTTTGTTTCAACAAAAAGGCAATTTTGTGATTCTGGAGGGCTTTAAAATCACAAAAACTATGCTATTTAGCAAGAGGTGACATAGTGACTTTTGTGTTCATGCCTGGCTATAAGATTCTCAAAATATCTCACTGACCAGTTGGAAGTCCTGGACTAGATGGATTTTTGGACTCCCACATTCCAGAAGGGTGACCATATCCCACCCAGATTGTTAGCAACTGAGGTTAATACAGAACAGAAGTTTTAGATTTTGGATTTTAATTGCTATCTCTGCTTTCTTCTACCTGGAAGTTTTCTGACAGCGTGCTAGAATCTGAAAACACAACGAATTATACCAAAATAAAATAGCACATGTCAACACAATGATATATTTACCTTCCATACTGGGTTCGGGTATGCTGGGAATGTTACAATAAAATTTGGCTTCATAAATAGGATCTATGGCAGGTGGCTCTGTCAGTGGATTTGGCATAATTCTCTTTCGATTCTTAGAATTCAAACCATCTTCTTTAACCGGATTAATGGGGATCAAGTGTACTAAAAAAGATACAAAAAGCAGTATTTATGCTCAGATCATTTTAATGCTTGATCATTGATTTGAATAACTCAAAGCAGGTTAGTTTACATGTTATACATAAATATAAAAGAACAACAAAAGATTGCTGATATGAAATCTATTTAGATTAGTGGTGCACCTTGTCATTGGCTAGTTGTGCATTAAACCAGAACACCTTGTTAAATAAAGACCAGTCTCTTAATTTGTGTGTGTGTGTGTGTAAGGAGCAACTTGAGAAACTGCAAGTCGCTTCTGGTGTGAGAGAATTGGCAGCCTTCAAGGACGTTGTCCAGGGGACGCCCAGATGTTTGATGTTTTACCATCCTTGTGGGAGGCTTCTCTCATGTCCCCACATGGCGAGCAGGAGATGACAGAGGGAGCTCAACCCACTCTCCCCAGATTCAAACCTGCTGGCACAAGGGTTTAACTCAGTGCACCACTGGAGGCTCCTAATCTCCGGACTAAACTAGGTATAGGATTTGTGTCTCAAAGGACTTGAGTTTGCAGTTTGCAATTCACAGGATATTTAATCTTTTTCTTCCAACAGAAGATATTGTAGAAATAATCTAACATTTCCAATGTACGAGTATCCCAGCAAGAGTGAAAACCAAGAAATGTAAGAAAGAGACATGCATAACCACAACCAGATCCTGTCCTCTGAAATGTTTCCTAGTCCCAGAATATTTAAAATTACCACTTCAATAATACACATATATCTCTACCAACCCTGGTCTAATTAATTATAAGCAAAAGGAGCCGTGCTACATATTTTAGAATAGTGAACTCTTTCCCCTCCCCCACATCCACTGCTGTTAATTGAAAACATTCACATTTCAATAGCTAAAATACACTGCAACATTTCGTTTAAACAGTAACAACTGAAAAAGAAAAGATGCAATAAAAGATGCCAAATAAATGTTAAATCACTGAATATAAGGTTCATGTATTTATAGTAGACTGCAAAACACTAAGATGTGTTTTCCTTATGTCTGGAATGCAAGTATTAGACTAGTAATGCATACAAGCGTTATAAGAGAGCATAGCAAAAAGAAAAGCAATGCAGTCATATCACCATGTTTAGACCAGACTAAATATTTACCTAAAATTAGAAGAAAAGAAAGCATATCAGTTTCCCTTTTTCTTTTACCTCCCCAACGCCAACTGTTACAAAAGGAAAAAGCAATGCGAGCAGCCATCTTAGCCTGGATTTTCCACCTTGACGGTTCGTTTCAGACACAGAAGGCTCTTTCAGTTCCATGCAACCAAACTATTTTAAAGTATTTTCAATGACCTGGCACTACACAGTATTTTTTAAAGAGGTTACGTGGCACATTTTCACCAGCTAAAAACATAAAACATACAAATTAGGTATTCTGGTTAATTCTCTCACTTCTACTCCCCTGCCCCCAATGCTGTTTTTATGGTTTACCAAAATCTGCAAGGGAATTGTCACTTTGTTAAAATAAGTATAAAACATTTCACTTACATGAAGTAAAATCTGTAAGAGAAAAGTACAGCAACACAGTACAAGACAGAAACAGGCTATATAAGGAAAGGGGGAAATTGCTAACAGCCATACAAAGAGCAGCCTGCAACCGACAGATAAGGTGCATACGGATTAGAACATTGTGAGTATATAGCGGTAACAATTTGGAAGATATACTATCCTTGAAATATACTACAGAATTTTTTACCACCTGTTCTGACTAATTTAAGGACTCTTGCTGTCACTTACATACCAATGACTATGAGACATCTTTATATTGATAGAGATTCATATATTATTTAAATTTAATGCTGGTATCTAACTTGAGTTATGCATTGTGATAAAATGTGAACACATATAGGACAGTATAACCTGTCTTAGATAGCAGAAGGCAAACTATTTGTGCATGTTCCCTCAGGTTGTCTGTTCCATGGCCTGTTTCTTATGAAAATTCAGAGTTGGTGTGTCTTTCTCTGAAATATAATCTACAGTACCTGGTATTATTGGCACTCCCTCATCCTGGTACTAATGAGGCCTGACCCTGTTTAGCTAGATGAGATAGGAGATGTTGCCTTCAGATCAAAATTGAGTAAGCTAGCATTCCCAAGCTGTTCCAGAGGATGGAGCCTAGAATTTTGAGTGCCAACTATTAGAAATCAGGAAAATACTTTGCAGTTTAAGTATTCCTTATCTGAAATGCTCACGACCAGACGATTTTTTTCTCCAGATTTGGGAACACCTGTATAGTAAGCTCTCACACCCGCTGTCATTGATCCATATCTCGTGTGTTCGAACCACAAGAACACCTCTAAGCCATGAGTTCCATAGCCAAGGCTAAGCCAATGTAAACATCAGGAGACCCAATAAAGAAGGGAGCCTAATAACACAAACTGTCTCAAGAGTGGGAGGCCTGAAGACTGGGCAGAGGAACTTTCAGGAGTTGGGTTGTTGAGATTGAAACTGAGAAGTTGCCTGCATTTTTTTTATTCATAACTTGTTGCGAGTTAAATTTAACTGTTTTGCCACCATCACATCTGCTTGGATTAAGACCCTACCCCCCCCCCACACACACACACACAAAGTGGAAAAACTGCAAATCAAAGAAACCAATTTTAAAATATTTCTCTAGAAATCTCTAGATGAATGGTTCTCAACCTCAATTCCCAGAAATCCTAACTGCTGGTAAACTGGAAGGAATTTCTGGGAGTTGTAGGCCAAAACAACTGGGGACCCACAGGTTGAGAACCACTGCTCTAGATCATCCAGTACAACTCTATGCTAAAAACAGACCACAGAATCATCCTGGAGGACCTAGAGATTCTTAGAGGGGACATATTAATCAAATCCATGAATAATCAAATCAACAGAAGTGATACTGACAAGCATGGAGGGCCATCTGTATTTGCATACACATACATGATGGGACCCAAGTCTAAACATGAAAGTTATTTATGTTTCAAATACACTTTATACATAGCCTGAAGATAATTTTACACAATATTTTTATACTTTTGTGCATGAAACATAGTTTATGCAAATTAAACCATCATTATCTCAGCCATCTATGTGGACAATTTAAGATTTTGGAGTATTCTGGAATTTCAAATAAGAGATATGCAATCTGTACTGCCATTTACTATAGCAGATGTGCAGTTTACTCATAAAACAATTACAAAATTTGTTTGAGAGAGAGAGAAAGTTGTTACAGCTATAAGGTCTTGAAGTTAAAGGAACACATGAACTCCTAAAGAAGCTCTACTTTTGCCAATGTATGAGAAACAGGCAATAAAAAACATTGAAAACAGAAAAAAGTTTATCATCAGTAAAACAAAGGCAAACATTTTTCTTCAGTTCTCTACAATATCACACCCACATAAAAGATTAATTCCTGTGAAAAGAAATGAGAAAAGGAAACCAAGACCAGAAATTGAAATGATTTAAGATACTTTACAGTCTTACATAAATGTCTACCTCCTACACAGTTTTAAAAATAACGCAGAGTATATACATGAACACACTGCTTCAAACTTTTATTCATTATTATAAAAGAAAACATTGATATCTTTATACTGACATTCTTATGCATTCTTTAACACCTGAAATTCTTATGCATTCTTTAACACCTGAAAAATGTTAAAAGTGATTATGCATTATGTATAATTCTTGTAAATATATATTTTAAATACTCCTGTGTCAGGTCCTGTTCACACATAGCAACAATTGTTTGTTGCAGCACAGTGAAGTGATTCTAACACATTCCCTATCAATTGCTACTGGTAAGCAACCTGCAGTAGTCCATATTTTTTGTAACTAAAATTAAGTTGCAAAACAGATAAGTATAAATTTGTTTTTATTTTTATTTTTTATGGTCGAAGGCTATTTTTATTTTTCTACCTATATAAGTGGCTATTAAGGAATTATAATACAAAGTATTGAAACTTCACTGTTTTGATACTTCAATATATCTAAATGGCTGCTTTTTGGGGAGAAAATATCTTACTGTGGAATAGAAGGTGCATGGCAAGATAGACAATGAGTAAGTGGAATCTAGTGCCCTAGGAAATGATAAGCAGTCAAGCCGAAATAGTGTGGCAAATGGGACAAGGAGAAAAATCTGCAACAATAACAGAAACAAAAGGTTGTATCGACTCCACAGATGTCATCATATTCTATGAAAATTCAACAGGACCTCTTGTTGGTTACAGAAACAGAGAAAAGATTACAACATATCAAATACTACTGGCTTCTATTAAATAACATGAAATTTTATCCTGTTCTAAAACAGCAGTGTAGGCCAGCAATCTTTTCCCCCCCAAATATTAAAGCATGAAAAGATGTGTTCAATAAAATACAAAGGACACCCAATGAAATGCCTATTTTAATCCCACCAAATGCTTTACAGGGGGAAAAGGAGCACAGATAAGGCATAACATAGGAGGCACTGAACCATTTTCCAAGCATTTTCTTTTAATTACCTCAATAAACATTGGCCTAAGGGTCTAAAGATAAAACTCATCAACAGCCATACTATATTCCATCATTTAAATTCTCTTTTGGAAAGGCATTAGCAGTATCTACATGTATCAGGGAAGATGGTTATACAATGATAAAACAGAACAGTGTGATTGCTTTTCTAAGAAGGCTATGATTACACAGGTGGAAAACATAGGAGAGACATCTCTAGTGCAGAATTTACAGTAAATTATGTGTTCTACGTCCTTTCCTGTTTATACGAAGTGTAGCCACGGGAGACTGGCTTCTAATTATGTTTGGAAAAAGGAAATGAAACTTTGAAAGAAGGGCCCCCCAAAAGTAAATGATTGTCCATCATACCAAAGCTGTACGTGTTTAGGATTTTTACTTAACAGACATACAATACGGCTTTACTAGAAAATGAGGTGTCTGGAATTATCTGGTGTATACAGCAATAATCTGAAGTTCCAGCAGCTTTGCTATACTTCTTCTTTGCTATAGATCTACAGGGCTGGTTATAAAGGATTTGAATGTTATTTACAGGTTTGGTCAACTTCAAGATAAAGGGGTGAGGTGTGGAGGTGTTGATAACAGAGAGACCATTTATACCCAGAATTACAGCAGTTTTACATCACTTTAACTGCCATGGTTCCATCCTATGGAATCCTGGGATTTGTAGTTTGTTGTGGCACCACAGCTCTGACAAAGAAGGGTACATATTTCATGAACTAAAGGTAAAGCAAATGTTTCCCCTTGACATTAAGTCTAGTTGTGTCCGACTTTGGGGTGGTGGTGCTCATCTTCATTTCTAAGCCGAAGAGCTGGTGTTGTCCATAGACACCTCCAAGGTCATGTGGCTGGCATGACTACATGGAGTAAGTTACTTTCCCATCAGAGTGGTACCTATTGATCTACTCACATTTGCATGTTTTCAAACTGCTAGCTTGTCAGAAGTTGGGGCTAACAGTGGGAGCTCACCCCACTACTCAGATTTGAACTGCTGACATTTCGGTCAGCAATTTCAGCAGCTCAGTGGTTTAACCCAATGCATCATTTCACGAACTACAAACCTCAAAATTCCATAGCACTGAGCCATGGCTGTTAATGTGATGCCAAAGTGCCGTGATTCTGCAGTGTAAATACAGTCTGAGAAAACTTTTCAACCCACATGTTTCCACCTACACCCACTCCCCCCAAAAAACAACAACAGTCAGTTGCCAAAAGATTGTTTTAGATTTTGGAATTCATTTGCAAAATACGTAATTGCACAAAGAAATATGAGGTGCTGTTTTGCACAAAACAACTGTGGAATATATAAATTATCAGCAGACTTTAAACAAACAATATGATTAACAATAAAGCAACTAATGCATAATCTGACTAGTCTTATAGCTTTTAATTAGTACTTGGTTTGTTTTATGTGATATGCTTACTTTGTGAAATGTTTTTTACACAAATGTTTTTTTGCATGGAGTCCTGAAATGCAGTAAAAAAAATCGCTGGAGACGGAAATTATTTGTTCTTGTAGGTAAGAATGAATCAACAAAGATTTCCCTCCCTGCTTACTCTAGTTACCAGCACAGTGAACCTAAATTACAAAGTCTGAAAAATAAATTGAAGCATTAATTTTTCTTCATCCAACCTTAGAAATGCAAATGCAATACAAAAGAAAGCATATTTTGGTAGACAGTCAATCAAGGGCCAAATATTAACCATCACTAGCAAGGTGGAGATTTCGAATAATGCTTGGGAATGGAAATAATCCCAGTGTAATACAGTCCAAACCAACTGCCTCGGTCAGGACCACATGGAGAAAATGTCCTTATGAACCATGCTTGGAAGTAATTAGTTAGAAATATCAAGTTTAGTTGTATTTAACTCCTCTTTGCAGGCTTTTTTTCATGCCATGGGCAACTTGAGAAACTGCAAGTCGCTTCTGGTGTGAGAGCATTGACCATCTGGAAGAATGTTGCCCAGGGGGCACCTAGATGTTTGATGTTTTACCATCCTTGTGGGAGGTTTCACTCATGTCCCCGCATGGGGAGCTGGAGCTGATAGAGGGAGGTCAACCTGCTCTCCCAGGTAGAAGGAAAGGGTACAAATGCTTGAAATAAATTATTATTTTGGTGCTTAATTTGTAAAATCATAATGTAATTTGACATTTAATCCCTCCTTATTGTCCAACATTTTTGCTTATCCAACGTTCTGCTGGTCCATTTATGTTGGATAAGCGAGACTCTACTGTATAATGAATTCTCCCAAGTCTTAGGTCAACACTCTATCAGCACATTTCAAAATCAAAATGTTAATACAATTCAGTTTTTCAGTTCACAATCATCTGACTTACAGTTATAGACTTATATAGGTATTTGTAGTGAGCCTTCCCTTCCTTTTTATATTAGCATGGTAATTTGTGGATCCTTTTTAATACTACAACTGGTTTAATTAATGTATAACATAATTACAGCAATGCATTAATGCTGGAATTTAAACTTTAAATCAATAACTTTAGCAATGGAATAATTAAGTTGTTCTTAGTCATTATTTATTTATTTATTTATTTATTATTTATTTATTTATTTATTTATTGGACTTTTATGCCACCAACTCCACAAGGCTCGCAGCGGCTTACAAAAGCCAAACAGCTATACAAAAAATACATCAACATATAACAAAGATAACAGCAGGGAGCAGTACAACAGAATTCCAACTGAATTCATAATTTATGGTACGTCTATATACTTATTTGGGAGTTGTATCAGGATATAGGACTAAGTGTTCAAACAAACCATCACAGAAACAATGTATTTAACCCTCAATCATAACTGCAGATGCTTTCTCAAATTCATTTCCTTCTGTATGAGCCTCTCTTAACATGATTAATTTTTGATTACTGTATATAAAAACAATTCCAGAGATATTATTGAAATGTCACAGACATGTTTTTATTGAAAGAATAGAAAACATATGTCTTTGATACAGTTACACATTTGTCCTGCTGATATACCGTATTTTTCGCACCATAAGACGCACCTGCTGATAAGACGCACCTAGATTTTAGAGGAGGAAAATAGAAAAAAAATATTTTCGCTCCCCTCTAAAATCTAAAATCAGCAGGTAAGTCTTATCAGCAGGTGTTCGCTCCTCCTCTATCTTTTCTTGCCTTTTCTTCGAGGGAAGAAAAGGTGGGGGAAGGAAAAGGAGGCAGAGGAGAGCTGGTTCGCAGCGTCAGCTCTCCTCTGCCTCCTTTTCCTTCCCCCCACCTTTTCTTCCCTCGAGGGAAGAAAAGGTGGGGGGAAGGAAAAGGAGGCAGAGGAGGAGCGAACCAGCGTCCCTCCGCCGCCGCCACGGCCCAGAGAAGAGGAGAGGCGGCGACAGGGTGAGTATATCGCCGCCCTCCCTCTGCTCCAGCGCCCGCCCCCCCCCCCGCCTGCATCTTCGCTCCATAAGACGCGGCTGATTTTTCATCCCACTTTGGGAGGAAAAAAACTGCGTCTTATGGTGCGAAAAATACGGTATATGCCATTTTGGCTTACATAGTTGCTTTATATATACTATAAAACACAATGAATATAATTTTCTAAAAAGAGTTGAATTTTCACTAGAAAGTATGCATTTTAAATAATATGTTTTCCCCTTCTTTTACCATGATAGGATTGAGAGGTCCTCATAGCCTTTACAGAAGTCATTATTTCAATAACTGAAACATAAAAAGACAGAAATCCAAAATATCTGTAGATACTTAGAAACATAGCTATAGGATGGTCTGTCCCTAATTCTAGGTGTTAATGCAACATCTGCCAGCATAAGAATGAGTACAGAAACTTAATGTAGTCAAGCAGAAGGATGACAGACAGCAGGAGACATGGTATATTAATGAAGTAGTGGGGAAGGAGGCATGTTAAAACCTGACTTCAGAAAGAAAGTAGCTATAGACTTATAACAGTGCTGCAAATCAAGAGTTTGGGTGCTTAGCAACAGAAAGATTAGTGCAGGAAATGAGTGAGTAAATTGTACAGTAAATTTTAGCCTATGCCTTACTATGAAGGCTGGAATAAAAGCAGAAAGGTGCTAGGCAATGTTTAGGAAAGAGAATATTGATTTTTTTGGGAACCAAACTCTTAACATCATCTCATAGTGTAGAGTGCTTTCATTCGGTATGTACCCACACCTTTCCACCACTACTTCCTGCCCATCTTCTTTTTCCTAAAACAGTTAGTGACCCTCTCCTAGGTTATTTTCAACAATGTGCAGGTTCCTAGTGGGGCAGAAAGGTAGGGGGGTAGGCTATACTTCTACAAGCACTGCAGCTCCCTTGAATTTATCTTGTATATGGATGCTGTTGTTTTGACAACAACTAAACACTCATACCTATAAACTAACTTTTAGCCTACATCATGGGTGTAAAAATGTTTTTAGGAAGCAAAAAAGTAGATGAAACAACCATAGAAGATAACTGCTAGAGCAGAGTGAAGTACTAATCCTTTACGTTTAGAATACATGTATTTGTTAAGGCAAATACATTTCATGGGGCCGTGGTGGCACAGCAGGTTAAACCGCTAAGCTGCAGAACTTGCTGTCTGGAAGGTGGGTGGTTCAAATCCGCAAGACAGGGTGAGTCCTGCTGTTAGCCCCAGCTTCTGCCAACCTAGCAGTTCAAAAACATGCAAATGTGAATAGATTAATAGGTACCGCTTCGGCAGGAAGGTAATGGTGCTCTATGCAGTCATGCCAGCCACATAACCCAGGAGACATTTATGGACAACGCTGGAGATGAGCACCAATTCCTAGAGTTGGACTCGACTCGACTTAATGTCAAGGGGACCCCTTTACCTTCTTTAATATATATTTTGCATTAATAATAATAATGCTTTATTTCTACCCTGCCACCATCTTCCCAACGGGACTCTGGGAGGCTCACAGAAAGCACTCAATAATGCAGCAATATACAGATATAACAGAATACATCAAGGTAACAATTACAATTATACTTAAAACAGTAATAAAACCTCTATTAATTTAAAAGATACTATTAAACCCAGCAAGCTACAAAGCAACTGTATACAATATCAATCTCCATAAAGTGCAGAAATGAAGCAAATCACTAAGACCATAATCACTAAACATGATCAAAGGCTTGTTTAAAAAGCCATGTTTTCAGGTGTTTGTGAAAAACTTGGAGAGTGATGGCTACCCTAATCTCTTTAGGGAAGACATTCCAAAGATGGGGAGCCACCACCAAGGAGGCCCTCTATCATCCTCGCCAACCACATTTGAGACGGAAGTGGGAACAAGAGGAGGAACTCCCTGGCATAGAAGGAGATCCGGTCTCAAAGAAATAATCTATACAGCAAGAGTGCCTGGCAATCAACAAAATTGATATAATGCTGTGCCTGTTCCGTCTTCCAGACACCTGTTTTGTGTTGCTCCCAGTTCTGGATGGCAGCTTCCTTTTGCATTTTCCTTAAGGGTTGTCATAGACCCACTGGCACCCTGTTAGTTAATCATTTACAGGTTTGCAGCCAGTTTTGCAAAGCTTGCTGCTTGAGCCTTGCAAATGTATCCCTTTGGTTTGGGGCTCGCCCCATTTTTCGCTGGGGATGTGTTCTCCATTTTGAGATCTCTAGTCCGTCCTTCTCAGGCAGGAGAAGAGCTCAGATGTCAGGTTAGCTCAGTACTGACTTACTGAATTGCTTGAATGACCAACTGCTTGACTGAATTGCTTGACCGCTGGAGGTAGATAGGCTAATGATACCCTGCTGTGATTAGCACTGCTTGTTGTATATTGTAGCTATCTAACTGCCATTTAAGCATCAGTTCGCCTTCGAACTGGCCCTAGGCATAGATAGGGAAGGCATAGTTCCTTCTATTCAGTAACCTAGGGTCAGGGTGAGGAATATCTTCGGGTTTCCTTGCCATTCAGAGGAAGCAAAGGGAGATTTTGCAGTCTTAGTCAGCAACCCAGGGAATTTTCATCTTACCCTCGTTTTATATTTTGCAACCATTAAGCTCTGTGCCAAGTCCTTCAAAGACTTTGCAGCTGAATAAACTATTTGTTCTTCAACTTCAACCTGGAGTGGCTATTTGGGTTGCTGGACCCCTGAGCTTCTCTTTTTAAAAAAAATATATTATTCATTCAATCAACAGAGAAACAAACAAGCACATCGTACATACCCACATGGACCTTAACATACACTTAACATAAAAACATCACCCCCCTCCCTTCCCTCCCCCCGCAACCGACAAAAAGGGAAGAAATTATTTGTCCTTTACTACCATACCTTCGAATATATGCAGATTTAAATCATACTATTTTATATTTCTTCGATTTTAGATATTCAATATATTTGTTCCAATCTGTTCTGTTTTCTAGAGCCCTGTTTTGTGCTACTTTCTGCGACAGCAGATCCATATTCATTATGTCATATACTTTTGTTAACCAATCCTGGTAAGTTGGCACTTCTTTGAGTTTCCAGAATCTGGCCAGGCTTATCCTTGCTGCAGCGGCCAAGTAAAAGAAGATTTTATCGTCATTTTTCTCTAACTCAAAATCAAATATCCCCAGTAAAAAATACTCTGGTTTAAAATCAAATTTTTTCCCCAAAATGTCTTTTGTCCTCTTAAATATCTCCCACCAATATTTCTTTACCACCTTGCACTCCCACCACACATGGAAGTAGGTACCTACACTGACTCCACACTTCCAGCACTTTGCGTTCAATTTGCCTTTACTGAACTTTGCGAGCTTTTCTGGTGTTAGATACCACATGTAAAATACTTTATACCAGTTTTCTTTTATCTCCACGGCATAAGTATATTTTAATTTTTTGCCCCATACTTCTTCCCATTTGCCCAAGTCTATGGAGTGTCCCACCAGTCTGGCCCACTTTATCATTACTTCCTTGATCAGATTCTCCTCCGTATCCCAACCAAGTAATAGCTGGTAGACTTTCTTTATTATTTTGATGTCACTTTTAACAATTTTTGACCAGCTGGACTCTGTTGTTTCAAACCCCTTCTTCCGATCTTGTTTGTAATTCTCTTTAATTTGCCAGTAGTGGAACCATGTTAAACTAGGTTCCACTCTCTGGATCTCTTCCAAGGAGAGCAAGTCCACTTCCCGCCCCTTTAATCCTTACTATATTTTTATACGTTAACCATCTTTCCCTTGGGATTTCCCTCTTGTGGTCTGCCTCGCTCGGGAGAACCACAGGGGAGTTTTGTTACATAACCTTTCTTTATATTTGTCCCATACAGTAATAAGAGCCGCCCTTATGAAATGGTTTCTAAAACCTTTTTCTATTTTGGTCTTATCCCTCCAAAGATAGCTGTGCCATCCCCGAAAAAGGTCTTCTCCTTCCAGGGCCAACCGTTTCTTTTTTGACAGTGTTACCCATTCTCTCACCCACATCAGTACCGCTGACTCATAGTATATTTGCAGATCCGGCAATGCCATTCCTCCTCTTGTGGTATTGTCTTTCAATTGTTGGTAACTTATCCTCGGTTTCTTATTCAGCCAAACAAATTTTATTATGTCCTTTCTCCATTCGTCCAACATAACTTTTGACCTTAAAATTGGTATTGTTTGAAACAAAAATAAAATTTCTGGTAACACAGACATTTTAATCAGGGCTATCCTGCCCATCATTGAGAGTTGCAGCTTGCTCCACTTTTCCAACTTAGGTCTTATTTCCCTCCATTTTCTTTCATAGTTATTTTGGAGTAGTTGGGCATTACTTCCTGTCAGAAAGATTCCCAAGTACCGGACCATTTTTTCTATCTTAATTCCTGTAACTCTTTGCAGAGTCTCTTTTTTTCTTGTCCGTCATATTCTTTACAATAAATTTAGTTTCTCTTTATTCACTTTTAGCCCGGCAACTTCCCCATACTTCGTTAGTTCGCTCCACCACTCCTCCCATTGTTGCAAGGGGTCTTCTATTACGCAGACCATGTCGTCTGCGTACGCCGACACCTTATATGTGTTATTGGGAATTCTCAACCCTTTAATTTCTTTATTTTGCCTTATGCTTTCTAGGAGAACTTCTAATGTCATTACAAAAATCAAGGGTGACAGCGGGCAACCTTGTCTTGTGCCTTTCCTTAGTTTAATTTCTTCTGTCAGGTGACCGTTTATAATAATTTTAGCCGTTTGGTTATCATAGATTGACCTGATGGCATTCTCAAAATAAAATCCCATATCCATCTCTCTTATCAATTCAAATATAAACTTCCAATTAACTTTATCAAAAGCTTTTCCGGCATCCAAAAAAAGGATGCCGACTTCTCTTTGAATGTGCTTGTTGTAATATTCCATTATATTCAAGATCAACCTAGTATTGTCTTTAATTTGTCGACCTGGGAGAAAGCCGGTTTGGTCTTTGTGTACTCTTTCATTCAGGACCACTTTTAATCTTGCTGCCAGTATTCCTGCAAATATCTTGTAGTCCACATTTAAAAGTGCAATTGGACGGAAGCTTTTGGGTGTCATCGTGTCGGAAGCATCTTTGAGTATCAGAGTAATATTTGATTGAGTCCAAGTGGGTGGGAGTTTTTGTTCGCTCAGAACTTTATTCATGACCTTCAACATTGATGGTATCAGTACCTCTATATGTACCTTATAGTAGTGTGATGAGAAGCAGTCCGGGCCCGGACTCTTATTTGGCGCCAAGGTTTTGATTATTGACCTGATCTCTGTTTCATTTATTTGTTTGTTCAAGATTTCTCGCTGGTAATCTGATATCTTCCTTATTTTTTTGCCCCCAAGGTACTTTGTAATCTTCTCTCCTGGAATATTATCCTCTGAATAAAGTGTTTTGTAAAATTTCACAAATTGCTCTTCTATTTCTTTTTGCTGGATATATTCTTTCCCGTTTTCACTAATTTTGTTTATGTATTGCTTTTGTCTCCTACTTTTAATCTTCCAGGCCAACCATTTACCCACTTTATTTGCATTTTCAAAATGCTTCTGTTTCATTAAATTAAGTTTTTTTTGTTATCTCTTCAAGTTGGAGGGTTTCCATTTGTTTTTAAGTAGGTCCAGTTGTGTTTTGATTTTTGTGTCCCTTGGGTTATTTTTTAACTTTTTTTCCCATGATGAGATTTCCCTCTCTAATTTTTGGTAATTATTTCTTTTTTCTCTATTCCGCCTCGCTGCTTGTTGGATGTAATATCCTCGCATAAAAGCTTTGGCGGTGTCCCAAATTATTTCCAGTGGGGAGTCTTCTTCTTTATTGAATTTAAAAAATTCCTGCAAAATCTCTCTGCTCTTCTCTACTTCGATAGGAGTTTTTAACAATTGATCGTTTAATTTCCACCTAAAGCTTCCCTCCTTATTTCTGGTGTTTTCAATTGTTAGCTCTATCGGAGCATGGTCAGATGTTATTCTGGTCAGGATTTTTGGTTTTTTTACCTTCATTACCAAATCTTTTGACCCCCACGCTATGTCGATACGCGACCATGACTGGTGAGGGTTCGGAAAAAAAAGTATAGTCCCTTTCGGTTTTGTGGTAATGCCTCCAGAGATCTATCAAATTAAGTTCCTCCAAAAATCTCTTGAAACTTTTGGCATTTCCCCTTGTTTGTTTTACCTTTCCTACTCTTTCTCTCCTCTGTTTTCTCTCCTGATTTATCCAAATACCCGTCCCACACTCCGTTGAAGTCTCCCATTATTAGGAGATAATCAAACGCCTGTTCCCTAATTCTTCTACTGAGGGATTCTATAAATTTCTCTTTTGCACCATTTGGCACGTAGATATAGCCTAGAAGTCTTCTTTCCCCCCCATTCTCCAAAATAATTCCCAGTTGTCTGCCTTCTTGATCCTTAAATACTTGATTTGACTGTATTTTATCATTCACAAAGGTTACCACCCCTCTCTTCTTTTCTTCACCCCTGAGCTTCTCAAGTAGGCATCCTGCAGTCCACCAGGCTTATAGGAAGCACATCGCAGTTTATTTTCAAAAGGCACCTGGTGCGACGGCATAGTACCCCCTTCAAATAATCCATGCCTCATACTAATTTTGATGTAATATTTCAACAATGTCATTACTATTATTATGTTTATTATTGTTTATTTACACTGTGCTTTATCTCGCTCTAAGGAGATTTAAAGTGGCTTACATTTTACAGTTATCTGAAAATATTTTCCTAGAATTTAATCAATCAATTGCTTGCAGACCATTTCATAAGTTGAATTGCAAGACAGTTGCTGCTCATATATCATCTTTGGATGTGGTACACAAATTATTCATTTGAAATTGCCTTCAGATGTATATTTACTGGAAACTTTTTATGGATACAAATTGATATGTTTGGACTGTAATTTGCAGCAGTAGATACAGACCAACACATCATGTAAATCTGTGTTAAATCCCCCATCTTAATACACTATATTTTCCCAAAACAATGTAACTTATGTAACAGAAAATGAATATGAATCTGTCATCACATTAAGATATTTATGAGTCAAAAACCAGTGAATCCTGAAAACAGGTTGTATAATCCCAAGACAAATATGAAATATGATTAAGAAAAGACATGAGAAGATTCAATTAAAACAAGTCCAAATAGATTCTTTTACAATTAGAATCACAGTGGACATGCAAACCACCTACAGAAGCCAACTGCTGTGTTGGTGCTGAAATCATGAAACATACTGTATCAAAACATATGCTTAATATAAAGCAAGAGGCAGCCTGCCAATGTAAACATCAAAAAGAGAAAAAAAAGTATCAGAAACAAGAAACAAACTGGCGCATCGCAGCTATGCTTCCAAGCTACACAGAAAATGTGGTATTTTTCCCATTCACAAGGCAAAAACTAACTGTGCTCTATTTGCTCATTTCTTCTGCCTGTCATATTTTTATGCTTTGAGTAATAATGGAAGCAACTTCCAACACTGATTTTGATGGACCAAATCATTCCTAGTGCTGACAACTAAATATATTTTGATACCTATTTGTTCATTATATCCACACATATTCAAATGAGGGAAATTATAGGAATGCATTAAAGAGTTATTAGATAAAATGCAAGGCACTGGCTGCAGAAGAAAGAAACATGATCCCCTTCCCTCCTCACTGCAGTTCTTCTGTCACCAAACAAAAAGCTGGAAGGTGGCGGACCATCCATATTATCGTGAGATGCACATGGAGGCCCACAATAAGAAGTATAGAATGTTTTCCAAAGGAAAAAAATCATAAGAAGCCAAGAATAAATGCAATTGGTTGTCTGAGCTTTCACAGTCAAATCTTGATTGTGTCCCTTATAAATTTTCAACACAAACATATACAAGAGGCAGCATGGTATAGTGTTTTGAGCACTCTGGAGTCCAATGTCTTAATCCCCACTTGGCCACAGAAACCTACTGGCTAACTTCGCAAAACTCATACTCTCTCAACCTTATGCACCTTAAGAGCACACTTCTCCTCCTGATACCTCAGGTTTTTTTATGTCAAAAGCAGCAGCTGAGGCAAGATACAACAAAGTAAGGATGGCCAGGATTTTGAGAGTTCACAGATAACCACTAAAAACAGTTATGGACAAGAAACCTGTTATCCATGGTCTCTGTGACTCACACAAATAGGAGACTAGCAAGCTAATAAAGACAGGAAGGGGGCTATCCTACACCCATTCAATTCATTCTCTGCCCAGTTTTCAATCTTCAATCCAAAATTAACATCAAAGGCTAAGACTATGTAGCAGTCTTACAAGTGACAAGCAGAAGTACACATCTCAGAAATGCTCCAACACTACCATTGCCCTAAATGCACGAGTCATCTGAGCAAGAGGTTGCTTTCCAGCAAGTTCATAAGCCAGGCAAATAGTCATTGCAACCCATTTGGAGAGTCTTTGGGATGAGACAAAAAGTCATTTTTTGGTGGACAAAGCTAACAAGTTCTTGGAGACTAAAAATGTCTAAGTAGTGATAACTATACTGAGTGATGAGTCTCTTCCCAATGCCAACAAGACCAATAGCACTCATCCTCTAGGACAGTGTTTTTCAACCTTTTTTTAGCTGCGGCACATTTTTTACATTTACAAAAACCTGGGGCACACCACCAACCAAAATGACACTCTAACACAGTAATACATATAGTTAATATGTTTTAAAATGTATTTATACACTGGACCTGTTCCTGTTTTTGTGCCTGTATCAGCTGATTACGATCGGCTGAGAGGAGCAGCGGCAGCAGCGGCAGTGAGTGCCAGCAGCTATCTCCGGCTTCGAGGAGGCAGCGACACACGGTTGGCTACAGGGCCTGGAGCCCATTCTTCTCTTTTTCTCTGGGCTGCCGGAGACCCGGTCTTTTTGGGCTCCCGGCGCTGCCCCCCTTTCTCTCTGCCTCCTCCTCTTGAGGCCTTGCCCCCACACTGCCTGGTATCCACCGCAGGGATTCCTGGCTTCTCCCGCGGGGGCCACCGGCTACCTCCCTCCAGGCTCAGGCCCAGCTCAGCCCATTTCTTGCCAGGAGGGGCTTCCCCGAGATCCTTACCGGCTGTTCGGGGGCCTTGGCACAAGCCGCCGTAACCTCCCTGCCCCAGGGGGCTTCCATCCTGCCCTCCGCATGCTCAGGCCTCCCTCATGCCCCCAGCCATGCATAGGCCTCTGGATTGTGGCGCAAACACACCTCACATTTGTGGGCCGCTCCGCAAAGGGGGCCTTCAAGCCCGCCCCACTTCCTTCCTTGGGGGCGAGGGTGGGCGTCCTTCCGCACCCACCCCTGCGGCTCTCCCAAGCTTCCACTGGGGCCCATTCTTGCTCTCCTGCCCTTGGCTTGCTGGAGACGCCTCCATGGGCCTGCCAGAGCCCACCACGTGTTTGTTCCGGTCAGGACTGGGGGAGGGACTCATCCTAACCCCCCCCCCCCGCTGTTTGCCTCGGCCCGGTAGGGCCTGCCTCCATTCGGTGGCCTGCTCTGGGCAGCTTATCAGAGCCTCCTGTGCCAGGCGGGGGGGGGGGGGGACAGGGACTCTGGGCGTCCCCTGAGCTCGCCGGAGGCACCCTCTCCTCGCTGCCACAGCCTTTGGCCTCACCAGGGCCAGCCACATGGTTTGCGGCCAGGGGAGAGGGACTTGCTCTCTCCCCCCCCTCGCCACCGCCGATACGGCGGGCCACCTCCAAGGCCAAGCTCCCTCCTATTTCCCACGGCACTGCAACGTCAATGACAGTTGTATTTATTTATTTACTTATTTGCCATATTTGCAACCCAACGTTTTAACCCCGCAGGGAACTCAGAACGGCTCACATATATAGGCAGCAATTTGACACCATAAATACATACATTAGTTAAAAAACATATACATTAAAACAATCATTAAAACCAGACATTAAAACCACTTAAAGTGGTTGTTGTAGTCCCAATGCAAATATTTCAAAAAAAACTTGTAAAGGTTCAAGAATGGGTGCAGGCACCCACATTGTGGCTCTCTGCAAGACAAAAGAGGCACTCAATCCCTCTATATTTTTCTCTGCAGGAGGTGTAGCATTTAAAGGACACTGAAAGAGCCATAAACCAGCAGAGAGTGAACAAAGTGTGACTACCAAAACGCAAGAGGAAATCAAGTGGATGTACAACAAGTACAAACCTAGTAAAATGAAAAAGACAATGCAACCAAATGACAAGTAAAAATGGAACCTTAGTGCAAAGCTGAGTCAATCAAAGTAAATCAGAAGTACGACAAAACATCCAGAAGGCACCAGACTGATGCTGATTCTACAGTGGATGAAAAGGAATAGAGATTTGGCATGTGGCGAAGGGTTGGGGCTTTCAGCAAATCACCAAAATAGCTGTAGAAAGTTTTGAAACACCCCACACACAGGCACAGATAATCCGTGTGTGTGTGTGTGTGTGTCACAAAGACCACAAAGAAGCAACAGGACAGCAAAATCTACAACAGGTGGGAAAATATTAGGAAATAATGTGACTTGCCCTAAGCATGTATTACCTATTTCTGTCCAAATGGAAAAAGTCATTGTTAAAAGCAAAATGGATTATGGTCACATTTACATTTTTCATAATTCTAAAACGTGACATTTTTATCTTTATCATAATTTTTTAATGCTTAGCCTTCCTAACTTATTACTCCACTACTTTCAGTTAAATTTTTCAGCTTAGTCAGTAAGAATACATCTGGTTTTCAGTCTTATCCTTTAAAATATTAGACTACTCAAATCTTGGAAGTAATTATTTTTGAGATGTCAGAATCCAGACTACCTTGAAAGCAGTTTTTCGGGGGTTTAGCACAGCTGTTAAATCAGCAGCAGCTAAAAGATCTATCAACCGAAAGGTTGCAAATTCGAACCCAGGGTTGGCATGGGCAGCCAACCATCAGCCCTGACCACTGTTTACCTAAGAAGTTCGAAAACAGAAGGGCGGAATATAAAGTGTTATTATTATTATTATTCATTATAAGCTTATATAAATATTTGTCACTATAAAAGTATTCTCAGTATAAGCCAAACTAATGAAACTCAAAATGATTTATCCAACTGACTTTAATTGGACTGTATTAGCAATGCAAGTATGCCAAACTTGTATACAATAAAGGTAGTACAAAAAGTGTAGTCTGAACAAATATAATAATAATTGCTCTTAATTAATTTTAGCTGAGAGCAGACAGAATTAGAAGCAGGTTTACTGGTTGACTGAGAGAGAGAAATCCCACCAGCCTGGACTCAACACTGAATAAAAATTTGAGTAGAATTTGCATATGGGAGATACTAGGGGATGTGAGCTAGTTTATAGTTTGGTAAGTATGATGTATAACATCTGTTCCTTTGAAAATGAAAAACTATTGTTTTTACAGTTTCATTTAATGAGACCTATCTGATCTGAGTAAGACTCCAGCTGGTCCATATGGTGGACAATAAGAATTGTTAATAAAAATGTCAAAGACAGGAACCTGCTTAATCATGTTGTCTTCATATTGGTTAATTATTCGTGGCAGAAATGTGGCTATTCTGGAGGACATGAGGCCCTGGGCTTCTCTAAACAGAAGAGTCCCAGCATGGGTGTTGAACCCCCACCATGACATGCCAGGGGAACCCCAAGACCACTGACATGAATAACTATGCCAGTTCAAGAACAGAGAATATTCGACAGTGGAATGGAAGGGGTGACACACCTATAAAATTTTAATTTCAATTACACCTCTACAGAAACGAATTTAAATTTAGCATACTGGGGCACAGGGCATCTGGTGAAGGAGATATGAATCATGTTAACTCTACATCCATGTTCCCAAAGCCTTGTCTGCTACAATACATTCCTAGTTCATACAGCTACAGGCACATTTGCACTACAGAATAGCACTACCCGTGTTTCCCCGAAAGTAAGACAGCGTCTTACTTTCTTTCCCCAAAAGTCCCCTACGTCTTACTTTCGGGTACGTCTTATATACCCCAAGACGTACCCCGTCGCCACGCCCACGCCGCCGCCGCCGCCACGCCGCCGCAACCTGAGGTGTGCCGCGGCACACCTGCGGCACACCTGCGGCACACCTCCGCGGCACACCTCTTCGCCAGGGCTCCAGGCAAGGGAGGGGGAAAGGAGCCAGGGGCGGGAGGAAGCGGCGACGCGTCACTGTGACGCTGCGATCCTCACCACGCCCTGGCTCCCCCCCTCCCCTTGCTTGAGGAAAGAAGGGAGAGGGAAAGGAGCCAGGGCGTGGTGAGGATCGCAGCGTCACAGTGACAGTGACGCGTCGCCCTTCTCGTCCGCCCCTGGCTCTCTTCTCCCACCCTTGGAAGGGAGGAGGAAGAGAGCCAGGGGCAGGGAGAAGGGACGCGCGTCACTGACGCGTCATCCCTTCTCCCGCCCATGGCTCTCTTCCTCCTCCCTTCCAAGGGTGGGAGAAGAGAGCCATGGGCGGGACGAAGCGATGACGCGTCAGTGACGCGTCGTCCCTTCTCCCGCCCCTGGCTCTCTTCCTCCTCCCTTCCAAGGGTGGGAGAAGAGAGCCATGGGCGGGACAGCGATGACGCGTCAGTGACGCGTCGTCCTTCTCCCCGCCCCTGGCTCTCTTCCTCCTCCCTTCCAAGGGTGGGAGAAGAGAGCCATGGGCGGGACGAAGCGATGACGCGTCAGTGATGCGTCGTCCCTTCCCCGCCCCTGGCTCTCTTCCTCCTCCCCCTTCCAAGGGTGGGAGAAGAGAGCCATGGGCGGGCGGCGATGGACGCGTCAGTGACGCGCGTCGTCAGTCTCCCCGCCCCTGGCTCTCTTCCTCCTCCCTTCCAAGGGTGGGAGAAGAGAGCCATGGGCGGGACAAGCCTGGCGTCAGTGACGCGTCGTCCCTTCCCGCCCCTGGCTCTCTTCCTCCTCCCTTCCAAGGGTGGGAGAAGAGAGCCAGGCCGAGCGGGGCGTCACTGTGACGCTGCGATCCTCACCACGCCCCTGGCTCCTTTCCCTCTCCCTTCTTTCCTCAAGCAAGGGAGGGGAAAGGGGTGGGGCGTGGTGAGGATCGCAGCGCCACAGTGACGCTGGCGTCCCGCCCCCGCCCCTGGCTCCTTCCCCCTCCCTTGCCTGGAGCCCTGGCGAAGAGGTGTGCCGCGGAGGTGTGCGCAGGTGTGCCGCGCACACCTCCGATTGGCGGAAGGGACGAGGTACGTCTTATATACGGGGTATGGCTTATATAAGCCGACCCCCAGACACCCGATACGTCTTACAATCGGGGTGTTTTTTTTTCGGGCTATTATTCCACTTTAACTGTCATGGTTCCATCCTATGATATCCCACATTTTGTAGTTTCATGAGGAATTGGAGCACTCTGGCTGAGAATTCTAAATGACCCAGACTAAATTGCCAGTCCCACTATTCTGCAGGATGGAAACATGACAGTTAATATGGAGAAGGCAGTTTGGGGCCAACCAAGGCTGATATCACTGCCTCCCCATTCCATATGTCACTATTACGCATTATTGCTGTTATAGCTGCTTCCTGGGTTGCTTTCCCTCTCATGCCTCTGATAAAACGTATTTTTCTTTTGTTTGCCAGACTGTATATTGAAAGAACATGCATTAAAAAACCTCCTAACTCCTTCCCCTTCCCCTTCCAAACATGAGGACTGACCTTCACATGATCTCCCCAAAGTAATGTTCTTTGGCATCACCCCACAGCTAACAATCTCTAACTTCAGGAAACTGGCATCCTCTTCAAAAGGGGACAGGAGATCCACTGGCCAATTTGCCAGAAACTAGCAAATAGGAATCCTCACAGAGAGAGAGAGAGAGAGAGAGAGAGAGAGAGAGAGAGAGAGGCAGAATAAAACAAACAGGTGAAAAATTCTCTCTCTAGATGGCGTTGGGCTTGCCTCTACTCTTTTCTTCATTCAGTCTGGTATCATACATATTATTCAGGGAAAGAGAAGTGGTTGGCAAGTTTAGAAAAACTACACCCTGCTTTTGTGTTATATTTGTACTAAGGATGTATACTGATCAAGTTGTAATTCAAAGTTAGGTACTTAGCAGTAGGCAGGGTTGCCTGATTGAAATCCGTATAAATTTAAAACAAATGATTTAAATCTTCAAAAAAAATCAAATTTAAAGAACTAATTTAAATCAAGCTTCCCACTGACACATCTTCCTATATTTACTACATAATAAATATACATGAACTATGAAAATTTGAGATTAAATATGTGAATAAACACCTATTGGGCATGGTCTCTCTTTTGACTTCATTCTTCTTTGGCCAAACTTCATCCTTACAAAAATTAAGACTTTAATAAAGTGTGAAATGATAATGACTGAAAGGCTAAGGCATGTTTAAAGTAACTGAGCTGATCAGATCAGCTTATTTTCATGAACTTAAAATTAATGCATATTACTGGAAACAATATAAATATTATTTCTCTGAAATTGTTTCTTTGTTTAGATAGAAAATCTCATTTATTCAATGCCTCTGGTCTTAATACAAAATGTTTGCAGTTTTATGAAAGTAGGTGTAATTGTCATACATTCAGATTTCATATTAACTAAAGGAAATTGTTGTACAGCAACCCCTTCATATCCACAGATTCAATCATGCATAATTGAGAATACCCTCCCCATCCAAAAATGCAAACCTTGATTTTGCTATTTTATAAGGGACATCATTTTACTATGTCATTGTATATAATGGGACAAGCATTCACAGGTATTGATCTCCATGGTGGTCCTAGAACTAAATTTCAGAAGATACCAAGATCCCATTATATTAAAGATGTTTTAAAACAGTTTCTACATTAGAAAGGAATATTTCAATCATCATTTTTGTCTGTCCTTAGACCTCAAGTGAGTTCTATCAAAGACAAGAATATGTGTTTGGGGGGGGGGGGGGATGGAGGGGGACTAATAAGTAAAATCTCAGTTTTCAACAGACTTTTCAACCTCTGAGGATGCCGGCCATAGATGTGGGCGAAACGTCAGGAGAGAATGCTTCTGGAACATGGCCATACAGCCTGGAAAACTCACACCAACCCAGTGATTCCGGCCATAAAAGAACTTTGACAACAAAATCTCTTTTCATTCCCTAAAATATTTTAATTCGTTTATCAACCCTCCAAATAATGAAATATTTACTTTTTAAATGAATGCAAAAAAACAAAACTAAAACAGACTAAGAAAAATAGCAGTTGGAGATATCTGAATATCCCCATACTATTAAAATACATTTTAATATAATGAAATTATCAGCAATGAATATCTATATAGCTTAAAATCTTGAGAATGCAGTTTCCAAAACTAGTGTTCAGAAATCAAAATCTTCCTTTCAAACAGTTTAGCCCATACACCAGAGGGTTGCCGTGTGAAGAAATAATCATACTGTGACACCAGGTTTTAAAGTAGGAGTACCAGAGATTAAATCTGTATATAATGAGATTTCAATGGTCAACCAGCTGATTTGTTTTATTCATTTATCTGCATGTCATAGCTAATGATCGCATAAGGCTCCCAGCATAATACAATTTGTGTGTGTGTGTGTGTTATATCAAGATATTTTATAATATAAAATGAAGATACCCTCAAGAAAAACCCCACAGGACTCCTTCAAAACAAAACTTTTTGAAGTGGCAAAAGTTATAGACTGGACGAACAGTATTAACCACTGTTTCAAGTAGTCATGGTAAAAATTTCCTGAGGTCATTTGTTCCTAAGCCACGTATACACATCTTGTCAGCTAAAGCCAGCATATGAGCACATCACTTTTACTGGGGGGGAAATTCTGCCAATCCCGAAATATGAGGTTGTGTTGGAAGTATAACCAGCAAATTCCATAACTACAATCCAATATAAATAAGAGCATGAATCTTCTCTTTTGTCTTCAATCGGTTTAATTTTTTTAAAATTAAGAATCACAGTGACCTTTAAACAATTTTTGAGATTAAGTATCTTTTTCAGCTCTCCAAAACATAAAGTATGAATCTAAATATATTTATTTCAGCGATAACAGAGTTGTGAATTATTTTAAAATACCATTTAAATTAGCTTATTCATAATGGTCATCTTTGTTTTCAGCTGATAAATGGTTAAAACATATTAAAGGATTTTAGCAAAAAAATCCCATTGAATATACAGAAATACATTTAAAAGATTTGCTTTATAATAGATGAAACATAATAATAATTACACAGTTATAATTGATTTGATGAGAAAAGACAAATTCAAATCTCAGTCACATGCTCAATGTCTGATTTGTTAGATAGCTGTGGCTAAATGATCAAAGAGATGCAAGAAAGTGGCTTGAGCAAAGCTGTATATTGACTTTTTCCTTTCCCTTTGATAATAGCTACAATGAAAGAAACCATGCAAGATGGACTTTACAGGTTATTACAAAGCTATTACATGGTCAGCAACTTTGTTCAGGGTGACTTAAAAAGAAACTGAAATTGTCTTAAAGACCATGAAAATGGGTGTTTAGTACATACCCGGTCAAGGGGATTTCTTCAAGACACACTTTTTACAACAAAGAAATTTCTCTAGAACTCAGAAATAATTTTGACTTCAAAAATCTGGATAGTTTTGGGAGAAGTTATCCACTTTTACTTAAACCAGGGAAACATAACATATGGCCTGCCTTCTGTCTACCCCCACCAAGGAGGCAGGTGAACAGTGTTGGGTAGCTGCCCAGCCATGTAAGGTGTCGGCACTGGACTCAAGGGTTGTGCATTCACGACATCACCAGTGGTGGAGGGGCCTCAGTGGGCAGGGCAGGCCCCATTACCGGCCTTTCCCCAAGGTCGGGCAGGTGGGCAGGGAAGAACCAGCACACAATACTTCAGCAGGGCTCCTTGCCACCCCAGAAGTTAAAAGAATACTGGGAAGAGAGGAGCTGTTTGGAATGAAAGTGGCCCCTCTTTTTGGGCTCATGCACTCTCTAGTCAACTCTATACTCTCACCACTCTTCTCTATTAGTGGGCTTTCCCCTTCTCCATTGTCACCAGCTGACCACAGGCCCGGATTAACACTTTTTTGCGCCCTAGGCCACACTTTCGAATTACGCCCCCTTTAAGCCAACCTCCCGCCACCTCCAAGGTCCCCATTCCCACCAGGTGGAAACCTCCACTGTGCTCTGAAGGTCAAGAGGCTTGGGGAGAGCGCAGCAGGTGCAAACTTGCTCCAAAGGTGCGCACGAGAAAGAGAGAGAGAGAGCATGAGAGAGAGAGAGAGAGAAAGAAAGTGAGCGAGAGAGAGCATGCAAGAGAGAGAGAGCACACGCGAGAGTGCGTGAGAGAGCACGCAAGAGAGAGAGAGAGAGTACGCACGAGAGAGAGTGCACGAGAGAGAGAGAGAGCGCGAGAGAAAGAGACGGCGGGGACGCAGCAGAGACTTTGCCGGGAGAAGGAGCGAGGAGGGGCATGAGAAAGGGGGGAGTGGCACAGACCAGTTTTTCTTTTTGGTCCGTGATCTGCAAACCCCCCCCCCGGCTTGCGCCCCTAGGCCATGGCCTCGTTGGCCTTATGGGTAATCTGGGCATGGCTGACCACCATGGACATTCTGATTTGAATTTTTAATCACACTGGGAATCGGGGATCTAATCCCTTGCTTTTTGATCCATGAAGAAAAGTTGTAGGGAGTCAAGACATGTATTAAATTGACATAAGCCACATGGGATTTGCACAGCACCCAGTGGGAAGTTGATGAACTATAGATTATTTATTTATTTAAAACTTTTATATCCCGATCTTCTCTACCTCCATAGAGGGACTCAGACAGGCTAACAGCAAGAATTCAATGCTAACAATAAAAATCTTTAAAACATCATACATAAACAACCAGTTAAAATACATATAAGATAAAATACATATAAACCATTGGCCAAGATAAAATCGTATCCAACTCAGTCCGCACATTGTAGTCAATAGCTTTTGGCATTTACCAGTCTCAGTCATCACTCTGCAAATGCCTCGTTCCACAGCCAGGATTTCACTAGCTTCCTAAATGTCAGGAAGGAGGGGGCAGATCTAATTTCATTTGGGAGAGAGTTCCATAGCCGGGAGGCCACCACAGAAAAGGTCCTGTCTCTCATTCCCACCAGATGTGACTGCAAAAGTCTCTCCAGAAGATCTTCGTGCCCTTGATGGTTCATAGGGGAGAACCATCAAGGTTCTCTATAGCATCTTCATCTACAACATAAGGAAATACATTATACTTACAGAATTGTAGGCTAAGGCTCAGAACAGCTAATAAGGCTGCCACAGCCAACAAGAACAGGAAACGATTTCGGAAAAACATTATTATTCTTTCTGATTCTTCTTCATGATTCCAACTCCATAGTCAAGATATTTCCTGCCAAGAAAAACACAAAGGATTTATTATAGATCGCCATTAATCAATTTGTCTTCTCAAAAATATTGTCATTAAGAACAAAAAGACAACAAACAAATTATTTTCCTTATCTATGGAGCCAATGTGGAAGAATTGAATTGAATTTATTTCTTTGATTTATCCTTGCACTTCTTTTTTGGAGCGATTCAGATGCAAACATAGAATCATAGAATTGGAGGAGACCCAAGGGCCATCCAGTACACCCGTTATGCAGGAACACACCATCAAAGCACTTCTCAGAAGTGACCATCCAGTCTCTGCTTAACCACCCTCACCTCCACCCCCACCTCCACCCCCACCCCCGCCCCACCAGAGAACAAGATTCTCCTACACTCAAATGCAGCATATTCCACTGTTGAACAGCTTTAACCACCAGGAAGATCTTCCTAATGTTTAGGTGAAATCTCTTTTCCTGAATGTTGAGTCCATCATAGATGGTCTAACAAAGAAATATTGTGTTTTTACCAGAGAAAACACCTGAGAAGTTCTATGGTCAACTCTATGGTCAATTTCAACTGGAAGCAGACCACAGAATCTCATTAAAGGACCTAGGAATTCCCAGAGAAGTGTTTTTAAATCTCTAGGACCTCCAACATGACTCAAGGATGTTAAACTAAGAGTCACACTGAAAAACCTACAGATTCCTAGAGAGAACATTTTTCCCACAAATGGGAAGGGAGACTGTATTTTTCCAGAAAACTACTTCTTTCCTGGCTGGAATAAAGGGAGAAATTGAGATCTGACAGCAACCTTCTCAAAAACCTCAATTGTTTCTCCTTCCCTGCTCTCACAGCCATGCAAGAAAATATGATGATCTTTCAGTATTTTTCAGCAGGGGCTTTATGTGTAAGCAATGGAGCAAATCTTGCGTATCAATAAGATGTACAACATGGTTTCACAATCACTGCATTAAAAGTGCATATGAAGAACAGAAAATACCGTAGATACATCATAGGAACTATGAATAGGTGAATGAGCAGCTAGGCTCAAACACTGAAACAGAAGAATGTCCCAGTGGCAACATTCTCTCTCAAGTACTCATTCAGCAATCACTAACGAGATCCAATCACAGGAACACTTGCAACTGCTGCTATTACTAATCCATTTCTTTTCTCTTCACGAAGTCAAGCAATCATATAGACATATGCAGCTATTCCTCATTTCTACAGCCATTCAGCTCATACATAAGGCATATATAGCAACAGAACAGTGAAAAGCTAGTTCTTCCTCCTGTAGAATTTGTTTTTGTATTCACAGGATGTTTGTGACTCCCTGAAGTATGTGACACAGAACTCACCAGTACAAGAGCAGACATCACAAACATACAGTTATTTTAAAAAGCTGTGTTTGTTACCAATGTTTGCAGCTAATAAAGGCATGTGTGGCTGAGTAACATGAAAGGAACTAACTGAGGCAGATGGCTAACTGCATGTGGTCACTGATAGTTACAAACCTTTTAAAAATGCACTACACTGCCTTAGACACACACCTTTTTCTCCATGAAATTTATGCCTAGGCAATGAATCTGAAGTTTATTGAGTGTATGGTTCCCACAAAGTTACAGCACCACAATGGGATTCCTTCTACAGTACAGTATACATCTGGAGGCCCAGGAGTAAATGTACAAGCTAACATAGTTCTAATGGAAAACTAGTTCTGCTAAACAATGGGTCACAAAATGAAGATAGATATAGGTCCCAAACACAGCGTACTTGAGGAATATGCTTTTTGAAGCCACATTTTCCTCTTCTCACTGGTTTCCTGATCTGTTATTTATCCCACAGTGAGATATGCAGTTGCTCCCTGCAAGATTTTTGCAGTAAATCTTCTGAATCATAGATGCTATTCTTCTTAACTGGAAAAATGACATGGTCTGGGTTTTATAGTTTAGGTCATGGGTTAAACTTAAACAGTCTTCTTACAGAAACTGCCAAAAATCTGTTTAGTATTGCTGTATTGTACACAATGGTAGCAATGTCAGAAGGCTGATAACCATCTGTTTTGACTTAATCATTCTGGGACATTACCCTCTTAGGCTGTGCAACACAAATATGAAAAGTGTTCATGCTAAACCACATGGTTAGCAGTTTTTATTTTTATCTGGCATACAAAAATACTAGACACTTTTCCATGAGGTAGCTGCATCATTAGAACCAACTCATTATCCTACCACTTTAGAACATCAGCAGCTGTCTCACAGAGAATAAACACATTATTATACTGAATCACTGTGACAACTTAAATAGATTGATTAAAACACCCTGTCTCCATAATAATCAATAGCACTCTTCAGTGTCTGCCTCCATGAAATCACTGTGCTTATCTGGTATGAAGGATCTGAATGTCACAAAACCACCATGACACGAACAAGCATAATCACTGTAAGGTAGATACTCAAAGATAGACATAATATACGCATGGCAGCGTGCACTAGAAAGATAAAGAAATAACTACTCCGTGCTAACATATTCTCCAAGAGCATTATATAAATTGAGTTTCCCTTATTCAAAATGCTTGGTACCAGAAGTATTTTGGATTTCAGATTTTTTTAAATTTTGGAACAGCCGTATTTGTTTATTCATAAATAATGGGATTTGTTGGCAATGACACTCAAGTCTCAACATGAAAATCATTTGTGTTTCATATCAATCCCATAAAGATAGCTCTAAAGTAATTTTATACACAATATTTGAAATAATTTTATAGATGAAAGCGAAGGTGTGGGGGGTGGAGGATTTTGGAATTCCAGATAAGGAATGCCCAACCTGTACTGTGACAAGAGTTGGTGGACGCATCTGATGTGCATAAATCATACATCAATTTCTGTGCTTGTCAGAATAAAACACAACTGGACTCCCCTTATTTTATCACAAATAGCCCATATGAACTGACAAGCAGCTCTGGCACAATTCTGGGCTTCAACAGAATTCCTGTAAGTGGCTAGCAATACCAGTTACAACTTCCAAATATTATCAAGTCACAAGAATGAACACCAGCATTTTACCTGCTGTGAAAAAAAGATTAAGCAAATTCCTAAAGACCAATGAGTCTTAGTGGCAACTTCAAATCAAATATCACTTGTAAAGATTTTTGGGTACTGTTCTATTATCCAGGCAGAGGCCACAAGGGGGCACTAGACATAGGATAGTCCACTTTAGGTGGGGAGCAGGGTTGAAGGAGTTAAACCATTTCCCCATTATTCCCCTGCCCCCACCCATGTTGCTATCATCAAAACAACCTTCTCTGTGTAGGCCCCCTTTTGGAGTCCACCCGGATAATGGAACAGTACCAATTTTTGAAAGTCAGAAAAACATGCCAGGGCAAACACATCAGACTTTCACAAAAGTCCGGTGGGGGGGGGGGATCAACTACTGATCACATATTGTAGTAGCTACCAATGTCAGGCAACATTTATGCACACCAGATGATTATTTCCAACTGCACCACTGTTTCCCTAGTAAAATTGAATCTATTTTCTGTACATATTAGGAAGGAATGGAAATATTTGCTGATTCCTACTGAAATGGCAGTTTATGGTTTAACAGAAATAATCTGAAGAGACTATCAATATGATCTGCTTCTGTCACATGGAAGCTCAATTTCATATATGTTCAATCATAAGTCTATTTCAAAATTTCTTAAATCACAAAATTGCATTTTATTTATTACACATCTTACCTAAGGTATTCATTTTTGTGTTTCCTCCATAATACTGATTTTTATTTATTGTTTAAACAAGGAACTTGTGCTGTAAAATGTGGAGAAGTGTGCAAGATAGCTTGATTTGCATATCAGACTCCCCCCGAATCAAAATCCTGGCTATGCTACTGTCTGGACATAAGCCTACATACAGACTAGTAGCAATGAGGCTGTGAGAGTTATGTGTTCCTGATAACCAGCTCAGCATACTGCATGCAACATTTTGGACTCAATGAAGTTTCCAGACACTATCCACATAATAGTGCTTTACAGTAATCCAATAGAGATGTAATCAAGGCATGTGTTCCCATGGCCACATCTGACATCTCAAACTGATACACCAGTTTGAAGTATGTGAACGCACTAATGACTGCTACCAAAAACTGGACATCTAGGCTCATACTTGAATCCAATTTGAAAACCTGAAATATCAGGGAGAGTGTAATACCATCCATCACAGGCTGAACTCCTGTTCCCTGATTTACCCTTCAACTGACCAAGAGCACTCTGTCTTGTCCTGATTAAGCTTTAATTGGTTTGATTTCATCAATTCTACTACTGATGCCATACACTGGTTTAACACCAATATGGCTTCAATGGAGTAAGAGAGATAGAGCTGGGTGTCATAATCATATCGGGAATACCCAACCATGAAATTATGGATAATCTCTCCTATTAGGTTCACTATCACCTAATAACCAGAAACATACATCATCATCATTCGAAGAACTACCACTATGCAAATATGAGAGTTCCATCAATACAGGACAAATAAATGAAAGCAATTTTGAAACCAGCCTCACTCCCTTGCTAGCATTTCTAATATAAAACATTTACAACAGTATTTCCCAACCGCTGTACACACTAGTGTTCCATGGCCGATCATCAGGTGTTCCGTGGGAGAAGGAGGAGGCTGCTATGGCTGCTGCTGCTGTTGTTATTGTTGTTCCATCCTTCCCCTCACAGTCCGAAGGAAAAGCAGCAGCGGCGGAGGCTGCTTCCTCCTTGCCCCGGCCCGCTCTTTCCCTCGTGCTGGCTCAAGTGTGAGGCGAGGGGGCGGCTCCTCTGCGCAGCCGCACCTTCCCCTTGCTTGTGCACGTGCTCTCTCTCTCTCTCTTGCTGGGAGTTGTAGGCCAAAACATTATGGAGAAGGCGCTCTTTCCCCCCTCCCTTCTCCCCCACCTTGCTCTCCTCCCCCCTCCCTTCTCTTCCCCCTCGTTCTCTTCCTCCCTCCCTTCTCTTCTGCCTCTTTGGGCATATTGAGGATTTGTGCCAAGCTTGATCCAACATTATTTGAGTCCACAGTGCTCTCTGGGTTTGGTGGACTACAACTTCCAAACTCAAGGTGAGTTCCCAAGCAAATCCTTTCAGTACTTTCTGTTGGTAATGAGAATTCAATATGCCATGTTTGGTCCAATTCTATCATTGGTGGGGATTAGAATGCTCTTTGATTGTAGGTGAACTATAAATCCCAGCAACTACAACTCCCAAATGTCAAGGTCTATTTACCACAAACTCCAACAGTGTTCACATTTGAGTATATTGAGTATTCTTGCCAAGTTTGGTCCTGATCCAACAATGTTTGACTCCAGAGTGATCTCTGAATGTAGGTGAACTACAACTCCAAAACTCAAGGTCAATACCCACCAATCTATATGTATTACTGTGTTAAAAGTGTCATTTTGTGTCATTTTGGTTGGTGGTGTGCCCCAGGATGTTGTAAATGTAAAAAATGTGCCGCGGCTCAAAAAAAGGTTGGGAAACACTGATTTACAAGATAAAGAGAGAGATTTGGAGTGTGTATCCATTTCCTCAGCAAGAAAAACAGAAGAGGTCAGATCTCTTGAATGTTTATCTGAAGCACAAAAATCAAATCCTGATCTCACAGAATTACATAATCCACAACAGATTGCTATGGTACTGTATAATAGGTGCTCTTCAGTTGGGAAATTGTTTCCTAGAACTACCACCAGTTCTGTCAATTTCACTGGAATCAATATTTTACAATCCTTCAATACTTTATGCAAATGGAGAAAATATTTCTATTTAGTGGAGATAGATGAAAGCATAACGAACACAAGAATAAATACCATCCTAGGGAAAGGATATAAAAATGATTTTTTTCCTGGAAGTGCCTGACTAGAAGCTATACTATTTTTAATGAAAAAGCAGCAGTGAGGATTATATCATAGTCTGAAAGGATTATTTAGTAATTGGATTCTTGCAAATACAGAGCCTCTAATCTTTCCTTCTTCAAGCCCTTCCTGTCGTCTTTGTCAGCAACCAATATGCTTCTTAGTCATGCTTTTGATCAGGGAATTATGTTCAACATGGCCTTTCACCTTACATTCCCACATCTGACATTTTGAATCTTGAATTTTCCTGCATATAAGCTCCAAAAACAATTTTCATTCTACATCACTGCAGTTATCACACTATTCTTTCACTGAAGCCCCATCTCTCCTGCACAGTTTCTTTTGGCAATTGTGGAAATGGGTGATGGAGGTAGAAAATTGCTGACACAAAAGTAAGGGACACAGAATTCAAGCCAATGACTTTTCATTGCTGGCTCCAAAGTATTATTTCCCTTTTTTTGTAATTGCTCTACTTTGCTCTTTGGTCACTGGGCAAGATTGATTACACAGGTTGAATATTACATACCTGAAATGCTTGGTGGTGGAAGTGTTCCATATATTAGCTTTTCTTTTCCAAATATTCAAATACCAACACTTGCATATAGATGTAATGAGATGTCTTGGAGATGGGACTAGACTAAACTAAGTCACAAGTATTTTTATTGAGTATTTTTACAAGAATATCTGGGATATATTGAAGATCCAATTTTGCCTGGGGAATTTTGCCTGGACGGTGGTATATCATTTACTTATCTATTTATTGGTTATATTCACACCCAATCTTCCTTCCAATTAGCTCAAGACAATATACTTGATATTCATAACCCTGTGAGGTCAGTCAGAGACAACCCAAAGTCACACAGTGAGTTTGGAAAGGTCCATCTCACAATTTAAGCTCTAACCCCTATAGTCTAAGAAATATGAATCAGGCACATCCTGCTTTTGTGTGTACACACATATGTACATTCACTCACATTCTCTATGTATGTTATATTCAAAAATAGTGTATATGCCAATGGGCCTCAGAATCCCAAACATGTATCAGCCATCTGATACTGAAACTACCAGAGACTGGAAAACCACATTAACAACACCTGCAAAGGAAGTATTGTTTTGTCTAAGAATTACCCTATGTACTCATGTGTAAGTCTAATTTTTTTTGTCTAAAAACATCCCTTTCTCTGAGAGAACAGTTAAAGGCAATAGTTTAGTCAATTCTGGGAGAACCTAAAAGAAGCACCACTCCACTTTGCTCTCTTCATCGTGGCACAACTTCTGGCCTTTTTGAATGCCTGGTGAGGAAATGGTGGCAGTAGGCAAGGTGATATTCATACTTTCCCCTCTTCATGGAACGGCCCTCTACGTGTCCATGGGTGATATCATATTTAAAAAATTGGTCTGAAAACCTATCCTTGCACTTTACTTACACATGTGTGTATACAGTACATTAACTAATAGATGCATATATGTGTCCAAGTATCCATAATTTTCACAAATAAATCCTTCCATACAAGGAGTTTCACATATGGAACACCCCTAGAATATTATGGAAATGCATTGCTCCCATGTTAGTTTGAGTGTCTGTTTCTCTTTTACTCAGATTACACAAGTACTAATAGCCATGGGCCCGGTTACTGTTTCATTTGTTTATTTTGTGTTTTTTTACTGTTCCATCCATTCAGATGGCATGGAACGGTACAACCCTCTCAGGAACAGAAACATCAACACTACAAAAAAAGAGGGAATGGTAGCTGGGGTTTTGGGGTTTTTTTGGAGGAGGGGGCGGGTTGGCTGATTTTTGGTGCACTAGCTGTAGGCCCTGCCAGCCAGGACCTACAGCTTAGTGCCTGGAACCGGGCGCTCAGCGTGCTTGGATGTAGGCCCTGGCTGGCAAGCCCTACAGCTGAGCACCAAGCGCTTGACACTCATAGGCCCAAAGCGCCAGGCCCCTTTGGATGTGGGCCCTGTCTGGCAGGGCCTACTGCCAAGCATTTGACACCCATAGGCCTAGCTGGCAGGGTCTACAGCTGAGCACTGAGCTTTCAATGCTCATAGGCCTGGCTGGCAAGCCTTACTGTTGAGCACTCAAGGCTGCGGACTCGGCACTAGGCTATAGGCCCTGCCAGCTGGTCCTAGAAGTGTTGAGCACTCTGCAGTTGGCGCTGCCAGCCAGGGCCTACATCTAGCAGGCCTGGTGCTTGGCACTTGGCAGTAGGTCCTACCAACCAGGCCTACAAGTGCTGAGCGCTCTGCACCTGTAGGCCCGGCTGGCAAGACCTACTGCCGAGCACTCGACATTTGTAGGCCCGGCTGGCATGGCCCGGAAAAGCCAACCGCTGGGCACGCAGCAAACTCGACTGAGGGTTCTGACAGGCCCTGGTGCTTTGCTGCCCAAGGTCCAACAATGTTCATTTTTTCGGACATTGGACGGAAAAGCTCATGTGTATAGATGTCTATTTTCGGGAACAGCAGACAAATGGAAACAGATAGCAATTCCAAATGAATGCACAAGATTACTATCTAATCTGTTTCCTGAATGCTTATGCATATATACCCAAACACTTACACAAAAAATAAGCCACAACATTGAAAGGCATGCTGTACTTGAATGTACTGATATTAAGACATCAACAAATGTATGGCCCTTAGTACTAACTAAACATATGAAATCCGAAAACTATGAGTTCTTAGTTGAAGCATCAAAAATAAAAGGTATAAAACTGTGTGGTGCAATCATTTATCCAATCTTTCCATATAATGTTTAAAATTCATGTTCCATGTAGAATACGACTGAAACAGTTGATAAGTCTACCATGACTTCATAAGTACATACACCGTGTCTGCTGTAAAACCATTCTGTCATTACATATTGCTTTTCTATTATCAATTTAGTCTCTGCTTTCTATTGTGTTATTCCTGAGGCAATATAGAAGTAACCTTCATAAAAGTTACATACCGGTTGATAACAGCTGCAACTTTCATTCAAGATAACTTAAAATTGTTCTTCTAAAAGAAATCAGCTGTCAAGGAAACTCCCTAAAGAATTTCTTAAACCAATTTTTAGCAGCAGATAACCATGGCCATTATGCCCTTTCTTGCAACTGTCACATAATATGTTGCCACCAAACAAATTTTTGCCACAATTTGATATCAGATCTACTGCAAGAAGGGAAATATCAAGCAAGCAGTTGACCAATTAATGTGAGGTAAGCCTCAATTCATGATTAACTATTTGTTAATTTATATTTATAGATACATTTACATCCCACTTTCATTAATTATTAATATTCCCAAGGGCTCCCCTAAATGACTAACCATTAAATATTTTAAATCAGCCATCAACAGGGACAGAAATTAAAACCCCTGAAAGAAGCAAAATCATAGGCATGTAATAGCTAAACAACCTGAATAACAAAAAGAACAAACATATCCACCTGGTGACTAAATTTAGCCTTTTTAAAGAAGACACATGACTGAAATCTCCAAGAAAAAGGAACAATCTTGGATCATCACCAATCTGATTTATGGTACTGCATGAGGGCAGAAGTAGGGCCTCTAAAGACAATCTGAGGGTCAAGTCATCTAATATTGCACGACTTAAGCCATATTGGTTTCACACACTAAATAACTTTTTGGTGTTATTAAAAATGGAAAGAAAGCCAAAGTAGTTCAAAAATAAGATCAAAATATTCAGTCTCAATCAACTGTGAAACATTTTTAAAGGAAACCCAGAGTCAATATTCTACCTCAAACATAATGATAGACAGAATTAAAAATTCTGAGATATAATGATGGCACAAAATCCCTTCCTTCTTTGAACTTCTATTCTCACCACCAAAGGAGGCTTGAAAGTGGGCTCCGGCCTGTGTTCTACCAACAAGTTTTCCCACTCAAATCATCCTGGCTGTTTCAGTGCCCATAAAAAAACACATACAAGCTACATTCAGAGGGAAACCTACCCAAGGGTGATTGTGTCCATTTATCTGTTTGAAAGTGACCAAAATACTGTCTGCAGTTCCAACAATTTTTCCCATGAGTTAAAGAAATGCATCTCGATCTATTTTCTCAAAGTCAAATTTTGCCACTGCCACAAATCTAGGCTCAGCACTGTCAACTGCTAACACTTTCTTCCTCCAACTACTAATGCTCTGGCCACACTGAAAGGTAACCAGACAGGCAAACCTCCATCACCTCTTGGACATAGTTATTGTAATCATTAACATTATAATTATGAAATGTGAAATTAATTTTCCCTCCTTTCCCCAATCCTTAGATTGCAAGTTTGAGGACTTCGACTGTCTTATTATGTATCTTACCAAGATTTTTATCAGGATTATTTACACTTTTATTGTATCATAGATACACACCAGTGCAATTACACTACATTCCAAGGTTGTGCAACTGTTAACAGGGTCTTAAACTTACACATTGCCTAATGGTCAATTTGCCTTTGAGCCACAAATCCAAAAATCAGATTGTATCTGAACTTTGGAAGATAACTGCTGCAATATGTACAGCACTTACAAAACCTCTGTGAAGTACAGCCAGCTTTGCAAAAACTGCTACCTTGATGCTACTAAAGATTTCCAACTTACTTAAATAAACAATTGTTCTTCATATGTGTAACTTTGTCTGTAACTATTATAAACCAAGCCTCTAATGTATCTACTTGGAAACTCTGCTCTGTGAAACTAACCTTCTAATCACAACACAACAGTTGTAGAGACAGATGCCTAAATAGTGACATTTAAGCAGTTACATCTTGTATGTGTATAAAAGGTAACCCAAGTTATATTAGATGCTCCTGTTATAACACTCATTTTCCAGAGAAAGAAACATAATCTACTCAGTTATGATTTTTCTTTTTCTTCCAGAAAGAGCAAATCATAAGTGATGGATCAAATCCAGTGATACCTAGCTTCTACCAAATCCTATTAATTTGCTTATGCTCTATAGCAGGGGTTCTCAAACTGTGCTCCATGGAGCCCTTGGGGTTCCATGAGTGATAGTGAAGGGCACCACAGCACAATACTGCTTCCCACCTCCTCCACTTTCCTCCTCTTCCTCCTGAGAAATGTAGGAAAATTGAAGTTTGAACTTGCCGAAACAGCAGCAGCAGTTCCTCCTCCTCCTCCTATTATTATTATTATTATTATTACCACTACTACTACAAAGGCTGGATGGCCATCTGTTGTCAATGCTTTGATTGTGCTTTTATTGCATGGCAGAAGGGGGTTGGACTGGATGACCACAGGAGTTGCTTCTAATATTTTTATTTTTATAATTAATATTATTATTACAAATGCTGGATGACCATCTGTTGGGGGTGTTTTGACTGTGCTTTTTCAGCATGACAGAAGGGGGTTGGACTGGATGGCACCTGAGGTCTTCCACTGAAATACTGTTAAGTTTATGGTGGTTAAAATTATTCTTCTAAAAATTATTACCGTGTTTCCCGAAAGTAAGACAGCGTCTTACTTTCTTTTCCCAAAAGTCCCCCTACGTCTTACTTTTGGGGTACGTCTTATATAGCCCAAGAGGCGTACCCGTCGCCACGCCACGCCGCCCGCCGCCGCCGCCGCCGCAACCGGAGGTGTGCGCGGCACACCCGTGGCACACCTCCGCGGCACACCTCTTCGCCAGGGCTCCAGGCAGGGAGGGGGAAAGGAGCCAGGAGCGGGAGGAAGCTGCGACGCGTCACTGTGACGCTGCGATCCTCACCACGCCCCTGGCTCCTTTTGCCCCTCCCTGTTTGAAGAAAGAAGCTTCTCTTCGCCCCTGGCTCCTTTCCCCACCCTTGGAAGGGAGGAGGAAGAGAGCCAGGGCGGAGAGAGCGTCGCTTCTCTCCGCCCCTGGCTCCTTTCCCCACCCTTCCAAGGGAGGAGGAAGAGAGCCAGGGGCGGAGAAGCAGCGACCCGTCATCGCTTCTCTCCGCCCCTGGCTCTCTTCCTCCTCCCTTCCAAGGGTGGGGAAAAGGAGCCAGGGCGGAGAGAGACGATCGCTTCTCCGCCCCTGGCTCTCTTCCTCCTCCCTTCCAAGGGTGGGGAAAGGAGCCAGGGGCGGGAGCGATCGCTCTCTCCGCCCCTGGCTCTCTTCCTCCTCCCTTCAGGGTGGGGAAAGGAGCCAGGGGCGGGAGAAGCGATCGCTCTCTCCGCCCCTGGCTCTCTTCCTCCTCCTTCCAAGGGTGGGGAAGAGAGCCAGGCCAAGAGAAGCTTCTTTCCTCAAGCAAGGGAGGGGAAAGGAGCCAGGGGCGTGGTGAGGATCGCAGCGTCACAGTGACGCGTCGCAGCTTCCTCCCGCTCCTGGCTCCTTTCCCCTCCCTTGCCTGGAGCCCTGGCGAAGAGGTGTGCCGCGGAGGTGTGCCACGGTGTGTGCGGCACACCTCCGATTGCGCTGGGCGGCGCGACGGCGGGACGAGGTACGGCTTATATACGGGGTATGGCTTATATAAGCCGACCCCCCAGACACCCCCGATACGTCTTACAATCGGGGGTGTCTTACTTTCGGGGAAACACGGTATATTGTATTGCTCTTTCTTTCCTTTGCATTACAAACAAGATATGAAGCACCATGCATAGGAATTTGTTAATGTTTTTTCATCCATTCATCCACCGCTGGCCCAGCCTGTCCATCTATGTAATTTTAAAATGCAGTGCTGCCCGTATCCAAAGGTTTTCCCATGCCTAATATATATACAAGAATCTTTTGCTTCAAAAAGGGCTCAGTGGCTGAAAAAGCTTGAAACCCCCTGCTCTACAAGAAAACCAAGTGAGAAAAAGATTTTTAAAAACCCACAACAGCATGTTTTGATGTACACTGGAGTGCACTGCAGCAGGAATGGAGACATTCCATACAGCAGGTTGGACAGGTTTTGTGGGTATTTCCCATCCAAGCTCCCCATGATTTTTATCATCTATCAGAGGTGTACATATTTCTTAATATACCCTCTTATCTTTACAGGAGAGAATATCCTAAAGGTCTAAATTTCCTAAAGGCACCAGGTCCCATCTGCATTTGGAAGCTACGTTGGGTCAGTCCTGGTTAGTACTGCACTTGAATGGAAGACTGTCAATGAATACCAGGTACTACTAATTTCAGTGGACGGAACTAGCAAAACACTTCTAAGTATTTCTTGCCTATGAAAATACTCTGAAATTAATGGTGCCATCATTAATCAATAGGCGACTTGTTTCCCATCCAAGTACTAACCAGGGTTGACTATGATTAGCTTCCAAGATCATACAGGATCTAGTTCAGGGCTGTCCAACAGGTGGCCCGGGGGCCGTACATGACCCCCGAGCCCCTTCCCTACGGCCCCCTAACCCCTGCAAAACATCAATTTTTAAAAAAAAATTGAAAAAAATTTTCCAAAAAATTTCAATCTCGGGGCGGTGCAAGGAGGGGGTTACGCGAGTGAGGAGGAGGCGGAGGGAGGCCACGTCAGATGCCCTAGGGGCAGGACTTCCCCCGCCTTTTCCTCACTGTGCGCCAGGGCGGGATCGGCGAGCCGCCCTCCGCCGTGTCCCTAGCTCTTGCAGTGGCTGCGCCTGAAGGAAGGTAAGCTCCCGGGCTTACCTTCCTCTTGCGGCCGCTGCAAAGCTAGGGTCACGGCGGAGGGCGGCTCCCGATCCCCGGCCCCACCTCCCGCCCTGGCACGCATGCCTGGCATCTTGCGCGACCCACCCCTTTTCGACGCCTGACGTCACCCCGCCGAAAAGGGGCGAGTCACGCAAGATGCTGAGCTTGCGCGCCAGGGCGGGATCGGCGAGCCGCCCTCCGCCAGCTTACCTTCCTTCAGGCGCGGCCGCTGCAAAAGCGGCGAGCCGCCCTCCGCCGGCTTACCTTCCTTCAGACGCGGCCGCTGCAAAAGCTAGGGTCACGGCGGAGGGCGGCTCCCCGATCCCCCGGCCCACCTCCCGCCCTGGCACGCATGCCTGGCATCTTGCGCGACCCACCCCTTTTCGACGCCTGACGTCACCCCGCCGAGCTTACCTTCCTTCAGGCGCGGCCGCTGCAAGAGCCAAGGACCCGGCGGAGGGCAGCTCGCCGATCCCGTCCTGACGCGCAAGCAAATAGGTGACGTCACCTCGCCGAAAACGGGCGGGCCGCGCAGGACGCTGGGCATGCGTGCCAGGGCGGGAGCAGCCCCGCCCCTGCGAGCGGCCATGCCCTCCACTCCGGCCCCCAAGGTGATCCGTCACCTGCATTCCGGCCCTTGGGCCCAAGAAGTTGGACAGCCCTGATCTAGTTCCATTAGGATAGGGGTCCTCAAACTCTCTAAGCAGAGGGCTGGTGCATGGTTCCTTAGACTGTTGGGAGACCAGACTATAATTTGAAAAGGGGGAAAGATCAAATTGCTACGCACACTGCAAATATATTTTTGTAGTGCAAAAAATTAAAGAATAATGCAATTATTAAAATGAAGAACAATTTTAACAACATAAATTTATCATTATTTCAATGGGAAGTGTCACCCTGCTTTTGATTGATGAGATTGCCAAGTTAATTAATATTGTTGTGTGCCTTTGTTTCAGGCTTAGGGCAACCCCAAGTCTAAAGTTTAGGGCAAGGGCTGGGTAAATGACCTTGGAGGGCCACATTCGGTCCACAAGCCTTTGTTTGGGGACCCCTGCTTTAGAACATTTAGGCTCTGAACTAAAGAATTAACTTCATTCATATTTATCTCCTATGATCTTAATATGATGATGCTGATGAAATAAAAAGTAGAACTGAATGGAAATAATAACTATGCAGGTAATTGTCACACACGTAAAGACTTTATATATCAACAGTGAATTTCATAGTATCATCAATATGAGATGTGGCATACATCCAAATAAACATCAAGTCTTACAATATGAAATGTGGCATACATCCAAATAAACATACAAGTCTTAACGCGGCCAGCACACTCTCAGGAGGAGAGAGATAAAAGTCTCTGAAACCCTGAAGTTGAAAAACAGTCCCTGAGAAAGGACGCGGGGCTGCTCCGGCTTCGCCAACCACTCTCACTGTTTGGAGGCTTCCTCGTATGAGTGACTACCCTACAGTGAGCATTTCCACTGAGTTGTTTCTGCTCCTGCGGATATTATTATTTTGGGACCTTCCCTTACTTACTTATCCTTTCTCAGGGACTGTTGATGTTTATTTGGATGTATGCCACATCTCATATTGATGATACTATGAAATTAGTATCATAGTTATTATTTCCATTCAGTTCTACTGTGTATTTTGGACTTAGTGCTAACACGGTCCCCTCCTGTTGTATAGAGCTGATGAAATAAAACCATGTCAAAATATGTATCTCCTATGATCTTAATATGTGTATATTATGAGGCTGATGAAATAAAGCCATGTCAAAAATATTGAAAAGGACATAGAAAATATATTAGCAGACATTCCATTTAGCATCTTTAACTAGACAAAAGAAAAGAAAAGCCAAACAATGACTCTCAAATGTAACAACATATTTTAAAATCTGAATTACAAAATACTGTACATAAATTAGCTTTCAGCATTATCACAGCAAAGTAAAACTAGAAAATAGGGGGTCTTGAAAACTTCAGAGGTTACTGTGGGAGAAAAAGAGTAGATTTTCTATGCCTCTATATTACTCTATTCATTACAACAAGGGCAGAGAAAATTAAGCAATATCAGAACAAAAGCAGAAGCCCTTGAAGACAAAACCCTCTCTCCTTCAACAAGTCTTAGCATCACTTTTTCAATTCTCAAAATAACTTTCTTCTAGCGCTTTTACATGTGCAATTTTTCCAACAGAAATTTCATTTTCTTTTTTAAAAAGTCCTCTCATAGACATTTTGCCCAAATTTAAAACCCTGTTAGTTCAACCCAGATTTCTTTCTCTTCTCTTTCTCACAGGCCTTTCATCTCCTCCAGCCAATACCCATTCAGCCAAACCCAGCTTTGTTTGCATTAGAAACCACTTAGTATTGCCTTTCTTCCTTCTTTTCACTTTTCATGTGTTATTTCTCTCTTTTCTCTGTTTCCCACCACTGTTTCCTTCCTTGTTGGTCTATTTCACTTTCCATCCTGATGCTAATTTGGTGTCTCCTTTTCCTTTGTCCTCCCTTCAGTATACTGGCAGGCTCTCCTTTGTCTCTAATCAGTTATATTTTAGATTTCCAAATCCAAGAAGCTACTGTACATCTATCAATCAATCAAATTTATTATTTCATGAGTCGCTTCCCACTAAAGTGCTCTAAGCGACTTACATAACAGATAAAAACAGCATGTACAAAATATTAAATTATTACAAATTAAAAGCTTTAACAAAGAGCCAGGTTTTAAGAGCTTGTGTGAATGACCGTATATCATGCAAATAGTTGCTTATTGCACACATCATAATAATCATAAAGTAACTGATAAGCAGATACAGTATGGTATGTATGCAAAGTATTCCTGATAACACTAGGTAATAGTGATATTGTTAGAATTCAATAATGCCCCTCTGAAGCTACTATTGTTTTTAAACAAAAACGAACCTGGCAGTTAGATCATGTACAGAATGTTTCCCACTTTGATAGTTTCTTTTAGAAATGGAAATTAATGTGCAATCCTATATCTTCATTCAAATGTAAATAAAATTGGATTCATTGTCCCATATCTGAATAAATACACAATGCAATTGAAAGACAAAGTGACTCTGAAAATGGATCTTCCTTTCTGATGCAACATACAGACATGAACTTCCCAATACAAACAAAAGACAGTTTTGAAACAAAGACAGAAAAAGCTGCCACATATGGGAAAAACATTTTTTCTACTTTTATTTAACACATGCATGGGCTTTTTGAGTATTTGCACTACAGAGCTGTGCTTTTGATTAAACAGTTCCCCAGATAATTTTGGCTCCCCAGCTGTAACCCAAGATTTAGCCCTTGCACTTTACTACTGTTCTTTGCCCATAGATATAATGTTCTATCTAGTTCAAATTGCCCTTCTGCTCCTAATGTATCATCTGCTTCTGTACTTTAACCATCAGTTCTGTCCTTGCAACTAATTAGTACCAGCCCACCCGAGCTCAGTCATTGTTTACTATGGCAGGCTATTGGTTGTTTGATAGTTGTTCTATGCTGTTTTATTTATTTATTTATTTTACATCATTTATATTCTGCCCTTCTCACCCCGCAGGGGACTCAGGGCGGATCACAATGCACATATAGAGGCAAACATTCAATACCATAGACATACAACATATATAGACAGACAACAAGCTACACAATTGGTCGAGAGCTCACCCCAGCCCAGGCAGGCCTTGAACTCATGACCTTCTGGTCAGTTGAGATCTTATGCATCTGACTCCTAGCCATCTGCGCCACATTCCCGGTGTTTTATGAATTTTAATATTTTATTTTATTTTTTATCATCTTTATTGTAAGACTTTTCCATAATCTATCTATCTATCTATCTATCTATCTATCTATATAAAGAGAAGTGGTGAGGGGCTTATAGACAGCAAAACCACATAACGCAGAAACACCAAATTAGGCCACAAAACCTCCCACGGAACAAGGTAAGTTTAGCACCTAGAAAATTCCCAAAAAAATGGAAAGGGGCAAAGAGAGGAGAAAGGAAGGAGGAAAGGAAGGAAAGTGGGAAGGGGCAAAGAGAGGAGGAAGAAGGGAAGGAGGGAGGGAGGGAAAGAAGAAAGAAAAAGAGAAGTGGGAAGAGCCAAATAGAGGAGAAAGGAAGGAGGGAAGGAAGGAAAAGACATGGAGAAGGAAGAGAAGTGGAAAGGGGCAAAGAGAGGAGAAAGGAAGGAGGCAGGGAGGGAAGCAAGGAAGAGAAGTGGGAAGGGGCAAAGAGAGGTGAAAGGAAGGAGGGAGGGAAAGAAGGAAAGAGAAAATAAAAAGAGAAAAGGAAAGAGAAAGGGAGAGAAAGAAGGAGAGGAAACAATAAGAAGGAAGGATGGGAAAAGGAGAAGGAAAGAGAGGAAGAAAGGGAAAGAGGGAAACTGAAAGAGAAAAGAAGAGAAAGAGAAGGAAAGGAAGATAAGTGGGAAAAGGGGAAAGACAAGGGGGGAGAAAGAAGGGAAGGAGGGAGGGAAAGGAGAAGTAAAGAGGAAGAAAGGGAAAGAGGGAAACTAAAAGAGAAAAGAAGAGAAGGAAAGGAAGAGAGAGAAGGGGCAAAAACAAGAGAGGAAGGAAGAAAAAGGAGGTGAAGAAAGGAAAAGAGACAACATGAAAGAGAAAGGGAGAGAAAGACAGGAGAAGAGAGGAAGGGGGGAGGGAAGTGACAGGAAGGAAGGGGCAAAGATTGGGGAAAAGAAAGCTTTTTTCTCTAGCTGTATTTGGACACATGTTGCTGTGGCGTAGTCTGTGGTAACCCCCCCTCAACCCTTGTGCTGGAAAAGCACAAGCAAAGGACTCCTGATAGATAGCCATTCAGCCTCTGTTTGCTTAAAAGAGACCTTTACCAATAAGATCAGGAAGAGTGGGGGTTTAGACCTTGCTACTGTTTTATTACAGGCCCTATCCACTGTATTCCCAGGCCTAGGCCAACTTGGTCCCTCCTTCTTGCCCTCCATGTGTTCTGCACTACAATTCCCCCAATTCCTAATAGCCTGCAAGGACTGACTTGGGCCATAGACCCCTGATGACCAGTTCAATATACTGGGTGGATTTGGGTGGAATTGCCATTCATTTTGGAAGTTGCAGTTTATTTGATTGTGCTTCTCCAGCATGAGGGTAGAAGGGGGTTGTCACAGACTACGCCACAGCAACATGTGACCGGGTACAGCTAGTAGTACAATAAAAAGGGATGGTATTGAATGGGGTCGGGAGTAGGGATCTGGGAGAATAGAGAAAGGAAAAGAGAGGAACAAAAAACACCCACCCTTGGATACACACACACACACACAAATTAAAAAAAGAAAAAGAAAAAAGGGGGTAGAGATGATACAAAAAGGGTTGTGGGGGATTGGGAATTGGGAGTAGCAGATGTCTTACAGTCCATTCTGCAGGGAGTTCATCTTCTATTTTCTCCCTTTTCTTTCTTCATCTTCTAGACCTACTCACAGCTGTCACCTATTTAATTTTCTCTATTTAGTTCTCTACTCTATCTGGCCTTCTGTGTGGGTTTAAGGGCCTCCTTGAAGGAAGCCTGTACCTTCCACCTTCGGGTACTTTTTGGGTGAGGTTTGTGGCCAAATTGACCTCAATCTGCCAGTCTGGGGTATCCTTGCTGGGCTACCCTCCGTTTGAGGAGGGAAGTGTGGGTTCGCCGAGGACTTGGAGCCTAAGCGGCCTGTATTAGCCACCATGCTGCCTTCACCAGAAGTATTTTGTTATATTTTAAACTATGATCGGGCTTGTCTCCATGTAAGTCACCCCAAATCCCTTTGAGGAGATGGTAGTGGAATACAAAAATAAAGTTATTATCATCATCATCATTATTATGTAGCTGTCCTTTAAAACATTTTCTAATAATGCTGTTTAATGTGGATGACCACAATACATGTGTATTCAATGAAGAAATCAAAACATCAAAAACTCTCTGAACTGAAGCAGAGATTTAACTAATTGGTCAAAACAAACTAAAAGATGGCAAGAGCACTATACTTATTTCACACAATTGCACAATTATGAATGCAAAAATTGCCTCATATGTCACCTTCTAACAAAGGTGAGAGACTTTTAAAATAAAAGCCAGGAATCACATTCAGCTAAAGTGTTAATGGGCATCAGGTGGCAGATAAAATTCAGGTAAAAGGTAGCCAACCATGTAATACAGCAACTATACTTGCTTTTTGTTTTTTTCCTCACATTTGTTCATCTCTATGGTGCTCACTCAGCCAGCCCATCATTGCACTCTCCTTTGTTAAGTACCTCACAATAGGAATGTACAGTATTCCTTCCATTCTAACACACACACATACGCTCACTCACATGCACATACTTGAAGTCAAGAGCAAGCAAGGCTCTCCAGGCAATTTTGAGCTATTTTGTTCTAACACAGAGAGAAAAACAGCAGAGTCTAAAAGGACAGGCCTTTCTTTAAAGCCCTGTCCAAAACTATCTGCAAGTATCTGGGCCAAATTTTAAAGCTTTTTGGATTTGAGGACAATGAGCAATTTCAAAGGAACTCTAAATGAGTCTGGTATCTGCTACCAAGTGACTCATTGGGATACTGTAGATTACAGGCACACAGATGACAATCTATTACAGTTTTTTAAAAATCAAATATGCTTTTCAAATCCAAGTAACCATAGGAATACACATCCTACAGTCCCCTTGTGAGAGGGGTGGTCAACCATGAAAATGATTGTGGCAAAATTTCAGTCTTGTAACTCTGTGGTGGGAACACCAACACATTTCCAGAATTCAACTTTGTAGTCAATTTTTATAGAAGGGGAGATGGGTGTCTTTATTGGAGAACTGCTCTTTAGAAAGTGCCTGGGATAATTTGTGCCCACTTTGCAATTTAAGAGGCAGATGCAATATCTCCATCTGTGGCTTAGTATCTACACCAGTGGTTCCCAACCTGTGGTCCATGGACCACCAGCGATCCACAAGAACTAAAATATGGTCCGTAGCCTCACTGTTACTATACCATTGCAATGAGAGGAACTGGTCTAATGAAACCCTCTCATAGTATCGCGGTTTATTAAATATGGTTTTCCGTGGACGGGCAGGTGACAACTACTGGATGGCTCTACAAAAACTAGAGCTGGTGTGGTCTATCCAATGCAATTTTCTGAATCAGCATCTCAAATAACCAGACTGAATCTAAAGTTGACCAAAAATTGATTTGTAACCCTTTTGGCATTAATGTTGAAGAGTGGTCCCTGGTCAAAAAAAGGTTGGGAATCACTGATCTACACAAAGCTTCAGATATTTACCCATATTTATTCAAAACTATTGTACACCTCAATTTTCAAAACCCTGAAACCAGAAAAAGTATTTGCTGGTGAATGTAATGTGCAGCAGCAAGAAGCACACTCTTTGTAATTTATTCCAAAAGGTGTGCATTACAGTTGGTGCGCGCTTAGAATTCCTTATCTAAAAATAAAAAATGTTACATCTCCAGCAATGGAAAGTAACATCAGAGATATATGATGGGAAGATTGGAAGGAAAGGAAGACAATGAGAAATTGGAAGGAGGGAAGATAGAATGAAAAGGAAAAAAGGAGGATACGAAGGAAGTAAGGAGAAGATGGACGGAGAATAGAAAGGGGGTAAGAAAAGAGGAGGGAAGGGAAGGAAGGCAGGAGGGAGGGAGGAAAAGATGGGAAGAAAAGGAAGAATGTTCTACCATTGCAACATGGATCCTTATGATATGACAATAGTCTATTGGTCAAGGAATTTGGCTTATGCACATATATAACCAAATATGACATGCATATTCTTATGATGAGACAACTAGCAGCCTCAACCATCTTCGTGACGTGATAACATTTTAGTTTGAGAAATGCCATCTGAAATAGAGGCTTTCCCACCTCAGAACCTTGGAGTTCGAGAAAATTCAAAGTAGAATGACAATTTCAGAATACATCTATGGGGAAGATAACATGCACGGATTTCCATGCTAAAGGATTGTGCAAATTCATACATTAAAACTCAAAAGTAATTCATTATAATCAAATCAGCTTAGAAGGCTTTTGATAGTCTTAGAAAATCTTCTATAAAATTGCTTTTAATTGAAGTTATAGTCCTCTATCAAGTTAATCCTCTTTGAAAGAAATTTTTAGCAAAATAGACTAAGGATATGCTTTCATATATATCCTCAATAATTCACATATTAGAAGGAAACAGCTTGCCGAAATGGTCACAGCATTTTCTATCCAAAGGCTGATTTTAAAGAGTCATAATCCTTGTTTTCTTTATTCCTTGTACCACACATTTAAAATATGGATGGGGGAACAGACCCAAACAATTACATTGTTTTAAATGATACATTTACATAATTGATAAGCTACAAAGAGACATCAGATCTTCATTGTGATTGGAGCTGCATGGACAGAAATACAAAGGATTTGAAAGTTGGCAGGAGGCTTTACTTTTATGGTGCTAGTTGGGCACACTAAAGAGAAATATTCTCTATGGGCAACAATTTTAGCCAATTTACATTCCATGCCCATTCAACCAGATTGAAATCTCTAAGGGTACCTTTGTGTTGATTTGGCATCCTTTGATCAAATGACATGAACATTTGGGACAAACCCTTTTGACCGAATGGAGTTTGAAAGAGTCTTTTAAATTTCTTGTTTTAAGTAGCCTAAAGAGAGTTATTCCCCTATGAGGGATAATTCCAGCCAGAAAAGTTACATTCCATGTCCACATTCCTACCTACGCTGATTGCCAGGCTTTTTCTGGATACAATTCAAAGTGCTAGTGATGACCTACAGATCTTTATACAGCTTGGGTCCAGACTATATAAAAGACCATGGCCTCACCTACACTGACAATTCAATGAAGCTTCAACCTATCTCAGAAATGTGATTGCTAGACCATGCACAGCATGAAAGCAAACTGCAGCATGTTTTAAGATGAATAATCCAATGCTAGTGAAGTTGGAGGGAAGTTAAAAATGAAGCTCTTAATGTGCATCAGCGTGATGTATTAACCACACTGCACAGCAAACTAGCTCAGCAGAATGTGATGCTATTCAGATACCCAATTCACTCCACTGATGTGTACACGAGGGGTCATTGGGGAAACAATATCTGCAACTGTTACTGTGGATCCTGGAACCTGTTCAAGGCCATCCTCTGTGTATGTGTAATCACCATCCAGGCCTCAAACTGGTTCAAGGGTTTACAATCTAATCATTTGCACACTCAAACAATATTCTTCAATGCCAGTTAAATGGTCAGTGTAGATGTGCCCCATATTGCCTATTAAAGCGCTAAGATCGATTGAATAATATTTACTTTTCTCCTGGTATGAAACCTTCAGGAGGGAACTTCTTTTTGTCCCAAAACCTTCACATACTTGTTTGATTGGAACAAGGCATTCTCGGCAGCTGCTTTCAGACTTTGGAACTCCATGCTTAGAATCATAGAGTTGGAAGAGACCTTGTGGGCCATCCAGTCCAACCCCCTGCCAAGAAACAGGAAAATCATGTTCAAAGCACCCCTGGCAGATGGCCATCTAGTTTCCGCTTAAAAGCCTCCAAAGGAGGAGCCTCCACCACATTTTGGGATATAGAGTTCCACTGCTGAACAGCTCTCACAGTCAGGAAGTTCTTCCTAGTGATTATCATTTTGCTAGTGAGTCATGTCTTCACATGGTATGGCCAAAGTGCAATAATCTCACTTTCGTTTTTAGAGAGTTCAGGTTTACAGTTTACAATTGTTAAGATTTTAAAAATTTTAAGCCAAGCTTCCTGATCAAATTTTGCTACCAATCTTGGGGATTTTACCATGGACTCAAGCTTATGTTTCTTGGACTAATGAAGCTCATGTTTTGTTCCATGTGCCTTGGATTAATGATCATGCTTTAACATTTGCATTGGGGATTTATCTCTGGCTTCTGGGGACTCCTTTTCTCTTTACATATTTGGGATTTTTATTCTTTTACTGTGTGTGTTTTATCAATAAACTGTTTATTACTACGTTTGGCTTCCTGGTGAGGGCTTGAGCAGGGTGAACTCTAGCTGAGCTGAAACACATATTGCAAACTGTTTTCAAAGGAATAAAGCTTTCTTTTCAAAAATTAAAAAAAACTGTTACACATATGCAGAAAGCTTTGTTTATGAAAAGAAAATCTCATCTCTCCTTATTTGCCTGCTGGGATTTGTGCTTTTTCATATTAAACAAGCACCAGTGTTAGATATGCCATTTAAAATTGATTGATTGATTGATTGATTGATTTTATTTATATACCACTTTTTCTCACCCCTGGGGAGACTCCAAGCGGTTTGCAACAAAGTAAATGGCAAAATTCAATGCAAAATAAAATAATCACATGCAAGTCTCAAAAAGGCCACTGCTCATCCGTTATCTACTATATATAGGATGGAATTAACAACAGATTTTGCTCATCTGAACGCAGTGACCTCGGGGGAACATACGGGGTAAGGCGGTCCTTCAGGTACGCAGGCCCTAGGCCGTGTAAGGCCTTAAAGGTCAAAACCAACACCTTGAAGGCAATCCGGTACTCAATAGGGAGCCAGTGCAGCTGCCGGAGGATAGGTGTAATATGTTCTCGCCCGGCACTCCTGCTAGCAAGCGAGCCGCGGCATTCTGCACTAGCTTGAGTTTCGGATTGTCGACAAAGGAAGGCCAACGTAGAGGGCATTACAGTAGTCTAATCTCGAGATGACCGTCGCTTGGATCACCGTGGCCAGGTCCCCCCTGGACAGGTAGGGTGCCAGTCGCCTAGCCTGTCGGAGGTGATAAAATGCTGTCCTGCTGGCCATGGAGACCTGGGCCTCCATGGTCAGCGAGGAGTCCAGCACAACCCCAGGCTCTTAACTGACGGCGATGGGTTGGGCCGCCGTCCAGGGTAGGTAACCGGCACCCACCCAGCCCAGGCCGACCGGGCCACAGTATCTCCGTCTTCGATGGATTCACCTTCAGCCGGCTGGCACGCAGCCAACCAGTCACGGCCTCAAGGCATAGATGGAAACAATCGGGTACGGAGTCCGACCTGCCGTCCATTCTCAGCAGGAGCTGGGTGTCATCAGCGTACTGATGACACTCCAGACCAAAGTCACGAGCCAGCTGGGCCAGGGGGCGCATATACACATTGAATAATAAGGGGGAGAGGATGGCCCCCTGGGGGACCCCACAATCAAGTGAGAGTCTCCCGGAGACCTCCCCGCCCCCCTCCACACGTTGTCCCCGATCCCGGAGGAAGGAGGCCACCCATTTAAGGGCAGTCCCCCCAACTCCGGAGGCGGCTAAACGGTGGGTCAATAGTGCATGGTCTACGGCAGGGGTGCTCACACTTTTTCAGCATGGGAGCTACTGATTAAAAAACCAAGTCCCAAAGATCACCTACCCAGAAATGTAAAACCTATAACTATTTTCTTATTTATTTATTATTCATTTTTATGTACCGCTCCTTCCAGCAGGCTCGGGGCAGTTTACATAAAATGAAGTTATAAAACATCAACATTTCAATTTAATAACAACAATATAAAACAGAGCATAAAAATACATCCAACCACCCCATTTCTCCCACACTGCCATTTTACCACACATATTATCAGCCAGAAAGTAAGAAGAGAGGCTTTTGAACTGCAAGGCCATTTAATACTCAGCAAGGTAAACAAAGGGGCATGCATAAATACATCCAACCACCCCATTTCTCCCACATTTCCATATTCCCCAACATATATTTCTCAAGGAACAAAGCAAACAGAGAGGCTTTGGACCTAAAAGGCCATTTTTCAATATTAAAAATAAACAAAGAGACATGCCACAGAACAATCAAGCACCCACCCCAAAGTAAAAAGACCGACCTTTGAGATGCGGTAAGGAAATGACCCCAAAGCATCCTTCTTCTTCTCCTCCGTCGTTGCGCCTATTTCCCCGCCGCCAGCATGCGTGCCGCCTCCAAGAGCTCACGAGAAGTCAGAGAGGCAGAATGGGCGCTTCTACGCATGCGAGGCCAGCCATGCATCGCGTCATCCAGGCCCCCCCTTTGGTCTCCTACGACTCTGAGTGGCTGGAGAAGGACGGAGGGAGGAGTAGGAATCCAAAAGAGGGGGCCCATTCTGCCTCTTGGACTCTGGAGCTTTTGGAGGCGGCGCGCGAGCAGGGAGCGGGCAGGAGCAACGACAGAGGACTTCTTTGCAGCGTGCAGGGGCGTGTGAAGAGGACCAACAGCAAAAAGCCTGGTCAGGGGTCTGAAGATCACCAGGATGAGGCCTGAAGATCACCCTGGTGATCCCGATCACCATTCTGAGCACCCCTGGTCTACGGTGTCAAACGCTGCTGTCAGGTCTAACAAGACAAGCAGTGCTGATCCACCCTGGTCCAGCTGGCGGCGAAGTTGGTCTGTAATGGCGACAAGTATGGTCTCCGTCCCATGCCCAATACGGAAGCCGGACTGGGAGGGATCAAGTCCAGCTGTGTCGTCTAGGAACCGCTGCAGCTGATCCGCTGCTGCCCTCTCAATTACTTTGCCTAAGAAAGGCAAGTTGGAAACAGGCCTGTAATTGGAGGGAGCCGAAGGATCTAGGTTCGGCTTCTTCAGCAGCGGTTTCACCATGGCCTCTTTTAATCCCCCTGGGAAGACTCCTTGCTCAAGGGAGCTATTTAAGATCGCGCCCAGGGGGCCACGTAGGCCCTCCCGGCAAGATCTAACCAGCCAGGAGGGGCACGGGTCGAGGGAGCAAGTAGTTGGTCTAGCTGCAGTCAGTAACCTATCGACAGCTGCTGCGTCCAGCAGTTGGAAGCGGGTGAAGGCGGGCCCACCGAGAGGCGGCGGAGTCTCGAGTTCACTAACTGTATCAAGAGTGGCAGGAATGTCCCGGCGGAGGATCGAAATCTTGTCAGCAAAGTTCTGAAAGGCCTCAGCCGTTGGAGCCAAACCCCTATCTTTTGGGACAGTTGGGATTGTTGTCAAAGACCGAATTACCTTAAATAACTGGGCTGGGCGTGAACTGGCTGACTCTATCAAGGAAGAATAATGGGCCTTTTTTGCTTCCTTGATAGCTTGCTCATAAACCTCCTTAAATTGTTTATAAGCTGATTTCGATGCTTCGTCACGGAGACTCCGCCACATGTCCTCTAGTTGTCTCCTTCTCCGTTTCATCGCCCGCAACTCCTCCGTATACCATGGTGAGCGGTTACTACGGGGAAGGAGAGAACGCCTGGGGGCGATCTCGTCTAGGGCCGCGGAGAGATTGGTGTTCCAATGCTCCACTAGCCCATCGACCGAGTCGCTGGAGTTGTCCCAATGCCTAAGAGCATTCAGGAACCTAGTGGGTTCCATAAGTCTCCTTGGGCGAACCAAAATAGGTTCTGCACCCTTACCGGGAGGGGGGGCCAGCCCCAACCTGACTTCCAGGACCTTGTGATCCGACCATGGAACCTCCGTAATGGAGGTTAGGAGCACCTGAATTCCGGCGGCGAAGATCAGATCTAATGTATGTCCGGCATGGTGAGTGGGGCCGGTCTTACAGAGCGAGAGTCCTAGTGCCTCCATGGTGGACACCAGGTCCATGGCTGCTGTTGACGGGGGAGGTGGTGTGGGCGTGGACATTGAAGTCCCCCAAAACAATAAGTTTAGGGAACCTCAATGCCCACTCCGCAACCACCTCCAGCAGCTTAGGCAGACTTCCTGCCGGTGCGTCGGGTGCACGGTACACCAACAGGAAGGCTACACTCTCACCCAGATCCCACACCAGGCCCACACACTCCATCCCAGGGATGTTCGCCGTCGGAATCGTCCTGGAATTAATAGTGTCTCGGCTGAGAATGGCCACCCCTCCCCCCCGCCTCTCTGTCCTCATCTGATGACTGACCACAAACCCTGGAGATGTAATCTCGTGCAAGATGACGTCGTCTCCTTCCTGCAGCCATGTCTCTGTGAGACAGGCAAGGTCGGCCCTCCTTTCCAGGAGGAGGTCCCTAATGGTCCCTGATTTGTTTCGCACGGATCTAGCGTTGGCCAGGATCAGAGTTGGAGGAGAGGAACTTGGGAGCCCACCATCTGCGTACTTCGGGATAGCACGTAGGCCAGAGGGAGGACGAGCCTCCCAACGGCTCCTCCTCTCTCTCTCATAAGGCCTATGGCTACCGTCCCTATTACCCCTACCCGAGATCACGCGAATTGCCTGCCCCTGCCTATCCCTCCTTGACGACCTGACTAGGTATATACACACATACGCCTTTGAAATCCTTTAATCTGAAACTTTTGTGAAAACAAATATTCTAAACTTAAAGATGGAATACCACCAATGTCAATTACAGCAAAATGGGGGGGGGGGGACCCTGAAGGTGGATACTAATAACAGTTTGACTAGAAGATGATGCAATATTTGAACAGCTTCTCATTACACAATAATGCATACCGACAAAAGGTCAACAGTCCTCACATGGGGCAGAAGACAATATTAACAGGAAAGGTATAAAACAGAACTATAAACAAAAGTTGTGTTAGCCATCAAAAGACTGCAATAAAACAGTGCACGGAACTTCAAGAAAAAACAAATTACTGCTATGATTGCTTTATCCTTTCAAATGATTTATTCTATCTTCAATTCTCACAACTATACCAAATAAGTTAGATTGATATGCTTGACAAGTTGCATGTTTAATCATCAATTTATTTTTCCTGAATTAAAATTCATAGTTCCAAAATAATTTACATATCACCAATATTTCTTGTTCCTTTTCAGCTCCATGCCATGCATACTATCCTCTAAGGCTGAGCCTTAAGGTGAAACTACACTGTAGAATGAGTGCAGTTTGAATCTCAAGTTGATTTACAGGAGGAGATTTAATTAGTCAAATAGCCTGGACCCAGATTGAAATGGGTCTAGATCAGGGCTGTCCAACTGGCGGCCGGCGGGCCGAATACAGCACCCTAGCCCCTTCCCTACGGCCCCCTACCCTTTTAAAAAAGAAATCGGCTGTTTAAAATAAAAAAAATTATTTTAAAATTATTTTTTAATATATTTTTTCACGGCGGGGAGGGGCGGGGCGGGGGAGCAGGCTCCCCCAACTCTATAATTCTAAGGTTGTTAGGATGCCTGCCATAGATGCAGGCGAAACATCAGGAGAGAATGCTTCCGGAACATGGCCATACAGCCCAAAAAACTTACAACAGCCCAGCATTTTCTCCTGATGTTTCGCCCACATCTATGGCAGGCATCCTCAGAAGTTGTGAGGTCTGCTGGAAACTAGGCAAGTGAGGTTTATGTATCTGTGGAACGTCCAGGGTGGGAGAAAGAACTCTTGTCTACTTGAGGAAAGTGAGAATGTCGCTTTGATAGCAGTGGATGGTCTTGTAGCTTCAAAGCCTGACTGATTTCTGCCCGGGGGCAATCAGGGCCAGCTAACACCTCCCAAGAAAGGATCCCCCAGGCAGGTTTTGAAGCTACAAGGTCATTAAATGCTAATCAGGGTGGCCAATTGCGGCATTCACGCTTGCCTCAAGCCGACAAGAGTTCTTACTCCTACCCTGGATGTTCCACAGATATATAAACCCCATTTGCCTAGTTTCCACCTCCATCCATCTCTCTTTGTGTGTTTCTGTTATGTATTTATGTTTATTTCCCTCCCTTATGTATTCCCTTCCTCCATCCATCCATCTTCCTTCCTCTCTCTCTTTTATTCTTTTATTTTATTATTACTGTATAATTGTATTGTAATTGATGTTAAAAATATAATTAAATATAATTAAAGGGGGGGAAGCAATAAAAAGCAGTGGAACTCTCTGCCCAGGACTGTGGTGGAGGCACCTTATTTGGAGCCGGTGGAGGGGGCGGAGCCGGGGGAGGCGCGGGGGTGGAGCCGAGGCAGGGGTGGAGCTGGGGCAGAGGCAGACCCTTAGGCCCCCCAGGTGATCAGTGACCGGAATTCCGGCCCCTGGTCCGGCAGAAGTTGGACAGCCCTGGTCTAGATAATTGGTTTCATCCAAGAATCCTTGGAGCTGTGAGGCCATGTATCACATTGACTTCTCTATTAGATGTATGATAAGTCTCCTTATCTTTTTGATCTTGAGGGTTTTTTTATTTGGGTGATAAAATTTCACACGTATCACAAAAGGGGATGGGCATGAACATTAATGTCTTACTAGTAATGGAAAGAAAGAGAGGATGCCATACAAGGAATAGACAGACTTCCACTGTCTATTAAAGTGTATATGGGCACTGAGATATGCATCTTATTAGCCTTTGGAGCATGGTGTCTTAAAAGCTCCAATATAGATGTGGGAATTAGTTGTGACGGTGACCAGTTAGTGATCTACACCACACAAAACCTGATTGTATGATTCAAAATGTGGTTGTAGCCATTATTGAAACAGAATGCTGTCTGTATGTACTTCATGTAGCCCACTGACATATGATAACCACATGGATTTCATAAGGTTTTCTTAGCAAGGAATATTCAGTTAAGTTCTGCAAGTTCCTCCCACTGAAATATAGCCTACCATGCTTGATATACATTAGGGGTCTACCATACAAGTACTAATCAGACTTGATCCAGCATAGCTTCCAAGATCATATGGGATCAGGTACATTTAGGGTATCTGTGTATATACATAAATAGAATAATTTCTACCCTTCCTAATTCATAAAGGAACAATTTCATAATTGGTTTGTTCTTGTGCACTTTCAAATTGTTTCTAACTTATAGCTTTTGTAAGTCAAACCTGTCACAAGGTTTTCTTGACATGATTTGTTCAGATGGGGAGGGGGTGTTTTCCTCTGGGTGTGCGTGGCAGTGGGTTTCTATGGCCAAGTAGAGATTTGAACTCTGGTCTCCAGAGTGCTCAAACTATTACACATGGTCGCCTTTTTGCCACAGAACACCAAATCCGTACACGTTAGGCAACAAAAATATGGCATAGTGTACTTCCCATGACTGTCATGGCAGCCACTAAGTCCTAATGCATCAATCAAAAAATTGAGTGCATTTAACAATTTTACATTTCATATGTGCAAAATCATTATTAACACATATTACAATAGAAATAAAACAATAACTGAAAGAAAAGCAGGCAAAGTAATCAATCTGGTGAAAGCTAGTGATCAAAGATTCAAATTCATTTTATGTGTCAACTAAGGTTTGAAAGAAAGATAAAGAAAATGTAGCATCTGTCTACCCATTTTTGCAGTTCCATTCTATACTCTTTAGTACAAGTATTAAATAACTTGAAATCCATCCAATTTTAGAAAATCACTCTAATCATGCAGTGAGTAGAGAACGGTTCTGTGGGAATAATCAGTGTTAGAATAGAAATGATTACATATCATTACACACTCACTAGAATTTTAACATACTCATTTGGCTCACTCCCTTTGACTAACTTTAGAACACACAATGAGGTACCCAGAACTGGTGAAAAACACTTCAAAGTTTGGAAAGCAAGAAAAATAGAGATGCATAGCTATAGCAATACAAACAGCTGTTTTGTAAGTGTAGCCCTTCACAAGTTCCTATGAATATTTACTATCTGATATGCTGATTTGGGTTGTTGCAAGTTGCAGCTCTGTGTCCTTTGAAGGCATAAGACTGCCACCCTTGTTGTAATCTAGTCATAAATATGTTTACACAAAAGCAAAATCATCAACAGGAAGTTTCTTTGCAATTATGTTACTAAAATTACAATTATCATAATTTACTAGATATCTATATCTACTAATAAAACTATGGATTCCAAACAGAACACTGTATGAGCAGGCAACATGGAATCCTCCTCATCCATGGTGCAGGCATCAATTATGCATTAACTAGTTATTGCCTCCATGTTTCTACAGCCAAATATGTGCTTTTATGTTTGCACACACAAAACCTTCCACATGGCATGAAGCTCCAACTCAGCCACCTCCAAGTTTTGGCAGAAACTTTTACATATACATTTGCCTGTTCAGAGGTCTCCTCAGTATAGATGTTTATACTTTGTCAAGAAACACAAAGCTTAAGAACAATCAGGATGTGTGACATATGAGAATCTCTGTGCACACATTGGCAATTAGCAGATCTCTGCTCGTAAAATGCTCTACAAGACCATTATATGGTATGAACAGTGCTGCACTACTGTTCTAATGCTATTCCTTAACACACAATGGCCATGAACCAGTAGTGACATTACACTAGATTCAGCACAAATCTGTTGCACCCACAAACACCTGGCATATATACTTCAGTATAAGTCACCCAGATGTATAAAGTCGAGGGCAGATTTGAGGGACAAAATTATGGATTTTGATATGACCCATAAGTCAGTCAACAGTCACTCCACAAAGAGAAGGGTCAGCCATTCCTAGCCATCCCTGGGCACTGCCACTATTTCCCTAGACATTCAAAAAGCCTTGAAGTGGCACCACGGAGCAGAGGGGGTTAGTGCTTCTTCTAGGTTCTTCAGGATGGATTAAGCCTCTTGCCTTTCTACTCAGAGATTGTTACTTTTTAATTCACTTTTGATACACTGACCCATCAATAGCTCAACCCGGTTTGGGGGGGGGGGAAGAGAGGTGTCAATTTTTGATTAACATTTCTAGACTCATGGATGACTATGTACAGTTATTCATGCTTCTGTGATTGGAATAACTCTGCCAAGGCACTGTTTTGCTCCCTTGTCAGCCTCCAAAACCTTTTGGGCATGGAGGACTGAATGAAAAGCAGCCTCAATTGGACTATCTGCACTCCTTCTGCTCCATTTGGGATTCAAAATGGCACAAGAATTCCTGAAGCAAAGGCTGCGGGACATTGACCACTCAAATTCACCAGATTCCCCCAGAGTTTTAAATTTACCATACAGAGAGCCATTTAAGTTTTGCAAATGCCTAAAAAAAGTATTACAGTGATTAAATATTGCAGATTCTTTACGAAGGCAAGGTTAAATGTATTTCCCTCAGACTTCCTAAGAAGCAGACTGTCTGGAATTCCCTACTCCCAAAGACTATGCCCCTGTGGAGGAAATGAAATAGAAACAATAGAACACACTTTATTGCAGTGCCGCTGCTACACAATGCAACAACATCCTACTTTTATATCCAAACCTGTCCCAAATGACCAACCACCCCCCACAGAGGATTGTTCGATATCTTTTAGAGGACAAGTGCCATAGGGTAACTCATAGTGGCAAAATTCCTCACTGTGGCAACAAGGTTGAGAAAGCAACTAACCTACAATAGGGGTATTACTTGAAACCATGTAGATATATTTTGTACAATGCACTTCTCCTGAGATGGGAGAATGTATAATTATTGTTAGTTTTACTGATGGGTCTATGGACTGTAATGAGTTTTTGTTGTTTTTGTTGTTGTTGCTCCCTTGTTATTATAGTGGGCATGTTTATGAATATCACACCCTTTCATACAACCCAGTTAATCTAGTAATCCTCAATGGAATCCCTGTGAAAAAATTCTATATTACCCAATTATAACAGTATCACAAAATAATTTGAAAGCTACACACAGCATACGTAAGAAGTAATATAATGCTATGTACTAGTTGTGACAGTCACCTGTTTGGAATAAGGTTAAACCTAACAGGATTTTGCTTGTTATCCCACTCACACTACACATTCTGTCTGCTCTAATCCTCTTTTGATACATATCAAAATAGAACATAAGTGGTAAAGCTTGGTCTACACATGGAGAATGAGGGAGGAATTAAGTAACAGCTGTAACATCTCAGATACATGTGAAAAATCTAAGTGTTCCTTTATGTGGGCAGGATGAAGTGTTACTTCCTAAAAACAGAAAATTAGCAACATTGAAAAGAAGACCCACAGCTTAGGCTTTTTCTTGCCTGGGTGATTTTCTATTTGTAAGAAGCTATCAAGTGTAACAGGCCTTTGTATTAACTTTCAGCTCTGTATATAAATCAGACAAGGAGGCATTACAATCTGAGTGCCACTTCAATTTATAAATAGAAGAATTGGGTTGCTGGAAATTTTCCAGGCTGTATAGCCATGTTCCAAAAGCATTCTCTCCTGACGTTTCGCCTGTATCTATGGCTGAGGATGCCTGCAATAGATGCAGGCAAAACGTCAGGAGAGAATGCTTCTGAAACATGGCTATGCAGCACGGAAAGCTTACAGCAACCCAGTGATTCTGGACATGAAAGCCTTCGACAATACAGTAGAAAAATCGCATTTCTAAATGTTACCTCATGGAGTCTCCAGTACACAGGAAACTAACATATAATCAGAAGAAGCACTAAATGCTACTTTCCCTCAAGTTCTGTCTTATATTCAGAGACATCTCTACATTCAAACTCTAGCACCTCACTAACCAGAGTGGGATAGCTATTCCAGGCTGTCGGTAAAATGAAATGGCCACAGTTTACTACTAACTTAATTGCTGGATATACTGCCCTTTACTATATGTCAAAGGAAAATTTTGTCTGACTGAGTACAATACATTTTGATTTGGATAAACAAAGGCCATCATTTGATGTCTTGGGTCTGCCCTGGATGGCACACTTTATGCTTGGTGAATAAAGAAAAATTATTTTCTTTGTCACAAAACACTAGGACTAGAGGGCACTCCCTGAAGCTCCAAGGAAGGAAAATTAGGACTAATAAAGGGAAATATTTCTTCACCCAGAGGGTCATTGGGTTATGGAACTCACTTCCAGAAGAGGTTGTGACAGCTGTCAGCCTGAACAACTTCAAGGCAGGATTAGACAGATTCATGGATACCAAGTGTATCAGTAGTTACTGAAAAGGACATTCAAGTGCCACCTCGGAGTTGGTTGAGGTAGGCAGGATTTCCCTGGGTACTGGTTGTGGGGGGTCGGGAGCAGGTCAGGGTTTTGCCCTCCCTTCTGCTCGAGATCCCCGTGTACAACTGGTGGGCCACTGTGTGATAAAGAATGCTGGACTAGATGGGCTGAGGTCCGATTCAGCATGGCTCTTCTTATGTTCTTATGCTTCTACCACATAATCTAGCAAAAGTGTATAGAATAGATTCCAAGAGTGCTAGTAGGCAGGGCACGATACTCAACTACCAGCAGAATAATTTTTATCAATTGCAATACCTTCACATCTCTTCATTACTACATCCACTTAGTCCATTGATTTCTTCTACTGCTTCTTTCACAGAAGACTAATAAATATTTTGAACTTTAGACTGAAAGCTTTAGACTGAAAGCATCTGCCTGGCGACAGGAAAGCACATATAATAACAATTCAGTCTTTTCCAAAAGGAAATTACAGTAAAACTACATTTGGAATGAACTGGGATATAATTCAACTACATACACTTGAAAAAACCTTCTGTACACCAAAGTCACTGGCACAATTGAGGTGTAAATCACAGTGGATAAGAACTGTGGCATTTAAGTGGATCTTGGGATGATTCAAGGATTGTCAAAGCTTTAAAGACTATTACAGAGTCCCTCCAGCAAAGAGAAAAATACTTTAAACTTAATTGTGCTTTTGAGCGATACATTTGATTCTGTATTTGTTTTGTTCCTGCAAGGGAAGAGATGGAATTTTAGACTGTAAAGCTATCCGAATTTATTGTTTCTCAACATATTAGACTTCACTAACTAAGATAGGTCAATAGAAACCTTTACTATCCTTCAAGCACTCTTTACTTGGATCGCCTCCTCCTTTCTTCACAGACAAAGCTATGCCCCAGATGGTGTCAGGCTTCACTCATCTACTGCCAGCTCAGAAGAACAGGAAACAATGATCACTCAGGTGAAAAACACAAATTGAATGAACTGATAACAACTATACGTACTGCACAGCTAAAGTGAATGATGGAAAATATTCATGTCATAAAGATACCAAAAAAGTCTGCCCAATTAAAGAGTCTCAAAACCTCAGATTATTCCCAGTCAGATACTAATCCTCAGATATGAAGCCCCCACAGCGAGATTATGAAGTCACAATACCAAGGGGAAAAATTAACATAGGCCACATCACCATTACAAGATATCTGAGTGCTGTACAACAAAGTAAGCCACCTGCTTCACCAATTTATTACACTTTTGGACACTACTAGAGATTTAGACCTGTATATTCAACAGAAAGTCCCATGGAACTCAAAGGGTTTCCTGATTAACTAGGTAAGTAGATGCAGGATTGTAGCCCACACAGTGCCAGTAGAACAAAGAATGGGTAGAACAGAGATCACAAAAAATAATGAGTTTTGTGTAGGTTTACTATCCCTTATCCAAAATTCAAAAATACTCAAAATCCAAAATTATCTACCTGGGTGGCTGACATGGTGACAGAAGCATTTTCTCCTGACGTTTTGCCTGTGTGTGTGTTTGCTTTCTGCTAGTTTGATGTACAGTACACAAACTTGGTTTCATGCACAAAGTTATTTTAAAATGTTGTATTAAATTACTTTCAGGGTATGTGTATGAGACGTATATGAACCATCAATGAATTTCATGTTTAGATTTGGATCTGCTCTCCAAGGTATCTCATTATGTACATATATTCAAATACAGACATTACAAAACCAACACATACACACAAACACATTCAAAATACTTCTCGTCCCAAGCATTTCAGATAAGGGAGACAACCTGTATCAAGATGTCTTGTTCAGACAATACAGTAGACACAAAGGAAAGCACATAAGCGAGTCTTTGTTACATGCATTCCAAGGCGTCCCATACAAAAGATACATGCATTCAAAACAGGAGTGAAAGAGACAAAAAAAATTACCTCATTTGAGATACTTGCACACAAAAAACCTAGACAAGAGGGAATGAAGAAATGCAGAAGGGAAATAAAGTGAAGCTGCCTGCGGAGTGGTGGCTTCACTGAATGCAAAGAACTCCATACACACAGTATCTCCCTAAAATAAATTGCAGGATTTCAGTTATGCCAGCAGAAGGGAGAATGGGTTGAAAAGAGATCAAGGAAAAAACAATGAATTTTGACCAAAATTATTATTATTATTTGCTTACTATTATTATTGTGCATTATTTTTGAATTATTCCTGATGTTGTTTGTACTTTCTAAAGCATTAAATGTTTGCCTATCCCTCTGTGTAAACTACTCTGAGTCCCTCTTGAGAGAGAGGGCAGTCTAGAAATAAAGTTTTATTATTCTTGTATTGTATTGTTGAAGGCTTTCGTGGCTGGAATCACGGAGTTGCTGTGAGTTTTCAGGGCTGTTCCAGAAGCATTCTCTCCTGACGTTTCACCTGCATCTATGGCAGGCATTCTCACAACCTCTGAGGATGCCTTCCATAGATGCTGGCAAAACGTCAGGAGAAATTCACAACAACCCATTATTATTATTATTATTATTATTATTATTATTGCTTCTTACATATCCGGAGTTTCAAAATTTAACTACTCCAAAACTGTCTACATGGGAGACTGAGATAGTGACACTTTTGCTTCCTATTGGTTTGGAGTTTCATTTAAAAAAACGCTGTACACCATTATCTCCAGGCTATGTGTACAAGATGCATATGAAACATAAATGACCTGAGTCTCATCTCCACAGTATCTCATTCCATACACACAAAGAAGAGCTATTCCACCATCTCTCCCTCACACAATCTGTAACAAGATGGGTTGCTGTGAGTTTTCCGGGCTGTATGGCCACGATCCAGAAGCATTATCTCCTGGTGTTTTGCCTGCATCTATGGCTGATGATGCCTGCCCTAGATGCAAACATCCGATCGAAGAGAATGCTTCTGGAACATAGCCATACAGCCCGGTAAACTCACAGCAACCCAGTGATTCCAGCCATGAAAGCCTTTGACAACACACTGCCCTCTTTCTTTGTCCAACAAAGGATTTTCCCTAGGCAGCAACCAGCCAGGATTTGAAACTGCAAGGCCATTCAATGCTAATCAAGGTGGCCAATTGCAACACCACACTTGCCTTGAACAGACATGAGTTCTTTCTCCCACCCAGGATATTCCACAGATATATAAACCTCACTTGCCTAGTTTCCAACACACCCCTCAAACTCTGAGGATGCCTGCCATAGATGTGGGCAAAACGTCAGGAGAGAATGCTTCTGGAACATGGCCATACAGCCCAGAAAATTCATAGCAACCCTGCTATGACACTATCTTAGGGTTTTTGCAATCTATAGTAGGTTGTGAGGTCTATTGATAGTGTCACTATCTCAGTATCCTATCTAGACAGTTTTGGAGTATTTTAGATTTTGAAACTCCGGATAAGAAGCAATAATGATGATGATAATAATAGCAACAATGGGTTGTTGTGAATTTTCCGGGCTATATGGCCATGTTCCATAAGCATTTTCTCCTGACGTTTTGACTGCATCTATGGCAGAAATCCTCAGAGGTTGTGAGAATGCCTGCCACAGATGCAGGCGAAACGTCAGGAGAGAATGCTTCTGGAACATGGCCATACAGCCCAGACAATTCACAGCAACCCTGCTATGACACTATCTTTTGCAATCCTGGGGGTTTTGCAATCTATAGTAGGTGGTGGGGGTCTGTTGATAGTGTCACTATCTCAGTATCCCATGTAGACAGTTTTGGAGTATTTTAGATTCTGAAACTCCGGATAAGAAGCAACAACAATAATAATAACAATGGGCGCTTGTGCCCGCTTTGTGCTGGTCAGTGGCCGTAATAAAGTTTTGTTGTTGTTTAACAATGGGTTGTTGTGAATTTTCCGGGCTGTATGGCCATGTTCCAGAAGCATTCTCTCCTGACGTTTCGCCTGTATCTATGGCAGACATCCTCAGAGGTTGTGAGAATGCCTGCCATAGATGCAGGCAAACGTCAGGAGAAAATGCTTCTGGAACATAGCCATACAGCCCGGAAAACTCACAGCGACTAAGTGATTCCGGCCACGAAAGCCTTCTGCAACACATTGTAACAAGATGTCTTGTTGGGACACAAAGGGAGGCAGACATGGTGTCTTTGTTGCCACATTCGCCCCCCATAAGGTGTCCCAGCAAAACAGGATGCGAGCCTTCAAAAGTATTGTCAGAAGTGAATTTTAGAGTCAGGAAAATAAAAAATAATAATAACCTCGCTTGAGATTCCTTCTTAAAGAAATCCGGAAAAGAAGGGGGGAAATATTTTGGGGGAGAGGAAAGAAAGAAGTCTGGAAAGAAAACTGTGGCATGTCTGAATGCAAAGAACCCCATTCCCCATCTATTTTGGAGGCATGAAATGCAAAGCCTCCAGAGAGGTGTATTTGCAGACAAAAGTATGTATGATCAGAAAGAAATCCTAGAGAACAAGAGTGAGGAGGGAAAGGCGTAGAAGGGAAGAAGAAACTGCCTGAGGAGTGCCTGAGAGCAAATAAGCCCATATACTATTGTCTCTATCTCCCTAAAATAAAAAAATCCCGGTCAATTTTGGAGCCACATTCGCAGGGAAGTGGCAGCCAGGCTCGCTGAGAAAGAGAAGCCGCTGGCGATTGGCACAGTTCCCTACCTGGTCCGCCGCTGCCAACGCCGCGCGACTCCCCCGCCGCTTCCTCCACCTCCTCTTCTCTCCCAACGCGCTTGTTCCTCTTGCTGATGCTGCCGCGTCTTGTATTTTAAATAACTCCGCCTCCTCTTCGCTCTCATTGGCTGTCTTCGAGGGTTCTCAAGCAGCGCCCTCTGTCGGCCTGCAAAGCGGGAAAAAGAGTCCCACAAAGGGCAACTGCGCCTGCGCAAACCCGGCCATTCTCTTTCCCTGTCTCCCGCTCCCTCCTCCCCCGCCCCTTCCGCAGGGAGTGCGTGCGTGTTCTGAGTGAACCCAAAGCCAAGCGGCTTTTTCACTTCGGAGGAGTGTTCTTGCCCAATGGCTCCGCGCGGGCACACGCACCCCGAGGCGAAGGTTCCTCCTGCTCGGCTCAGAGGCTTCAAATCCAAAATGGTTGGCTGAGATAGTGGCCCCATCTTCACTGTCATATAATGATGCTGTTTGAAATCACATTACATGGTCGATTTAAACCAGGCATGGGCAAACTTTGTCCCTCCAGCTGTTTTGGACTTCAATACTGAGTCCAATTCTGGGCACCACAATTGATGGGAGATGTTGACGAGCTGGAATGTGGCCAGAGGAGGGCGACTAAAATGATAAAGGGTCTGGAGAACAAGCCCTATGAGGAGCGGCTTAAAGAGCTGGGCATGTGGCACTACACCGGGAATGTGGCGCTGCTGGCTAAGTGTCAGCTGCATAAGATCTCTCAGTAGGTCATGAGTTCGAGGCCTGCCCGGGTTGAGGTGGGTGCTCGACCTTTAAGTGTAGCCTGCTGTTGACCTTTGCAGCCCAAAAGATAGTTGCATCTGTCAAGTAGGAGATAAAGGTACCACATTAAGTGGGGAGGCAAATTTTGACTGAATTATGAGGCCATTAGATCACTGCGGTCGGAGGATTCTAACCTCCTAGAGGTGCCCGCGGTGAAACTGGCCAGGTTGACATCAACTCGCCGGAGGGCGTTCTTTGTTATAGCACCTGTGCTGTGGAACGCCCTCCCGGCTGAAACACGGGCCATGAGTGACCTCCTCCCATTCAGACGGGCCTGCAAAACCCACCTCTTTAAACAGGCTTTTAATGGGTAGGTCTGGCTCACCCGCTGCCATTAAGCCCCAGCTCTTAGTACATGTTGTACTATTGTTTTAATTAACTCTGTTAATCTGTTTTTATTGCTGCTATTGTTTTTAACTGTTCTCGATTGTGTATTGTTGTGCCTTATGCTACTGTGAGCCGCCGCGAGCCCTTGGGAGTTCGGCGGCATAGAAGCTGAAATTAATAAATAATAATAAATAAATAATAAATTAAAGAACTCCAGGAACGCTGAGGAATACGGAAGGAACATCAAGGGATGCTGGGAACGCTGAGAGATGAGGAGTGCATCACCTCCCCCTGGTGGCCAGAGTTTGCCTCTGTTCGTCTATATGTGTGTATGTGGAAATGGCAGTGATTGTCTGCTAAGTACAAGGTTCGCAGCTTGGGAGTGATCCTGGATTCATCGCTGAGCCTGGAGCCCCAGGTCTCAGCAGTGGCCGGGGGAGCTTTTGCACAGTTAAGACTCATGCGCCAGTTGCGCCCGTACCTTGGGAAGTCTGATCTGGCTACGGTCGTCCACGCTCTGGTCACATCCCGAATAGATTACTGCAACGCGCTCTACGTGAGGCTGCCTTTGAAGACAGTTCGGAAATTACAACTAGTCCAACGGGCGGCAGCCAGACTACTAACTGGAGCTACATACAGGCAGCATACCACCCCCCTGTTGTGTCAGCTCCACTGGCTGCCGGTCCAATTCCGGGCTCAATTCAAAGTGCTGGTTTTGACCTTTAAAGCTCTATATGGTTCTGGCCCAGCTTACTTGTCCGAACACATCTGCCACTACGTCCCACCTCGTACTTTAAGATCATCCGGGGAGGGCCTGCTCTCGCTCCCGCCAGCTTCCCAGGTGCGGCTGGTGGGGACGAGGGAGAGGGCCTTCTCGGTGGTGGCTCCCCTTCTGTGGAATGCGCTCCTTAGCGACATACGACCAATTCCATCCCTCCTGACATTTAGGAAAAAAGTGAAAGCCTGGATGTGGGACCAGGCGTTCGCATAGTAGCACAGGACAGCACTTTAGTAGTTTTAATGGAAAGTTGGTTAATAGGGCTCAATGCTTTTATGGACGGAACACTGTTTTTAACATAGGGGAATGCATAGGATGTGTGAATATAATTGTATTTTAATGTATTTTAGTGTTGAATGCTGGAGGGTTTTATATTGTGTTTTATACTGCGATTGTGATGTAGGCATCAAATTATGCCTTTTGGAAGCCGCTCTGAGTCCCCCCTCGGGGGTTGAGAAGAGCGGGGTAAAATGCCATAAATAAATATAAATAAATAAATAAATAAATAAAAAGTATGTGTACCTGTAATCCGCTCTGAGTCCCCTTTGGGGTGAGAAGAGCGGAATATAAATAAAGTGTATTATTATTATATTATTTAGCCTGCAGAAGAGAAGACTGAGAGGAGACATGATGAGGACCGTGTATTAGTATGTGAGAGGAAGTCATAGGGAGGAGGGAGCAAGCTTGTTTTCTGCTGCCCTGGAGACTAGGACACGGAACAATGGCTTCAACTACAAGAAAGGAGATTCCACCTGGACATGAGGAAGAACTTACTAACTGTGAGAGCCGTTCAGCAGTGGAACTCTTTACCCTGGAGTGTGGTGGAGTCTCCTTTTTTGGAGGGTTTTAAACAGAGGCTGGATGGCCATCTGTCGGGGATGCTTTGAATGCAATTTTCCTGCTTCTTGGCAGGGTGTTGGACTGGATGGCCCATTAGTTCTCTTCCAACTCTATGATTCTGCAATTCCTAACAGCTGGTAGAGTGAAGAGGGGAAGCCAGGAAGACAGTTCTACCTTGTCTCCTGTCCCATCAGTTGGGGGCCCCTCCCCCCAGCAACAATGTAGTACAATATAATATGAATATTGTACTATGCTAATAATATATTGTATATACATATAATATTAATAATATTATAATGTAATACAATATAATAATACAATGTTCCCTCACTTATCTCGGGTGTTACGTTCCAGGACCACCCGCAATAAGTGAAAATCCGTGAAGTAGGGGTGCTATATATGTACTCCTCTCTCCCTCTTCCCCTCTCTCACTCACTCAATCCCTTTGCCTTCTCTTTCCCCCTCCCTCCCTCCCTCCCTCCTCCCTCCCTCCTCCCCTTGCACACCACACTAACCACTGGCTCCTCCCTGCGCACCTGGCTCCCCCTCCCCTCCTCCTTCGCCTTTCTCTCCTCTTCCTCCTCCTCCCCACACCCTGGACTCCCTCCACCTGCCTCCTTGTCAGTGCTGCGCAGTGCTGCGCTGAGGGACAAGGCGCCAGAGGGTATGATTTTAACCAACCACAAGCACCAAATCCATGTGGGGGGCCTCACAGGTAACAGGTTTATATTTTAAATTCATATTTTTTTGGAAAAACTACAGAACAGTGAGTCTGCAAGAAGGGAACTGAGAAGTAGCGAGGGAACACTGTAATACAATAAATACAATAATATTAATTATATATTATATATTACATGTAATATTACTAATAATATTGCATTATAGTGGTATAGTAAAATAAGGTAATATATAATACTAATATTGTGCTATGGTAATAATATAATGTATGTGGGTTAAACCGCTGGGCTGCTGAATTTGCTGATTGAAAGGTCGCAGGTTCGAATCCAGGCAGCGGTGTGAACTCCCGCTATTAGCCCCAGCTTCTGCCAACCTAGCAGTTCAAAAACATTCAAATGTGAGTACATCAATAGGTACCGCTCCAGCGGGAAGGTAATGACACTCCATGCAGTCATGCCGGCCACATGACCTTGGAGGTGTCTAAGGACAATGCCGACTCTTTAGCTTAGAAATGGAGATGAGCACCAACCCCCAGAGTCAGACATGACTGGACTTAATGTCAGGGGAAAACCTTTATATTTACTATGTACATATAACTTGTAAGCCGCTCTGAGTCCCATTCAGGGTGAGAGAGGGAGGTGTATAAATGTAGTAAATAAATAAATTAAATTGATAAATATTATATGACAGTATAGATGGGGTCAGTGGCACTTTTGCTTCCTGATGATTCATGCATAAAATATTTGGCATACAATTACCTTCAGGCTATGTGTATAAGAGGTATATGAATATAAATGAATTCAGTGTTGTCATGACCAGAATGTGGAACACATCTCATCATGCTAAAACAGTGGATGTGGCTTTTAATGAGACACACAGGATGTCTGTATCCTACACCACTGGAGAAATTACACTGTTTAGCCGGTATCATGTCGCCTGACATCCGCTGGGAAGTAGCAGCCAGTAATGAAAGGACCAAGGCAGTGGCATCTCCAGTCCACCCCCTGTTCAGATAGTAGCCAGCACACCAACACCTTAAATCAAGAAATAGTTTTCTAAGATCTATAGAGATACACGCAAGAGCACCTCAGCAAGCAAGAGTCCAAAAGTGGCAAGCTAAAACCCCAAACATCAATCCATGGCTGATACTGGATGAGAAACTCCCTCTTGGACAGACATATGACTGAGCAATTTGGAAGACACTGAACAGACTGTGCTCTGGCACCACGAGAATCAGAGCACACCTTAAGAAATGGGGCTACAAAGTGGAATCCACGACATGCGAGTGTGGAGAAGAACAAACCACAGACCACATATCACAATGCAATCCCAGCAATATCAGAGGCACTCCAAGTGTCCAGCTACTGATCAAAGGACATTTAATATAATGCAAAGTTTTAAAACTTTGGGTTTTTAAAATAAACACACACACATTACAACTGTACCCTTGGTTTGCTCCTGATATGATAAAATATGTAAATATGGCTGGAATCAGTGGGTTGCAATGAGTTTTCTGGGCTATATGGCAATGCTTCTGAAGCATTCTCTCCTGATGTTTTGCCCACATCTATGGCAGACATCCTCAGAGGTTGTGAGGTCCCAAAACCTCTGAGAATGCCTGCCATAGATGTAGGTGAAATGTCAGGAGAGAATGCTTCTGGAACATGGCCATACAGCCCGGCAAATTTACAGCAACCTTATAAATGAATTACCTATTTATATTTAGCCTCCCATCTATGTGTTGACTATGTGCCTTCAAGTTGGTCGGATTATGGTGACCCCGTGAATTTCATAAGGCTTTCAAATGGATGACTGCAGAATGGATGCATTTTCAAACCACTTTGATTGCCATGGTTCAATGCTGTAGAATAATAGGAGTTTCCAGTTTAAAAGGTCTTTTGCTTTCTATGGGAAAGAATATCAGCACCTCACCCAAATACAAATCCCAGGATTGTGTAGCACTGCGCCATGTCAGTTATAGTCATTCAAACTGCATAGATACACCCTTAAATAAGGAATATTCGGAAGTCATTCTTCTAGTTCTTCCTCTCAAATATAGTACCGGTTTCCCCTCCAAGTACCAATCAGAGATAGCCCTGCTTAGCTTCCCATATCATATAAGATCTGATACCATTGGTTATTTGGTATTTACTCCTGACTGTGCCTTAATTTGCTTTCGACCTCCAGTTCCCAGGCTATTACATTTAGACAGTAATTGAAGACCTTGACAGCCTTCTTGACAACTGCTGGAAAAAGGCAAAAAGGGAAATAGAGAGAGACTGAGAGCATGAGCAAATACATCAGATAGCCTGAGAAGCATTGCTGTAGTGCACTGATGACTTTATAGAAAAGTGATTTTTTTTCTGTTGCATTGAGCAGGGTTCTTGGCTTGTTAGCCAGTTCTTTGGGGAAAACTGTGACAGTTGGCTAGAGCCAAATTATTCTGGGGCAGACTCTGACATGATCAATTTCCCTTTGGTTGTGGTTGAATTTTTCAAAGTAATGAGCAATTTGTAAATAAGCTATCATTGCTACATACCCTGGCATAAGGTGGTGAAGCATCATTATTGACACATTTAATATAAGGAAAGAAATGTATGGAAAATGTACTTAGTATGTTTTGCTGCTCCATTTAATTTTGGGGGTAATTTGGTCACTAACAATAAATGGTGACTTAAGCTGCTGATATTCTTGTGCATTCTCTTGCCACACTTAATAACCAGGATGGATCTGCTTGAACCGGTTTGCCCAGTTTAAGAGTTCATCTCATTAATGCTGTTTGACACCACTTTGGAGGTCATGGCTTAGTGCTGTTGTACTAGTTTTACTAGAGAAGATCCTAGGAAAAATGGTTGTACTGTTAGTAGTGAAGAAAGTTCTCACTTTTTCCAACCCATGGATCTCCATAGGCAACAATGCTTTGCACAGTAATCTTTCTGCATTGGACTCTAGCCTAGGAGGAAGAACAGATTCATGCAGTGTACCACAAACTAGGAATAAATCAAATGTGAAACTTTGGGCTTGTCGACACTTAGCAATGGGGAAAAAAGAGACTCATCTTGAATGGAAGGCTATCCATTCAGGATGAGAACCCCAGTTTTGTTTTGGAAACTCTGGATATCAAGCAGCTTCATTGCAGCCTGGATAGTTATGTAGCTCTATGTGGCCTTTAGCCTTCTCTCCCAAAGAGTGCTGGTGGTGCCTCACCAAATTACAATCACCAGGCTTCCATAGCATTGAGCCATGGTAATAAAAGTGGTGTCAACTTGGGGAGTGTGACCCTGCTGGTTCTCTTGGACATCTCAGCGGCTTTCGATACCATCAACCATGGTATCCTTCTGGGAAGACTCTCTGTCAATCTGGATGAGGATGAATAAACTGAAGATTAATCCTGAAAAGACAGAGGTCCTCCAGGTAAGTCACTCACCTGACCGGGGTATTGTGCTGGATGGGGCCACACTTCCCTTGAAGTCACAGGTCCGCAGTTTGGGGGTCCTCCTGGACTTAGCGCTGACGCTTGATGCACAGGTGGCGGTGGCTGAGAGGGCCTTCACACAATTAAAACTCATGCACCAACTGCAACCATACCTCTTGAAGTCGGATTTGACCATGGTGGTCCATGCCTTAGTTACCTCTAGATTGGATTACTGCAATGCGCTCTATATGGGGCTACCCTTTTGAAGATGCCCTGGAAAATACAACTCATCCAACATTCGGCAGCCAGATTAATAACGGGCGAATTACAGGGAGTGGTCAACCCTTCTGTTTAAGGAGCTCCATTGGCTGCCGTTTATTTTCCGGTCCCAATTCAAGGTACAGGTCATCACCTATAAAGCCCTTAACAGTTTGGGACCCACCTACCTTCATGACCCTATCTCCCTCCATGAACCTGCCCGATCCCTTTGTTCCTCGGGGGAGGCTCTCCTTTCACCCCTACCATTATCTCATTCCCCCCTTGTGGGAACAAGGGAGAGAGCCATTTCCTCAGTGGCTCCCCGACTATGGAATACATTGCCCGGTGAGATTAGGTGAGCCCCCACTTTAGAAAGTTTTAAGAAGAATCTCAAAACCTGGCTCTTCCGCTGCACTTTTGGAGATTAACCATATAATCTCATATTGCCATCAACCCTCAATATTTGTTTTTAGTGCACACCTCCTCCCCCTCTGTACGAAGGTCCCTATTTCGACCCCATCTCAGAAGAGTTGCTCCCTCACAAATAATCCGCTCCACTGCTGTCTCACCCCATTTTTACCTTTTAGTATTTTATTCTATACATGCAGCCTGCTCACTGTTCTGTTATTAATGATTTTATTGTAATTTTATATTGTTTGTTGTATTCTTATAGTCTATGTTTTATGTAATTGATTATGTTGTTGTTTATGTTTTGATTTCATTTATTGTATTGCATTGTTGGGCTTGGCCTCATGTAAGCCGCCACAAGTCCCCATTGGGGAGATGGTGGTGGGGTACAAATAAAGATTATTATTATTATTATTAATTTTACAGTGCGAATGAACCTAAGATAGGCTTCGGAATAAACCTAACAAAATGTAGCCTGGTCTTGGACACAGGACACTGGTCTTGGTCTAAGGACTGCATTCCAGGCCATATTGGAACAGAGCATTTCTTCTGTTTCAGAAGAACATTCTGGAATAGGAATTAGGTGCCAGCTACCTTTTATTTCAGTCTGTTTTGTTAGTAAACTAAAACTGCAGTGTACTCTACCTAAGGGAAATTGATTTTGTTCTAAAGTGAAAATGTCTTTAAAGAAAAGGAAATATTACATTCCAGGAGCATTATTAAGAAAAAATGTGGTTAAAGAAGCATTTGTTTTATTTACAAATATGCAAGCACAGCAGGGTACAAACAGATAATACATTTTGTAACAGATTTCCAGGGGAAGTCCTTGCACTGCATAGTACATTGAACAATCCATAGTTCTCTAGCTCTCTCTCCATTCAAACTGCAGAAAAGTCCAAAGCCAATATTTCACTGAAAACTTACTTGTTCTTTGCAAGTTCTTTGCTTTCTCATGAAATGTTTTTGTTGTCTGCATTCAAGAATTCCAACTTATGAGGACCCTCACCATGAAGCCGAACAATAGGCCTTTCCCAATAAGGGGCAGAGGCTCTAACCACCTCTAAAAGCGAGGATGAAAAGGAGGTCAATCCGGGTGAATTAAATTTAAAAAGCGCTGTAAAATTACCCCAAAATCCCCCTTATTCCAATGCCAATTCTTTCCTCACCCAAATCCGAAGTGCGCCAAACCCGAGAGAAGAGTCTCTTTACCAACTGGTCAAAGGATGCATTGCAGAGTCCTGGTCTTGTCCAAAAGCAAGCATGTTTTATTGGGTACATGGTACATGTATTTATAACAGAGAAGTTCATTTACATTTGAATTGTGCGCCCTGTTGCCTACGTGAGCCTCCATTCTATTGGAAGAATGTTGGGTGTAGCTGACTGTCAGAAAGCCGGCCGGCGCTCCACCAAATCAGAGAACAGCGCTTTCCTTTGAATTCGCCAATCCGGGCCGGGGCTGTGTGAGGTGGGAAATGCACAAAGAAACAGCTGGGTAAAAGAGGAAGTGTCCTTGTTTGGGGTGCCCGAGGGCAAGCGAACAACTGTTGGGGACTCCTGTGCTCATTATATCCCACATTCATGGGGTTATTGGGATAAAAATAGGTTTGGTTTCTTTTGGTTGAGGTCAAAATCTTCAGTGGAACTCTCCCCCTTTTAACATAAAGTAACAGTGTGGGGAAAAATTCTCTGGGTGGTCAGCGAAAAGCCTTACTGGTACATTATTTACTGTTATGTTTATTCATATCATGATCTGCCATGCTCAAACATTCATGGGGTTATTGGGATAACAATACGGGGGGGAGAAAAAAGGTTTTTAGACCCTCTAGTCTCAGAACCAAACTCATCCCCCAATCAAATTCAAGGCCCTGGTTGAATGTAAAATAAATGTCCAAGCCGAAACCTTCTTTGTCTGGTTTCAGTCAAGGGGGAAAATATGGTTTCTCAGGTCAAAATGGCAAAAAACATAACTTATGGCAGCTGGCAAACGGGGTTCCGAATCTCGTTTTGGTCCAACTATATGTATGGGTTAATGACTAGGGGTGATTAAACCCGTGGGTTCTTGGGGGTCCAGCTCCGATGCCAAGGGGAACCACGGGCAGGCAAATTCAGGCATATAGTAGTGGGAAAAGGTCCCACAGAAAACCTGACATTCACCTAACTATTATCTGTGCAAGGCATAAAATGGTCAGGAAAATGTAGCAGTGTTTGCCAGTGGAACTCTCCACGATGGAGCCTTTTTAACATAAAGTAACAGTGTGGGGAAAACACATGAGGGGTGACTAGACAAGACAATGCTGGAAACTCCCCAACAATCATCCCATTTTATCCCCATGCAACCTTCTTCCCAGAGAAATGATCTTTAGAACAACCAACAAAACGCTGCTTTTCTTCTGGGAGTTACAGTTCCATTGAAGTATCACTGTCCTTGGGGAAACTGCAGAGTCTTGAGGGGCACAGTTGTTCCTGGAGTGCAATAGGGTGTCAAAGTCCTTGGGAGAATCACAACGTGCAGGGGGGCAAGGGGGGAAAAGGCTGGGAATGTTCAACTGGGAAGTGTCCTTGGAAACTATAAATCCATAACGCAGGGGAAAGGGTTTGTGTGCAGCAATCCTGACCAGCCCGCTTGTACAGGGCTATCTCAGGGCAGAGAAGCAGCAAGAAAAATCTGGGTTATGTGAGGTCCTTGGTGAACTGCTTCTCCCAAGACAAATGGCATCCAGGGAGAAGTTTCCGGAATAGTCCAGGAGAAAAAAACGATCAGAAAGGGGCAAATGGGGTCTTTGTACTTGAGGAAACTAGATCTCCTTTGGCAGCAGTCCTTTGTCATCATCCATTACCCTGCTGGAACTTCCTTGGGCCAAATCGCCCAGGAAGCTGCCGCATACGGGCTTGGCTTTACTGCAAAGTGAATGGAACAAAAAGGTGGGGGCCGAGCTGCTTGGAAAGGAGAAACAGGTGGATCCAAACCTTTTGGCTTCCTCCAGGCCGGAGGGAAAGGGAGAGAGAGAGAGTAGAACAGTGGGAAATAGGATGGGAGAAGTGGAATAGTGCTTATGGAACTAAAATGGGACGAATCAGTGAAACTTTTGAGGATCCCGGCTTCCGAGGATCCCACTAACTGCGGTTCCTCCAAGCCCCCTCCTTTGGGAGCGCTTCTCCCTCCCGCCTTCAGAAAAACAAGATGGCGACGGGGCGAGCAGGCCTGCGAAGTGCAGCCCGTTTGCTGGGCCCCCCTAGTGGCCTAGAGGATACCGTGACCGGGCGTAGAAGGATGGAAGGCAAGGTAAGGAGACAACGGGGCTTGCTATTGTTTTGTATGATGTTTTGTTTAGTTTGAAAAAGTTTCTTAGCGGTTGGGAGAGGGAAGGCGTTTTGGGCCTAGTGGCGGTTTGAGGGACTGCAGCGGGGCCTAATGAATGGATGAGGTGAGGCTGCCTGGCTGTTGTGGCCTGGAGGCACGGAGGAGGGAAAAGGAAAAAAGAGAAAAAAGTTGGTGTCAAGGTAACTTGGGCCGGAGGTAAAACAGGAAAGGGGGCCTCCTGCTGGGCGGGGTTTTCCAAGGCCAGAATTTCCTGATTTGACCTCAAACTCACTGTTTTTTTTTGGTAAGATTTGTTCACAGGAGGATTGCTTTTGCCTTCCTCTAAGACTGAGTGTGACTTGCCAATGGGTTTATGTGGCAGAATGTGAATTTGAACCCTGATCTCCCCAGGGAATGTACAATTGCATCTCCTTTTTTCCTGCTTTTTTGGAGGGAGCAGAGAGGACAGGGAATTTCTGAGGGATTTTACAGTGCTTCACTGCTCACCTTACTATAGCATGGGGGGTTGAAATCTTGATTTTCAGAAAATGGCTAGCATCATCACATCTTCCCTTGGGCTGTCTCTTGGAATGAGGGGGAAAGTAATGCAAACATACAAGAAGTTATTTAGACAACAAACATTAACGTAGGTTTTTCGGTACCCAACAAACAGCATCACAGGAAAGCTCCAAGAAAGAACTAAGCATCTGGAAACTTTTCAGGAAATGAAGCTGTTATTTGTTTTGTTCTCAACCTTTCTCGTGGGGTTGCAATGGAAGGTGAGTCAAAACAAAATTTACAAGATTCTAGCAAAAAAAATTCTAATCGAAACATTACTTATCAGAGAATTGTTTGCTGAAGGTCTGTCTGAATATAAAAGTCTTTAACTGCCGGGAGCAGGATGACAAAGAGAGTTCTAGTCTAACCTCCTTGGAAAAGAAAGCCATAAACTGGGAGCAATTGCCAAAATTCAGACCAAACATCATAGTCAGCTTTGACGGTCATTGCTAGCATTTTTGAGATATGTCCAGAAATCAAAACCACTGAAGTTGTTGTAACTGGGAGTATAAATCCTAGCAAACCCGAGGCCTCATCAACAGTGTGGCTGCAATGTTTTGAACCAGCTGCACTTCCCACATGCTCTTCAAAGGCAGACCCATGTAGAGTTCATTATTGCAATCTCAAATGAGATATGACTGAGTTGTTAGTCATTGTGGTCAAATCAGACATTTCTAGGAAAAAGCACTCCAGCTTTAATTCTGAAAATACACTTCCACCCACTACAGAAACCTGGGCATACAAACTCAAGGCTGAATCTACAAACACAAACTCCTATCTTCAATTAACCTTTGTCTCTGGGGGAGTTGTATTCCACCCACCATAGATTGAATCTCTATCCCCTGATTTGCCTTTTGAGTGATCCGTCTAATCTGAATTAAGCATCAATGTGTTTCTTTTCATCCTGTCTCTTACTGGCACCAGATATTCCATACCCTCCAATGTTTCATGAAGGAAATTTTCTTTTGCCAGATCCAACTGATAAGAATAAAATCTTACTCCTCCACTCATTTGAATTACAAATTACAAGCAAATGCTTTATCTGTAGACAAAACAATACTTATTTTGAGTCCACATTTGTTTTTCATACAAGATGTACACAACACTAATTTCAACATCACGTATGCCTTACCTGACTGTTTTTTTTTCCTATCAGTACTACAACAAGCAGCCATGATGAAGGCATAACAGATTCATCTTTCCACACAAGCACTCCAGCTGGAACACTGCCTGCTTACCTCCCAAGGAGTGTGTATGACTCGGTCAAGCTTTGGCAGTGTAGCATTCAAACTAGCATAATCATAACCCTGTCAGTGCATCAGCTGTTGCCTATGAGACCTTTGCTTTGCTAGAATACTAGAGGAAAAATCCCATACAGTATGACATCTGCTCGTTTCTTTCAGGTCAATGCTTACTCTCCTGCCTTTTAAAAAAAATTATAGACTTTGCACATGGAACTGACACCGTGAAACTCCCAATCTGTTCTGTCCTAATTAAGTCAATTCAATTTCATTAACTTAATACTTTTGTTCTGGTAAGTTATATTAATGTCTATATAACATAAACAAACCAGATTAATATATTTTAGTTATTAGAGTTACATATAGTTCAGATCTTTTGCCCAACACAACACCTTTTCCTGTGGAGTAGCCATATTTTAATTATAATTATTATAATATTATAGGATATAATATAATGCACCCCCTTTCTCTGTTTCTCTGTCAGCTAGACTCCTCATCCCAAATCTCCAAGTAGGGCATCTGAGAGAGGGTTTTCTTCTCAAGATCAAAAAGTTCTAGCTCTGCAGGGAAGGATTCATGGTTAGGGTATCCATTTCACTAACTCAACCAACCTTCAGATCTTTTTATTTCCCGGTCTTGAGCCATAGATTTTGCTCATATATCTCAGCCATGTTTTACAGTCTGGAAACTAGAATTTTCATCCTTAGTCAATCACCTTCTCAAACTCAACTAGCTAGGCATCCTTGAAGCACAGAACACAGAAACCTAAACACCATAAAGCAATAGAAACTTGACAGAGACTAAGTCTTCTAGCAGCCTATTTTTTAAAATTCCCATTGCAACCTTATTTCTTCTGTGGAGTATCCAATATGTGTACTACAAAATATAAGATTATATATTTCTCCTTCCAGTAAAATATAAATGTATCTAATGTAATGTACACAATCACAGGGTATGGGTGCAAGTACAAGCGCAAAAACACAGTGCAAAATATATCATATATAACACATATATTTTGCACTGTGTTTTTGCGCTTCTAATGTAATGTATCCAGTGTATTGTATATGGCATTGGTTGAAAGTTTGGCACATGTAAGAGTAAACGAGTGCTAAATAGAGATACTCTCATCCCATCCCCTCATCCATTATTATCAGACTTGTTGAGTCCCTGTTACTGTTAATAGCACTAACCTCCATAAACAACACTTATTTGGAATCTTTGCTACTCTGTTGCAATCATCAATGCAATAGGAACCCAGTGGAGCAATAGGTCAAAGTAAACCCTTGTGCCGGCAGGACTAATGACCGAAAAAGTCAGCAGTTTGAATTTGGGGAGCAGGGTGAGCTCCCATCTGTCAGCTATAGCTTCTCATTCAGGGACATGAGAGAAGTCTCCAACAGGATGGTAAAACATCTGGGCACCCCCTGGGCAATGTCCTTGCAGGCGGCCAATTCTCTCACACCAGAAGCAACTTCCAGTTTCTCAAGTCGCTCCTGACATGAAAAAAAAATCAATGCAATCATCTAGGATTGGTATTGAAAGACATTAAAGTTCCCAATTGGTATCATTGTCCTGGCACTGCTTAAAAGGATGTCAGGACAATAGTCTTCTCCTCACAATGCAATAGAATAACAATGCTATGGGGAAAATGGGTAGAGCTCCTTTGATCTGTGGATAATGCAATGAACAGCTCATGGATTGTCCTTACTTTCTCATCTGTGATATAAGATTATTATATACAATGCTTTCACAATACCTAGACAACATGGTATATATTTTGTTTTGTTTGGTTCTTAAAAGAAAAATCCCAAAATGAAAAATGTTGTCATCTTTAATTCAATAATATATGCTTGTGTCTAAAATGTATGCTATAAATGGCTCCTGAATGTGATGTGGAAAATGCTATAAGCCTATGCACATTTCTCAGATGGCATCATATTCAAGAAAGTTGTTTAATACCTTCCTTTACACCTCTGTTTCCAACACGGTCATATAAAACTAATGATTAATGGTGAACCTCCTTCACACTGTTTTGTGTCCCTGTTTGCTGCCTGTCTCATTTCTGTCTTCAGATCTGTTATCCCATATCAATGCTGACACTTGAACAGCCCCATGTGTGACATTGAATGTAACCTTTTATGGTGTAATTTTACAGATTACACCAGACCTTGTGAGAATGGGGTCAAATGTTATAACATGTTCAAACACTGCTTTACTAGGATGACTAAGTACAAAGACTGACAGACTGCTAGTATCTCTTAATAGTTATAGAATAGAGTTTACCTGAATAGAGTTTTCTTATTAATAGATGCTGAGCTGCCTGCTTTTAAAATAAAACTAGAAAAGATACAAGATCCCTGTCTTCTCTGACATTCAAATGGCTATAGTTTTCTGTTTTTAAAAAGTGAGCAATGTGCTGAATTTTAATAAGAGAGGAGGAAGAGGAGATGTTACCATAGGACCGAGAAACCAAAAAACTCTGGCCACAAAATATTAATTGCAGCAATGCCATAAGGTTGGCCAGAAAAAGTGTTTCAACATTACAAATATGTTGGTAAAGAGCCTCTTAAGAGCCAAGAGGTCACCTAGTTCTCTTTACATTCTAAAAGGCTGCAGATAATGCCCTTTAGGACAGCCAGTAATTAACAGCTGCTTCCTACAGCAACTGATACATAGATAATGGCATAGTATGAACATTCAGTTTAGCTCTCATGCTAACAACTCTTGATAGACCTATTTGCAATGACTTTTACTAGCCTTTCATATCTGTGTATCTCTCTGTCAAATCACTATATCATTGCATCATTTGGCATTAAAGCTGGACTGTAGTCCCTTACCCAGATGAGAGCCCAACTGGTGCATTTTTTAGTAGATATATATAGAATGGCACTGTATTTTCATCCATGGTTGAAAATGGTTTTTTACACTCACCCATAATTATCCTTTTGGTAATCCCTGTATTCTTCATTCTCTGGTTTTTACCATTCAAATAATTATGTGTCATTTGCAGATTCCTACACTGTTTGATAGATTCCAGATCATTTCTGCGGGGGAGAAAAATACTAACCATTTATATCATGCTCTTGCTTCCTGTTTTAGTCTATTAAATGGCCTGTCCTTTATTTTTCTATGGCTCCTAAGAGCCACAAACCTTTGATGAAGAACAAAGTTTTTGGAAGCATATGGTGTCCAACCTGATCTATGGCATATTTATTTACCCAGCAGAGAAAGACTGCCATCTCTAGAAAGGGTGAACAAGGTGCACAGACAGTCCTAACCGCCTTAATTTGCTCTTCTGCACTAGTGAAAATTAGGACCTCTCGCCAACATTACTGTAAAATGCAGTTATGACTCTCACTGATCTTTGTATCCTTGTCTGCTTTTATGGTGAGGCATTGAATGTTAGGCTCTATGTTTTGTTTAATGTGTTGTAATCCACCCTGAGTCCCCTTGGAAAGATAGGGTGGAATATAAATAAATAGATAAATAAATATTATCATCATCGTTGTTGTTGTTGTTACATGGAATGTGTTGTACCATTTTTGCCTAAGGTAGTGGAATGACTTGAGCTAATCCTGGTCAGAAGAGTTCTGTAGCATGAACAAATAAAGGCTTTATTTGTAGAAACGATGCTAATAGTCAATAAAACTTATTTTTCTCTACATTTTAGAATTCCAGTGACTTTCTACTAATACACTACAGAAATAGAACAACAATCCCAAAATTTGAATTCCACACTTTAAAATGAATGTCATCTATTCATGGTAGCTTTTTATTTTGTCTAGTCTAACATATCTTTGCCACTTATATTTGCTGCTGTTATCAAGTTCCAATTCTGAAAACTAAAATTTGGCTGTATCTGTCCAACATCTTACACAATGATATTCTAAGTGAATATTTCATCTATAGTAAGTAGAGTATGAAGAGAGTTTGCCTGAGGCAACTATGTGATTTAACTGCTTAACAAAGTAGAATGAAATCTATTATACAATCACTGTGTAGCTACAATAATGTCCAGTCTGGTTTACTTAGTTTAAGAGCTCTCTAAGAAAAATATTTTTGTACGCTCCAGTGAAATGATTCAAAGACCTATTCTGTTGAAACTACTATATAGTAAGAGTTACGAAGCAAAATGTGAACACAGAAATGGCTTTTTGGAAGAATAACTTCCTCCACATGTTATATTTATAGTTTTCTATGACTGAGTATATGGTGCACCCAAACTAAAATCCACAATAGTTTCTGAGAAATTATATGCATAGTGGAGAGAGATACATGATGGTGATTGTTGAAATCATGCTTTTCTATATGGCATTCTATAGTTATATCTTATGGAATGATTTGTGTTGTCCCTAATTTAGTCAGCAGTGGATTTTATTATTGGGAGTAATATCTGCTGCAGTTCTTATTACAGGACCACTGATATGAACAATAACTGATATTGTGTTTACTATACAAGGGCATTTCCATGGGAGACAGACAAATAGATATCCCTGGACTTTCCTTTCCCACAAAGAACAACAAGGGGCTGCTCTGCCCTTCTTTTCCCCCTCCCCGTGGTTGGTTGTCTGCCTGGCCTTCCAGATCCCCTTGTCTTGCAGGTGTAGGGGGCTGCCCTTCTCGCCCCCCCCCCCCCGCCCCCTTGGTTGTTTGTATGTCTCGCCTGCCAGTTTCCCTTGTTTTAATGTTTTGATTCCTGTGTATAGAAACACCCCATTTTCAGCAAGTCTCTTGCTTTACCATGTTTTTAGACCTGAATGTGAATGCCCTTTTCAAAGTGCCACTGCCTTCCTTCCTTCCGTCTGCATCTCACCTGAGCCATGTGCTTCCTGGGATCAATTTTCCATTTTAGAGAGAACATAGTTTTTAAATTGTTATGTATTAATATTTATGTTATTTTAATTGTACTAAATTATATTGTTCATTGTTGTCTATTATGTATTACTTACATTATTATCTGTATTTGTGGATTGCTTCAAGCCACCCCGAGTCCCTTTGGGGAAGGGAGCGGGGTATAAATTATTATTATTATTATTATTATTATTATTTCCAACATATTTCTTTGAGTAGTTGACAACAGAAATAACACCATTTATATGCAATTATAATTTTAAAAAATGATAAAACTTTGAATGCAAATACATGTACCAGAGATTTAAATCATCTTAAGAGTAGCACATAAAGTGGAGAAAATGCATAAAGTTCCCTATTCTAAAATACAAGATAGCTGCCAGATGATCCATCATCAGGTAAGCCTCCATTGTTCAGGGTTCCACCATTGCAAGAGTCGACTTCCATTAACCATCAGCTCAGCTCACTTATTTATACTTCAGAAGAGTAATGGAAGGAACATAAAGTACATGTGAACTGAGCTATCTTCTTTGGAAGTGTGACTGCTGTCTTCTGAATATAACTCCCATTCCTTTATGCATAGTGGATCATTGCATATGTTGCTTTGTTACACATTTCTTTCTTTGTTTTTTTATAGCATAGTTATATAGTGACTGAGAAGAGGGTAGTAGCTATGTGGTAGCTTTATTGCTCTTTGCGAGTCTATCTAAAATGCATGTGGAATAAGATGACAAATCATTGTGAAAGATAACATTTAAGGCAAGGACAATTGTATGCCATATATCATTTTGTGAACTACCTCCTAAATTTAACAAAGAGCCTGTGGTTCTTTCCCCCCACCGCAATTTAGTTTTTAAATGATTCCTTTCAGCAGTATAATTTGGATACACTTTCTCCAAATGCTTTGCAAAAATTCCTCTCTAGCAAGAGGTCACTAACTATTTCTGATAGTATTTCATTTCTAGCAAATGCTGCTGCTTTGCTAAGTACAGGCCTGAATGCATTATCATTCTCACAACACATCTGAGCCTTTAAGGAACAAGTCGACAATCAGAAAGGAATAATGGCCCTTCATAATTAGAACAGCCTGTCCACTTTCTTTCACAATGTGCATGGAATATAATAGAAATGTGGGACATTTCATTTTATTTTGTGGCTGCACTTTTGATTATAGTTACAAAATGCCTGTATGTTATTACAGAATATCAAATAGTATGGAAGACATCTAGTGAAAATTCAAGAACACAGGAACTGAGTTTGAAAGGTTCTTTTTTAACTACAACTCTTCAGTCAGTATGACCAAAAGTAGTGGTACAAAAAAGTTGTGTTTTTAATAAAGCATTTTATTGCGTCAAAGCACTAGGGCATCTAACCTTTAAGAAAGGGTCTGTGAAGGGAACCTCTCATTTTCCAACAATGTGTTCCTTAAACTTTGATTAAGAGCTACTCAAGATCTAAATATTTTAGAAATGTCCCACAACATAGCATTGACACTTAGGCACCTTGACAATTCATTTGAAACTCACAAAGGCTGGGACCCTTTTACCCTTCAGCAACGCCCCTACTCCCTTCCCTATGGCTAAACTGGTTAGGCCCAAAGAAAATTAGGAAGCAAAAGATTGGGGGATCCAAAGATTTCCCTGCCTTGACAAGTGGTTAATGTGTTTGCGTCTTTAGAGACTTCCTGTGCATTAAAAACCTTCTCAGAAAAAGATAATCTAATGGTTATCCTTCTATATTCTGATATTTCTGTATCCTTCTAGAAAGTGGTTCTCAACCTGTGGGTCACCAGGTGTTTTTGGCCTATAACTCCTAGAAATCCCAGCCAGTTTACCAGCTGTTAGGATTTCTGGGAGTTGAAGGCCAAAACACATGGGGACTCATAGGTTGAGAAACACTGTTCTAGGTATCTCATATCCACCACCCTGTTCCATTAAATTTTATGATGTGTTATTGTGATATGTTATTTATTTATTTATGTTTTTGTTTGAATTTAATTTTATTGTGTCGTGTTTTAATCTGTGTTTTCTGGGCTTGTTCCTATGTAAGCTGGCCTGAGTCCCTTCTGGAGATGGAGTCAGGGGTATAAAAATAAAGTTGTTGTTTTTATTTCTCTTTGAAATGCTTAAGCTTCAGTAAAAGCAACCAGTAATGCTCAGTTTTCATTTTTTCTGATATTTTGATCAAAATAGATTCATTAAATCATTTGGTTCAGTACTTGCATACCAATTATGAAAATTCCATTCTAATGTTTCTAATGTTATTGTGTCACAGAACCTACCTGTATTTTCTTATGCTTCATCCTTTTTCTGGTGCATTACAGAAACTACCTCCCTCTGTTATCAAAAGAGTAAAGAACATTGCATCAAAATTGTATGCTATGTGTGGTATGGAAGAAAAAGCAAAAATCCTCTCTCGCTTATATAGAATTCCATTTAAGTCCTATTTGGGAATTGTCACGATCACGGACCTGGCGGGCCTTAATCACACACACACAGAGACGTAC
>JARBWK010000010.1:51631107-51652921 GCA_030556195.1 Anolis apletophallus
CCTCCAGTATGCACTCACCACACTTCCTTTGAAAGGAAAGGACTGTGAGATACTATGGCCAGACATCAGAAAAGAGAGTCAACATTCACTCCTGGTTAAACAATGGCTCTGCAGTCGAATGCTGCAAATGAAGAAAAAGCCTACTGGATTGATTATTCCATTTCTGCTTCTAATAATTTCTCAATTGCTCATATATTTTCTTCAACGCATGAGGCGAAAGGTCCAGATTCAATGAAACACAGTTGGATCAAGTACCTCTCCAAATTTTAAAATCTGGTAGACATTTCCAGGTATCGAATTGGCATGCACGTGCTGAAGCCATTCTTCTCAGGTTCGCAAAGCAATGGCCAATAATGTCCACTGTTCTGGTGCTGTCATATGTGATATTGACACAATGGTAAGATAATAAATCACAGAAGGGAAATACATCTGCTGTTCAGCCTCCAGTATGCAGTCACAACACTTCCTCTGAAAGGAAAGGACTGTGAGGAACTATGACCAGACAGCGGAAAAAAGAGTCAACTTGGACTCCTGGTTAAAGAAATGATACTCAAGGTGAATGCTCCGAATCAATTAAATGTCTACAGGACTAAATATTCCATGTGTGATACTAACGCATTCCCAATTGCTCGCATATTTTCTTCAACGCATGATGCGAAATTCAATGAAAAATGATTGGATCTTGGTCTTCTCCAAAATCTTATATGTGGACGAGGTTTCCAGGCCTTGAATTGGCATCATTTTATTTATTTATTAATTATTTGGTCTTGTATTCCGCCCCTCCCTGCAGGCTCGGGGCGGTTCACAACATATAAAACAGGCAGCATGTGGTGGCCATGCAGCCATACAATAAAAATACAATAAAACGATAAAACATTAAAACATTACAAGTCACATCACGAGGTATTAAAGGGAACGCAGACATTTCCTAGGTCCCAAGGAAAATGGTGCTGAACCTATTTTTACTCAGTTTCCCAAACTGATGGCAAGTCGTGGATACTGTTCCGGTTCGTTCATGTGTGATATAGTCTGAGTGTTACGAAAATATATAACCGAGGGTAAGGAGTTCTGCAGTCCAGGCTCCAGTGTGTCCTCACCACTATCTCTCTGAAAGGAAAGGACAGTGAGGAACTATGACCAGACAGCAGAAAGAGAGTCAACTTGGACTCCTGGTTAAAAAATGCCAGTGCAGTCAAATGTTCCAAATGAAGATAAAGCCTTCTGGATTGAATATTCCATGTGTTCTTCTAATGCATGCTCTGAAAGGAAAGGAGTGTGTGGAACTATGGCCAGGTAGCAGAAAAGAAATGTCACTTTAGTCAAATGCTCAAATGAAGAAAAATCCTACAGGACTCTGTATTCCATGTGTGCTGCTAATGCAATCCCAATTGCTAGTATATCTTTCTTCAACACATGAGGCAAAAGGTCCAGATTTAATTAAAAACAATTGGATCAAGTCCTTCTCCAAATTTTTGAAATCTGGAAGACATTTCCTGTAGGCATGGGCACGTTCAGTTGGAATCTTCGTAATTCGGAATATATTAGGATCAAGTTCCTTTTTGAAATTATTTCAAAGGGTTTTGGGAACCCGGAAGTATCCTAATCAGTAAGTGAGTCGGAAAATACAGTTCAATGTATGTATGTTATGTAATGTATTTTTATCTAGGTTTTACAATATGTTCACCCTTTCTTTGTTTTTTTGAGGACAGGCTCAGAAAACATAACAAAATTATTGTTGTTATTGTTGTTATTGTCGTCATCATTGAATGATGAACCTAGAAGTATTAATATTCAACACTTTTACCCCAAGCAAATCTGCCAACAGCAACGAATTTGGAGATTTAAAAATATCAGTCGAGTTAAGAGCTCTAAAAAAGGAAGAAGCCTCTTTATTCCCATGTGGTTTCCCATCCAAAGATTAATCAGGCGTGACCTTGCTGAGGTTTTGAGATTTGACTAGATCAGGCCCATAGAGCATGACATAGCTTTAAGACATCTTTGTCTCTTCCAGTTGGAAATATGAGAATGAGTGTACTCTGCCGATCAGTTCCCAACACATACAAGAAGCCCTCTTTCTAACAGGGTGTTATTTCAACGGTAGGAATTAAGCCAAATTAGAAGTGAGTGTGGAGGTGTGTCATGCCATACAGTTTTAGTAAATGGAATTGAATTAAATAAATTGGCAGAACTTACCCCAAACAGTGGAGATCTGGTGTATTTAAGGTGGTGTTACTTAAGCAGCTTCACAACAGAATTCTGCTGCCTTCAAGCTGATGGAGCTCTTTCAGTCCTTGGTAAGACATCTCTGCCAATTGATGAAATGTGAAATAAATATCCCCACTTCCTAATCCTGGAATGCATCCAGTAAAATAACATTTCTGTTCAAGGTCCTTTCCCTTTTCCAAAACCATGTTTGTCTGATAAATGCAAAAATCCAAATGCCCCGTGTCACTACAATCCAGTGTTATGTCACTTTTCGTGTGACATCAAATGGGAGACCAAATGCCTGAAGGATTAAAAAGCCTTCAGCAACTAGTATTTTCTTCATTCTCCCATTCTTTTGAAATAAGGGAATGCACAAAAAGGAACAGGCTTCTTTTTTTAAAAAAAGACAAGACTCCAATTCCTCAGTGCACTAAAGCTACAAAATTTAGACACACTGAGAGAAGACAGATTGTGAACCAGGCACTCGCTATTAGCCATCCGAAATTGGATGTGTTCAAGGCACATAGCTAAGGCCATTCTACTTGTTTTTCCCCCTTTCTACAGGTTGACTGAGTCCCACTTCTAGCTCTTCATAAAACCAATGGAAGTCTTACATGAAAGGTTAAGTACCCCCAGAAAAACAAATAAAACCTTCAGTAAGCCCTACAATACTTCATAAATGCCAATCACTAGAGGTTTGAGCTCTGGGACAAATTGCCTTTGTCTCATAGATGCATACATTCTCACCCCCAAAGTCATTCAAGTTAATTTCTGCACAGGTTTCTCTTTGGTTTTACCAGAAGTGACGTAATAGGATAAAGTTGGTGTGGCAGTCCTGTGTTCTCTTCTTTCTAGGCACTCAATGGGAATCATAAAGCTCAATTTCTTTTTTGTTTTCCCCCTTTTAAATAAGAGGTTAATTTCTTTTGAACATCTTTATGACATCAAAATGGAAAGGAAAACTAATAATTGGCACAGAACACCATACATAAACTTTTAAAATTAAAGGAAATCTGAAGAACAATAGCAAAAAATAGTACTTGCTTTAAAAAAGGTAGAGCTATCTTATTTTCTATTAATAAATACTTTTAAAATGAGATTGTGAGGTGCAATTATCTTTTTATGGGAATGTTTCATAAAATTCAAAGTTTGTCAGTCAGATTTCTTAATACAAGAAATAAATAGCCATGGACAGAGATCCAGGCAGGGCCTACAGGCCAGCTGTCAACACATGCTAAGAAGGCCTTTTTCTTTAAACTGCAGGGGAGAGTTTGAGTGCCAGGAGCTAAGGTCTGGCAGGAGAAAACGGGGTGAGCCTGGCCCCTTGTTTCAACAGGCTTTAAAGGAACTCAGACACCCAAAGCAGCTAATACAGTCAAATCTTCCAAGGCAGTTTCCCATTCTAGCAATAACCAAGCCTGACCCTGCTTAGCTTTCAAGATCAGACAAGACTGTGCATGTTGAGGAAAGTATGGCCTACCCACTCTCTCTTTCTTAATGTTAAATGCACCCCACAAGTCTAAAACACGTTTGTCCCTCTATAAAACCAATGGAAAACTGGGGAGAAACGATGACCACCATCCCTCCCAAATATACCCAACTCCTTCAATATCTCAGGAATTTAAATTTCTGAAGCGTTGACCTTGGAGAGAAACCCCTTTTGACTCACCAATGCATCCGTTCAAATCCCAACCATTTTCCTCACATTCATTCCTATACACTTTTTATCTTTGGTTTACCTGAGCCGAGGTAAATATTATGAAGCTGAGTTTGGGGAAAATGCTGAGGTCTCATCTGCTTAGGCACTGCAATGAATAACAATGGAAAATCGCCACCAAGGTTGAAGGTTTTTTTTTGCAGTTGTTGTTTTTTTGTTTTAAATAACAGCCTATTCTTGCTTTACATCTGTAAACTATATAAAATAGAGAAATGAAAAGTACCATAATATGTCATCCTCGGCATCATACATGGATATTTAGAACTAAAAGGAAGTTTTAAAAATAACCTCAGAATTAATCATTAAAGAAAGAAATTAAGAGGGGTAGAGAGAGACAGATATTGTATTGTATATTAATAAATCCATCTGTATATTAAAATGAGATTGCAGCAGGTGATTATCTTTCTATGATAGTGTTTCATAAAATTCAGAGCTCACCAGTTGGGCTTCTTAACATAAGAAGTATATGGCCATGAATGGAGTCAGAGTCAGTGGGCTTATCTGAACATGCTCAGAGGTACTCATGGGAGCATTGGAGAGACAGCTCCTAAAATCAGGCAGTAATAAAAGACATTCAGCTTAACCTTTCTGGGCTGCTTTGAATCACCTTTGGTAAAGAAAAGTAAGGTAACATGTTGTTGTTGTCATCGTTGTCGTTGTTGTTGTCATTGCAGGATAGAATCCTGTGGCACTCTGCAATTTACCTTCAGTTTGTGGTAACTTTGTCTCTTTCAATAGTTTTCCAACCAAATATGGACCTGATAGTTTTTCCATGTCTTCTCTTTTTAATCAGTTTGCTAATCAAAATATACTTTGCTGAAATCCATATCAGTGATATCTACAACTTTCCTTTCACCTACTGAAATAGTGACCTAATCGAAAGAGGATGGTAGCACTTCGCCTCTTCTCCAAAATTTCTGCAAAATGACAGCTAGCGATTGAGAGTATACATCAATAAGCTGCATCAGTACACTGGGATGCAGCCCATCTGCTTCAGCAGCTTCTAACATATTTAAATTAACTATGGGCTCATCTACATTGGCTGCAATGTGGGCTGACCCTAGGATTGGTTATACTGCCCATCTATACCCCACTGCAGCAAAATGCTGGAGTCCCAAATGCCCAACTACCCAACTGTCACCTCTATGTTTGTTGTTCTTTGTCTCCACGGCAGCAGCCATGGAGCTCCAGTGATGACATCAGCAAAGGTGCCTGGCAACAGCTTTGGAACACTGTGGCCACTACCAGGGCAATGAAGGGCACACACACACACACACACATACACACACAAAGAAAGATTAAATGTCATTCTCTGTGGAGCAGGAGGAAATTGGGTTGGCTGTGTAAACAACTGTGTTTGCTCAAATTAGAATTGGCCCAACTAACTGTTCACACCATCCCAAAGAGCAGAGCTCCTCTGGAACTTCAGGAAGTTCTGGAGCATTCCCCCAGCATTTTCTAACATGGGCAAAATCATATTAACTATGTTAACTTTTCCAAAAATGGGAGAAAATCCAATTAACTGGCTTTATCTCACTTTAGGAGCTGGAAGTTCCTATACATCATATGGATGGCCAGGAGCAACTTCTGGCCCATTTCAGGGCATCTGGCCTTTTTCTGGCCCTGGGAGACCTTTGACTGTCTTCTTCTCAGTCTTCATTTGAAGACTGGATCTCTTGCTAAAGTCTATGCTGAAGTTTATGAAGCACATAATCCTTTGGGGAGGAGGCAGACACACAAATACTTCCATAGTGAAATTCAGCTGATTTTGAGTTTTAGCTTTTCTTAAATATGTATGCTTTTCCATGGTGACCCATTCTTCCTTCTATTCTTATACAGAACAGTAAATGTTCTTTTTATTTTCGCCAATTCTTCTGAGTTTGCTGTGCAGTCACATTAGCTCTTTCAAGTGTTCCTCGTTTTCTTTCTTCCATGGATTTTTTTGTGATTTTTGCAATCTTTCATAAATTCCTACCCTTGCTAGTGACTTTTTTCTTTAGCATCTCTAGTCAAAAGATTCTACAAAGATTTCCCTGAGCTTGAAAAAAAAATTCCTGAAACTTAAGGTCCATGTTTGACTATATGCTTTGTTGGCCTGTCCCACAATTGTGAATTCTAATATTACATTTTTTTCTGTAGCAGAATCTGGAGTCCCAAAACTCCCAGGCAATACCTGTGACTCAGGCAGCGTTTCCGTGTGAGCGCATGGACAAAGACGACGCGACAACTTGGCTGCGATTCAGGAAATCAGTTTATTCAATACATCAGCTGATGGGTCTGTTCTATGGCAAAACAGGTTGCAAGGAGAACAGCACACACATACCTTCCAGTAATCAGGTTTTATACAGCAATGGAGGCAATTCTAAGACCTGCCTCCTTCATCCTGTCTCACTGGCTAACATCTGTAAGCTGATCTGTCATCAACCAATCAGTCAAAGCATTGTGTTACCTCTCTCCTACTGGCTGACAAACATTGCGCAGTTTAAATTTCCATTCAATTGTTTGTGCTATCTATGTATGCAGGCTGTCCCTAAAAGCGAAACATTTCTATTGCGTTCCCACTGGAAACCTGCCAAGTGGGAAGTTAACTTGTAAACAAACACACATGGCGATTCTCTAGGCCAATCAAGACTGTTTCTTATCTAAAGCACATGGTGTTCTTTGAACTAATCACAGCTGGGCTTTTTCTAACCAATGGTAGCTGTATCTTTTTAGACCAATCACAGTGGCTAATTCTCATGCTGTAGCTGGCAAGCTGACTCCACTATTCTGAGCCTATGCTAAGTAGCACTTTCTCCTGGCGTTTCTTCTGCAAAATCAACAATTCTACTTTATTTCTATTTCTTCTCATTACAGACATGAAACACATCTAAGCAAATTACCACAACATGAAAATAACATTTGAAGCATTCAGCTGCAATAAATGCTTATGTTTCTTTGGAAATGGAATAAGGATGTGTTCTACAACTTATCATTGTAAAATGTATCACTGTAAAACTAAATTCAAAAAGGCCACCACTGGTACATGCCACTAGTTGTGTTCTTTAGGAGCTGGAAGGAGCATGAATATATTCAAAACCTTGCTCATGTATCCTCCTCTTGTATTTGTACCTCTGCAGTCTGTTGCTGTTTGGGACTGATAAACAAAATGATATCCATTCAGCTGCCATTTGATAAAACTTGAATGCTAGCCCAAAATAGTAATGTTATGGTCAATATTGTAGAATAGGTGCAGATCATGACCATCCCTTATGATGCAACCCCCAAAATGCAGGGAGATCACTGATTGATCTACTTCTTTGCATATGATGTATAAGAAATTATACCTGTTACATTATACATGGCTGAAAGGGGATCCAAAGAAGTGTTTTTGTGTGTCTCATTATCTGAATGTCCATATAGTCTGCCATATATACTCATATATAAGTCAAGGGAATGTTTTGTGGCCAAAATTATGGATTTTGATTTGACCTGTGGAGAATTCAAAGGTCATTCCATAGAGTTAGGGGATGAGAGACAGGGCCTTCTCAGCTGTGGCCCCCCACCTGTGGAATGTGCTTCCAAGCGAAATACGATCAATCCCATCCCTCCTAGCTTTCAGGAAGAAAGTAAAATCTTGGTTGTGGGACCAGGCCTTCGCACAGTAACTGCAGCACTTTATTTGGAATGGACAGTTTCAACCACGGACATAAAACACGGCTTCTGCCATTGATTGATTATTTGAATGTGCGTTGTATAGATAGAATTTTAAATGAACTGGATAGCTAATGTTTTAATGTTGATGTTTTAATCTTGTTGTATTAGTGTTTTATATTGTGTATTGTTGCCGGCATCTAATTGTGTCTTGTAAGCTGCCCTGAGTGCCCACCCCCCGGGGGTAGTGGGGGTTTGAGAAGGGTGGGTTAGAAATACAGTAAATAAATAATAAATAAATACTCAGTCAATCCAGTTCAAAGCAGATATTGTGGATTATCTGCCTCGATATTCTGGGCTATATCTCACACAGAAAAGATTTCAAGCTAGTCTGGATGCCTCAACAGAATTCCATCCTGGATTTTCATGGTTTTCCAAGTAGTCAAAAAGCATGAGTTGGGCACTGCAAATATACTAAAGATCCCGTTGGGTATATTTTTTTTCTTGCAGTTATTCTTGTGTTTTTAACAGCAATGTCTTATCTAAAGGCAATCATCTTGGAAAAGTTTGCTTGCTGAATTTCTTCCAGACACACTTACATTTTCAAGAAAACTATGCTCTACCAGAGTTGCCAGGAATTTTAATATTTGGAAATCGTTAAGTAGGTCAAATCTTTGTCCTCTGAAATGTGGCTCTTTTTGAGAAGGGCTGAAAAAAAGCCAATCATATGTGTTCAAAAGTCTATTTAAAGTCTCATTGCTTCTCCCATATAATTATAATCAGGATATATATCTGGTGCCATTTGAAAAGCTAAGCTTCAAGTATCTGGAGATTACTGAATATAATAATGGAACAAGAGACTTGTGAATTCAAAACATTTTATCCATAAAGATCTTGGGATCCACTTCTCTTCTCCCACTGAATAAATAGGTCCTACTTTTGAGTAAGGTTGACTAACCTTGTATTATGGAGACAAATATTAATTTAAATAAATCACCGTTCTGAAGGCTGATGCAAAAATAAAATGTACAGAATTAACCTCATTTCCATAATCCTGATTATACATGAAGAATCGTCCTCAAAATACAATTAGTGCTTTAGATAGGCATTTGAAATCTGGACTAAAATCACATTTCTTGGGCATCAGTACCACTACATATTTTAGAAACAAAAATAATTTGGAAAGTTCCCTACCCAATAGAAAATCCAAATGTAGGATTTATTGAGTGGCAATGTGTTACAATTGCGGCAGCATGAGGAGATACAATGACATGACAATCATCCTGGTAAGTTGTGCAAATGTTGTGGAAGGGAGATTTTTGCCCTGAGTCCCCCTGGGGAGATAAACTTTTATTATACAATCCTTGAAAGGAAAGCAGTGCAGAAACATTCTTTCTTTGTTGTAGTCCCATATTGGATTCTTGGACACAACTATAGTGCATCCTCCCACCGCGTATGCATTTACAGTATAGAGTTAATTCAGCGTGACTCCACTTTAACATCCATGGTTCAATGCTATGGAATCATGGGAGTCATCATCACTTTCAAAGATGCCTCTTCTACACTGACATATAATCCAAATTACCAAAGCAGATAATCCACATTATATGCTTGAAACTGGATTATTTAATATACACTGTCATATAATCCAGTTCAAGGCAGATAATTTGGATTCTATATGCCAGTGTAGAAGGGGCCAGAGTGCCTCAGCAAGCTACTATGAGATCTTAGGATTTCATAGCATTTAGCCATGGCAGTTAAAGTTGTTTCAAACTAAATTGATTTAACAATGTAGATGCATCCTGAGACATCAGCCACTATTGTGAAGCATGCATCTACCCTACCTATGTGATGTAGCTTTATGACGATTAGCTCAGTTCAGTATCCTTAACTCAAAATCTCTTTGGGATCACCAGCTGCATCAGAACCATCATCTTTTAGGAAACTCTGCTTTGGGATAAATATTGCACATTAGTGGAAATAAAGATGAAAACATTGTTCAATTGTCAAATGTACAAAGTGCTCACCTTGACACTGTTGTAAAGAAAAAGATTTTCCTGGCCTTTTTTGGTTGCCTGTCCTTTGCAGGAAATAAAATGGCTTTATTCCAATTCTCTAAAAAGTAGCTTTAGTCTAATCTTCATTCTGTATCCCTACCAGCTGTATTATGTCTATTATAGAGCAAAGGTCTATTTGTAACTTCTTTATCCACTCAAATGAAAAATTCGGCCAGAAAAGTATCACACTTCACTGCTGGAGATTTGACAAAAGAGAAAAGAAAAAGGAATAAAATTTCTATCACATTCAAGTTTCTAAAGCATATTAATGTCTACCTAAAAAGATAATTTAAAATGTAGCTTTCTCTGAGCAGTGTAAGCAATCCACCACTCCTGCACTCCTTTCTAGAAATACCTCTGAACAAAAACATGTCCAGGCATGGCGGTACTATAGGCCACATATGTTTTTTTAAAAAAAACCTTCATATCTATATGTTCCAAGCTGATTCTCATTGCTCTTCTCCTTTTTGGATCAGAAGCAGTCTTCTACATTCTGCATGTTTTTGTATATTTTTAAAAAGATAAACAAAAATACAGATAGAGATGTAGGGTTTTAAAAAACTTTATTGTAAAGAAGGGATGGAGGAAGAGGAAGAAAACAAGAAAAGCAGGTGATGGATTTTGTAACCTGAAAAGGATTGAGTAGTTTACTGCTTCAGATGATAAGGGGATTTTATCACACTAAGCAAGCAAACCAGCAATGTATCTGGGAACACCTGTCAATAGCTCACAATTCCTACATTAACCAAAGTAAAGGATAGTCTGAATGCTAGGTTCCTCCCTGTATATGACAGCAGTTGAGTAGTGTTGAGGGCTGTGAAGTCTCAGCCTGTGGGGATGAGGGTGAGGATTTTTTATGTGAAGCCAGAGCCCCACTGATGAACCATGGACACCGGTAAAGCACAGCCTGGGTGTCTATACTTCAACTATCTGCCTTATAACCATCAATCTAACCAGTTTCCACCCAGAGTCCCTGAGTGAAAATAAAGAAAAAACTTAGGTCCTGTCTCTGGCTTCAGGGGAGGTGAGGATGGTGTGAATTTGTGCTTTGGACATGATCATTGGGTTGGAAGGTTGAAGGGAGAGAAAAGGTGCATATTATCATATATAAAGCCCTACATGATTTGGGACCTACCTATCTTCACATTTACATTTCCCCCTACGAACCTGCACGATCTCTACGATCCTCTGGGGAGGCTCTCCTCTTGCCCCCAATTCCATCACAAGTGCAGTTGGTGGGGACGAGGGAGAGGGCCTTCTCGGTGGTGCCCCCCTGGCTCTGGATTTCTCTTCCCGGGGAGATTAGGCTGGCACCCAACCTGTCCATCTTTCATAAAGATCTAAACACATGGATTTTCCACTGTGCATTTGATTAGATGGTTTCCCCAGGAAATTTTTGACTCCCTGTTATGACCCAGTTTACACTCTCTGCACTTTACTATTGCCCCCTCCTTAGAGAAATAGTGTTCCACCTTATACTGCCCGTTGCCCCCAATTTTTGTCATCTGGCACTTGCACCTTATCTCTTAACCCTTCCTCACAATTGATTGTATTGTCCGCTCACCCATTCCCAGTACTGCATTGTTATCTCAGGTTACTGGTCGTCTGTTTTATATTGCGGTAGGTCATTGTTATTTTATTTTGCTTGTTGCTGTTTTATGAATTTTAATGTGTTATTTTAACCATGTTTGCTCAGGCTTGTTCCCATGTAAGCCACCCTGAGTTGAGGAGATGGAGGCAGGGTACAAAAATAAAGTTATTATTATTATATTATTAGAAAGGGCAAAAAGCAATGAGAAAATGCTGGATCAGAAAGGATGGAGGTACACAGTAGTTGGGTGGGAGAGGGATGCAGAGAGATATTACAAAAAGTGGGGAAAGAAAGACAAAGAAGGGAAGCTAAGAGAAGCAAAGGGGAGAAACGATGGAGAAGGTCAGGGCAAACTGATGGTCATCTGATCAATCTGACCAAACAAGATTGATCATGGAGGGAAGGGGAGGAGAAGTGCCCTTAAGAAGTTTAGACTATTTTAATATTGATCCCTTACTACTGTCAAGTTGAGCTGGCCTAGTCTAAAATCTCTCTCTCTTGGCATTACTTCGCGAACGAAGATTCAAGAAGGACTCATCCCACCCTTTTTACAAGCGCATTGATGACTAAAAAGGCCAATCTGAGATAGGCAAGTTCGGTTGCAGAAAGCACAGCAGAAAGTCTCCTTGGGTGATGTTGTTTCCAAATTGCGGTTCTTTCTGCGTTGTCGTTTCTCTTTGAGACTCATTCAGCATGTCTTCTCGAAAGAGGCTGCAGCATTGTGGATAGTGCATCTCCATGCTTCCCGATGTGAGGCCAGGGTGGACCATTGTTGGTGATCAATCTGGCCGAGCCTGAGATGTTGTTTCAGGGAGTCCTTATATCTCTTTTTGGGGGCACCTCTCTTGCGCTGACCCGTGGCAAGTTCACCATAGAGTAGTATCTTTGGGAGGCGGTGGTCCTCCATCCTAGAAACGTGCCCTGCCCAGCGCGGCTGAGTTCTCAATAGCATGGCTTCAATGCTGGTGATCCCTGCTTGCTCAAGGACAGCAACATTTGTCACATAGTCGGTCCAGTGTATATTTAGGATTGTGCGAACACAGCACTGATTCTTCAGCGTCGAGTATTTATGTCACAGCGGATAGGCAACAGAAATATAGAAGTTTAATTCCCCATTGGCCCAAAAACTCCAGTCTCTGTTCGTGTGAATAATGAAACTCTCATTCAATTCACAAGGTAAATATATAACTTTGTATTGAATTGTATTTAACAATAACTGGCAAAACATCGAAAAACAACAGCCATCACAGCTACCTTTCTAAACATCCTTTCCTCACAGATATTAAATCCCAACTGACAAATCCCAACTGTCACTTTGTAACTGACATTCCTCAAGGTTCCATTTAGCAGTCTTGAGACAGCGCCATCTGGTGTCAAACATGTCACACTGCAGGTCATCTCAAACTGCAAAAATATATCTTGTGCTGACTCATGAATTGCTATTCAAAATGCAATAATGTGACACTCCTCCTTCATGAGCAACACAAGTACACACATTACTTATAATAACAATATCTTCTTACAAAATACATTTAATTTACAATTAGTCAATGCTTTTGTAAACATATCAGCCATATTCTCATCTGACTGGACATACACAGGATTAATAAAACCATCCTGTACTAACTTTCTAACATTTTGGTACCTTACCCCAATATATTTTGTTCTCTGCTTTAATCCTTCAGCATTTGATATTGCTATACAAGATTGAGAATCAGTAAATAAAGATATCTTATCTTCAAAACTTTGGAACTCGTTTACTAGAGCCTTTATCCACTCTAGTTCTGTACAACAGTCAGACAAAGCAGAAAATTCGGCTTCTGCCGTGGATAAACAAACGTGTGACTGTTTACGAGATTTCCATGTCACTTGTATCCCATTAAAACTAATTAGATACCCGGAACATGACAAGTTTTGTTCGTTGTCACCAAAACTTGCGTCTGCAAACCCCTTCATACCGCTTTCTTTTGGACAAATTTTTAGCTTTTTGTCACATGTTCCTTTCAAATATCTTAACACTCGTTTTACAGCTTGCCAATCAGTCAACGTTGGTTCATTCACTCTCCTGCTTAGTACATTAGTGGCATAGGCGATGTCAGGCCTAGTCCATTTGCCAAATACAAGAGGCTCCCAACCACTGATCTATACAATGTTTGATTGTCAAACATTTCACCTCTATCAAGCTTTAAAAAATCTGGTACCATTGGAGTTGCTACTGTTTTACACAGAGTCAATCTTGTTCTCTCAAGTAACTCAAAAATTTTGTCTTTTAGATCTAGACAAATATCTTTTTCAGTTCTAGTTACATTTACGCCTAAGTATTTCCGGACTTCTCCAAGATCTTTTACAGTCATACTTGAGTTTAGTCCCTTAAAAACTTGTTCCACATCCCTTTCGGATGGTGCTAGTACTAAGAGATCATCGACAAACACCAAAACAAATGTTTGCTTTTTAGACTCTTTTCCTTTCTTATATAGACATGTATCTACACTGCTTCTTTCGAAGCCAAGACCCTTTAACTTTTCGTCTATACACTGGTTCCAGCATCTCGCTGCTTGCTTTAGCCCGTATAATGCTTTCCGTGAGTCGATACACACCAGTTGGAGTATCTTTTTCAAAACCAGGTATTGCTCTCATATATACATTGTCAGTCAGCTCTGCGTTTAAATAAGCTGTGGCAATGTCAAAGTGCCTTATAACATACTTTCTTTGCACACCGATGCCTAAAGCAGTCCTAATTGTTTCAGGTCTAATCGTTGGAGCATATACCTCATCATAATTTTGATTGTAAATTTGACCAAAACCTTGTGCAACCAATCTTGCTTTGTACAATAATGAACCATCAACTTGTGTTTTCCTTTTAAATACCCACTTGCAACCAATTACCTTTACATCTTTGGTTACATCTGCTTGTTCTAAAACATTTAAAGAATGAAGTGAATCAAATTCCTTCTTCATTGCTTTTACCCAACAATCACGTTCATTTTTCGGTCTACGCAATGCTTCAGCGTAAGAATTAGGATCTTTCCACTCTATACTTCCTATTTGCGTGACTTGGTACTTGGCTGGTGGAATTCCTTTAGTGATACGTGTGGATCTCCTAGGAATCTCATCCTTAGTCTCCTCCACATCCCTAATCTCCTCTTGACAATGTCCATCAACCTCTGTTACAGATTTGGACACTAAGTCAGAGTTTGTGGTGCAAAAATCATGAAAATTACTTTCTTCAGATTGTTCCTTGCTTTCTTCCACATTTGCCTCATCTAATACCTCTACAACTTCAGATTCATTCTTTACTCTAGAAACACTTGGGGTTATGAACACTTCAGTGTTCGCATGAATTCTATCCCAATGAGTATTATTTTCGAACTTTACAGATCTGGAGACTGTGATCTTCTTCCCTGGAGAAGAGCCATTCCAGAATCTATAGCCTTTCGTTCCACCTTCATATCAATAAATTGCATCTTTACCCAATGCTGATCTCTTTTGTCTCTTTGCTGTATAGGAATTAAGACATTTGCATGCGCACCAAATACTTGAAAATGATCCACCTTTGGATGTCTTCCATAAAACAAATAGAATGGGATTTCATTTACACTTGAGGTCCATAACCTATTCAGCACGTAATTGGCAGTGTTAGCTGCTTCTGCCCAAAAACCTTTGGACATTTGTGCATCCTCAAGCATTGATTTTACCATGGTTTGAATTACACCTAAGCGACGCTCCGCAATTCCATTTTCTTTTGATACACACGGATTTGTTTTCCTATGCCAAATTCCTTTATCCTTAAAAAAATTCTTAAGTCTTTCATTCACAAATTCACCTCCTCTATCAGATTGAACTTGTTTAACAGTCAAATCAGGAAATTGGTTCTTCACAAAATTGTACCATTCAATAAATTTTTCATACACCTGAAATTTACCTTTCAGAGGGTAAAACGAAGCCAAAATCGAGACCTATCATCTACTATTACTAGTAGAAATACATTCCCTCAATACTCTTTGGAAAAGGTCAGCTAGATCCATGTGCACTAACTGTAACTTAGTTGTTACTCTATCACTCCTTTTGGCAACAGGATAAGCCTTTAACTTTGTTTTGTTACAGACAGCACACTCTAAATAATTTCTGCATTCTGGTATTTGAATGCCTACTAGCTGTGCAGTCTTTCTAATCATATTATAGTTCATGTGGCCAAACTTCCTGTGTAGCATGTGCAGACATCTGTCACCATGCAGAGGTTTCCCTTCAAACTCTGAATACTATTTGTAGACATTTTATTACTAGCATTCATTCTATAGAAACCATTTTGAAATTTTACTTCCTTATACATACCTGTATTTTTATTACTCATTTTACATAACTCCCCTTCAAACACAATGGATAAACCATGGTCTGCAAGTTGTTTCACCCCTAGAACATTGTGTTCTAGCTCAGGAACTAAATAAACATTGTCTAACTTTAGACTAAGTTGACCAATTTCAACTTCTCCCTTTGTTAAAACCTTGCACCTTTGACCATTGGCTAGACTCACACAACTTTGCATAGAACCAGATAAAGGTTCCTTCTCTGCTAACAATTTACTATCCTTAACAAAACTCTTTGCACTCCCAGAGTCAATAATCCAGGGTACCTGAGGAATAAAATCATTGTTACATTGTAAACTCATCAACAGACAGCCTGAATCAGAGTCTTTTCTTGAATTGTTGATCTGTTCTTTCTTGCTCTGTGCTGATTCACTCTTCTTAAACTTGTTCTGATGACATTGTCTAGCTTTGTGTCCTCTTTTATTACAAATGTAACAGATGATGTCACACTGGATTGTCTCTTTCCTCTTCATATTGAAGCCTTTGTTGACCGTCTTCTCCGTTGAAAGTTGCTGGGCATTTCTTCTGTAACAAGCCCAGTTCTCAATCTAGTCGAAACTAAGTCGAAGTTGATGTCCTCTTCTTTCACAGATTGCATGGAGTCAATGAATGAGTTGTAGCTCTGCCCCAAACTGCTTAGTAGAATTAAGCCTCTCTGATCTTCTGTAAAATTGGTGCCCCTTGCTGCTAAATCATTAAATAGGCTCAGCATTTTACTCAAATGAGTCTCTCTGGCACAATCTTCCATTGACAGAAGCTTCAGTGAAAACAGTTCTCTGCTCAATAAAACTTTTGAGCCTCCAGTAGCCTGCTGATACAGCTTTTCAAGCCTTTTCCAACAGTCAGCGGCTGTTTCTTCCAGAGCTAAATATGTGAGGTGCCTATCGTCAACTGACAGGATGATGGTAGCCCTTGCCTTGCCATCTTTCAACCTTTCTGCATCAGAAATAGGTCTATGTGTTAAGCAGGATAACAGCTCCTCCTTTGCCAAAACTGCTCACACTTTGGTAGCCCATATTAAATAATTTGAGCTGCCTCTGAGTTTTTCTAAATGATGCTGTGCTCCAAATAATGCCATCTTTCTTCACACTACAGATGCTCCTGGCAAAAATTCACTTCAGCTTTTTCTCTAACACTGAGGTAAACAGCGACTTCTGCTGCAATTTGCAGTGTTATTCAAAAACTTTTTCTATGAATTATGGGTTATGTAGTATCTCTGTGCCTCTGCAATTTTGGATTCTGTGTTCTGTGTTCTGGGATTCTGGGATCTGGGCCCATAACCTCTTTCTTATTGCTCCAGACGTTACTATATCTTCGTATTTTATGTCACAGCGGATAGGCAACAGAAATATAGAAGTTTAATTCCCCATCGGCCCAAAAACTCCAGTCTCTGTTCGTGTGAATAATGAAACTCTCATTCAATTCACAAGGTAAATATATAACTTTGTATTGAATTGTATTTAACAATAACTGGCTAAACATCGAAAAACAACAGCCATCACAGCTACCTTTCTAAACATCCTTTCCTCACAGATATTAAATCCCAACTGACAAATCCCAACTGTCACTTTGTAACTGACATTCCTCAAGGTTCCATTTAGCAGTCTTGAGACAGCGCCATCTGGTGTCAAACATGTCACACTGCAGGTCATCTCAAACTGCAAAAATATATCTTGTGCTGACTCATGAATTGCTATTCAAAATGCAATAATCTGACAATGATGGTGTTCTTCCTGTGGTGCGGGCTGGTAGAGGACTTCCGTTTTCTTCAGGCTGACTTCCAGGCCAAATAGCACTGCAGCTGCTGTAAAGCAGGATGTTAGGCACTGCAGGGCTGCTTCTGAATGGGCGACAAGGGCAGCATCGTCAGCAAAAAGCAGCTCACGGACTAGATAGTTTAGAGTCTTAGTGCGAGCCCTCAGACGGCTTAAGTTGAACAAGCTACCATCAGTACGATAGCGTATATATATGCCGTCTTCTTCTTTGAGGCCTTTGGAGCATCATGCTGAAGAAGATTGTAAATAGGGTTGGTGCAAGAACACAACCTTGTTTCACTCCATTAGTTATTAGATAGGGCTCCGAGAGAGCATCGCCATATCTGACTTGACCGCGCTGGCCCTCATGTAACAGGATAATCATTTTGAGGAATTTCGGGGGACATCCTAGATGTTCCAGGATCTGCCACAGACCTTTTCTGCTCACAGTGTCGAAGGCTTTGGTGAGATCGACAAATGTTACATAGAGTCCTTTGTTCTGCTCTCTACATTTCTCTTGCAGTTGTCTAAGGGCAAAAACCATATCTGTGGTGCTCCTATTAGCTCTGAAGCCGCATTGGCTTTCCAGGAGAAGTTCTTCTGCAATAGCAGGAACTAATCGGTTCAGGAGTATCCTTGCAAGGATTTTTCCAGCAATGGAGAGCAGTGTTATACCTTGATAGTTTGAGCAATCGGATTTTGTTCCTTTTTTCTTATACAGGGTGATGATAACTGCATCTCTGAGATCTGATGGCAGTTCACCTTTTTCCCAGCAACTCACAAGGAGCTCATGGAATTTAGCATGAAGTACATGACCTCCCTGTTTCCAAGCTTCAGGTGGGATTCCATTGATCCCGGCTGCCTCGCCATTTTTCATCTGCTGTATGGCCTCAAGGGTCTCTTCCAGAGTGGGAGCTGCGTCCAGTTCATTTTTCATTGGTTGTTGTATCATGTGAACCTTGGACTACTCGGTTGTCATTGAAGAGACTCTGAAAGTGTTCAGCCCATCGGTTCAGGATGGAGGCTTTATCACTAATTAGTGTTTGACCATCTGTACTGTATAAGGGGCTTTGGACCTGATAAGTAGGTCCAAACACTGCTTTGAGAACTTCATAAAACTTCATAAAAACCTCTGTGATCACCGAGATTTGCACAACGTTCTGTCTTTTCTGCTAAATCAATCCACCACTTGTTCTGAATGTCTCGGAGTTTTTGTTGGAGTTTACTACATGCGAGATGAAAGGCTTCTTTTCTTACATGGCAAGATGGCTGGGCGAGGTGTGCCTGGTGAGCAGTTCTCTTCTTTGCCAACAGCTCCTGGATCTCTTGGTTGTTTTCATCAAACCATTCTTGGTTTTTCTTGAGGGAGAATCCTAGGGATTCTTCAGCAGACTGCAGGATCCTGCTTTTGATGTGTTGCCAAAGCACTGTAGAAGAAGAATCTGTAGGGTGGTCTTCAAGTTTTGTTTGCAGATTTGCCTGGAGGTTGTCTCTCACAACAGCCTGTTGAAGATTGTTGACTTGGAGTCTCCTCTTTAAGATGCCACCCCTCTTTGGTTTGAGCTTAAGGTGTAGATTTAGTTTACATCTTACAAGGCGATGGTCTGTTTGACATTCTGCACTGGGCATCACTCGAGTATGACGAACATCACAAATGTTTCTCTGACGCACTAAAACATAATCAATGAGGTGCCAATGCTTGGATCGGGGATGCATCCAGGTGGTCTTCAAGCTATCTTTCTGCTGAAACATGGTGTTTGTAATAGTCAGCGGCTGTTCTGCGCAAAACTCTAGCAGAAGGCATCCATTATCATTACAGTTTCCAACACCGTGCTTGCCTAATACACCTTTCCAGGCTTCAAAGTTTCTTCCTACTCTGACATTGAAATCACCAAGGATAATGATTTTATCTTCTGCAGGGACCTTTTGTATGAGGTGTCGCAGGACAGAGTAGAATTTGTCTTTCTCCACAGGGTCAGCTTGCATAGTTGGGGCATATATACTGAAGAGAACAGCATGTGGGAGGCGTAAGGAGATAATGCGATCAGAGTGACCTGTCGGGAACGTCTCGAGTTTAGAGGCGATGGAATTTTTAATCATAAAGCCTACTCCAGAAAGATGTTTCTCAGTTTTGGGTTTACCAGACCAGTAGAGTGTGTAGCCGGCACCGTGTTCTTTAAGGCTGCCTTCCTCATGGAGATGAATTTCACTAAGAGCAGCGATGTCAATATTAAGCCTCTCCATTGACGCCCCCTTGCAGTGGGGGAGAGGCTTGCGTACCCTAATGAAGTTGTGAGCTATGCTGGCGGTGGCATAATCGCCACCGGTAGGGCCTCCCATGCCAGACAGGTCACAACCGAAGGGTCTGACAAAGAGCGTCAACGGGCAGGATGGGCTCTCTAGCCTTTTGGCAACCATCCTAAGAGAAGGAAAACTCCAATTTCAAACCCAGGCAGATGGTGCTCGTCTAACCCTGTAAGGTCAACCATCTAAGAAAAGTCTAAAAGATATGTGTTGTTTATGCATACACTAACATAGTTACACTTGTGCTACAAAACCAGAATACTCATGAGTGTTTCCACTTTGCAAATGCGAGGCTGAGCTTTCAATTATTTTAGATTACACATAATGGTAGTGTGGGGTGGTGAGCTATTCTAAATGTTAATATATATTACATCATTTACTTCAAAATGTTCTCCAACTCTTCTCTGATCTGCTTGCAGTGTTCTGTTTCTCCCTAGGGCATATCACGGTACATCAGTTTTAGTCTGGAAGCTTTCTCTTATCTGATACAAGTGTTTGCAACTCCAAGAGTGCAATGCCTGCAATTAGGATGGAGAAAGGGCCTTTCATCTGCTTATCTATTTGTTGAATATCAGCATTTCATATCCACTAAAGTCATAGAGGCCATGCAAGAAGAAAACGTGGTAAATAAAATGGATCATGGGAGCAAACAAAATGTATTAACTGGCATAGGTTCCTCTCAGGTTCTGTATCCTACATCATATGCAACTATTTAAGGAAACCCACGCTTTTCTTTCTCTGTAATCTCTAAAATGATTTTGAAAGGAGTGAATATGCATGGGAAATGGGTAGGGGGGGAAGATGTTGGTCACCCTTTCCAAAACCAGTATCGACTTCACTAGATACATGGAGTGAAGATAATAGAAGCAGACCTTTATAGCTGTGAATGAGCAAGGTGTATGTATGAAGAGCCACAGAAATACAAACTTGTGTTATACAGTGATGAGATGACTATTTCAATTTTAACAATGGTTGTTAAAAGAGCAGAAATAAAAAAACTGCCTAAAGTCAAGGTGAACAGGTGACTTGAAGTAAAAAGGTTACACTAGCTCTAGATTCTAAGCTATGTTTCTAAATTGAGCAGGGCCTGGGTGTGACATACGTGTGACATATCTTGTGATGAAACCCATGTTTCAATCAAAAGTTCACTAAACAAAAATTACTTTGTTCAATAATAAAAGGCATGCATTAATAGTGCCGTTCCGCTTGCTCTTCTGACTGACTCACTACCTAGCGAAGACAACATGACAAAAGATAGTCCTTTCCAGACAGAATGGAAAGGAGATATCACATAGAGTCTGTACGCATGCATATCATATTTTAAAATTAATTTTAAAATATCTACTTTACAAAGCTATGTCTTTTGTCCCTATGTTAGGAGGGAGGAAAAATTAATTCCCACTAGCATGGTTTAGTCATTCGAATTGTTAGACTACAGTTCTGGTGACCAGGATTTTAAGTAACTTTTCACTCTTTACTACACTTCAGTCCTTTATACTAGTCGAATTGGTTTTTCTACAATTAATTCCAGCTGCTGGGGTCTAATAAAGATTGCTAGGTACAGCAGCTTTCCTGCATCAGTTCTGTATTGGCTCAATGCATTTGACCAAGTAAATTGAACTTCATGAAAACTAACATTAAAATATTCAATTTCATCTTAAAGATGCTGCTATATCCTACCTCTTCGGCGTTGAGTATTTATGTCACAGCGGATAGGCAACAGAAATATAGAAGTTTAATTCCCCATCGGCCCAAAAACTCCAGTCTCTGTTTTAGTGAATAATGAAACTCTCATTCAATTCACAAGGTAAATATATAACTTTGTATTGAATTGTATTTAACAATAACTGGCAAAACATCGAAAAACAACAGCCATCACAGCTACCTTTCTAAACATCCTTTCCTCACAGATATTAAATCCCAACTGACAAATCCCAACTGTCACTTTGTAACGGAAATTCCTCAAGGTTCCATTTAGCAGTCTTGAGACAGCGCCATCTGGTGTCAAACATGTCACACTGCAGGTCATCTCAAACTGCGAAAATATATCTTGTGCTGACTCATGAATTGCTATTCAAAATGCAATAATGTGACACTCCTCCTTCATGAGCAACACAAGTACACACATTACTTATAATAACAATATCTTCTTACAAAATACATTTTATTTACAATTAGTAAATGCTTTT
>JARBWK010000010.1:51653021-51743545 GCA_030556195.1 Anolis apletophallus
ATGTCACACTGGATTGTCTCTTTCCTCTTCATATTGAAGCCTTTGTTGACCGTCTTCTCCGTTGAAAGTTGCTGGGCATTTCTTCTGTAACAAGCCCAGTTCTCCAATCTAGTCGAAACTAAGTCGAAGTTGATGTCCTCTTCTTTCACAGATTGCATGGAGTCAATGAATGAGTTGTAGCTCTGCCCCAAACTGCTTAGTAGAATTAAGCCTCTCTGATCTTGTGTAAAATTGGTGCCCCTTGCTGCTAAATCATTAAATAGGCTCAGCATTTTACTCAAATGAGTCTCTCTGGCACAATCTTCCATTGACAGACGCTTCAGTGAAAACAGTTCTCTGCTCAATAAAACTTTTGAGCCTCCAGTAGCCTGCTGATACAGCTTTTCAAGCCTTTTCCAGCAGTCAGCGGCTGTTTCTTCCAGAGCTAAATATGTGAGGTGCCTATCGTCAACTGACAGGATGATGGTAGCCCTTGCCTTGCCATCTTGCAACCTTTCTGCATCAGAAATAGGTCTATGTGTTAAGCAGGATAACAGCTCCTCCTTTGCCAAAACTGCTCACACTTTGGTAGCCCATATTAAATAATTTGAGCTGCCTCTGAGTTTTTCTAAATGATGCTGTGCTCTAAATAATACGTCAAACAAGTCACAAGACTAGAATATTAATATCTCTATTTCATATTCATGTAAAACACAGCTGGGATTTAATAATCTGACACTACCTGCCTTTCCCCCTTTTCTAAGGAGGAGACTAGTTTACAAACATTAGTTTGTCCATTTGAATTTTTAATGTTGAGGTCAGGGTCCTTCATATCTAAGAGACCGTTTAATGCCACTCCACCATCAGAGACTCCCATGTTCAGCTCATGAGAATCTTCACTATGTCCCTGGCCCTAGAGAGGTTTGTTTGGAGTCTACAAGACAGAAATCCTTCTCAATTGTAGCCCCAATCTTGTGGAACTCCCTACCGCCAGACCAAAGAGCCAATCCGCTCTGGGCTCCAGAGAGAGCGGTATATTAAGTCGAACCAATAAATAATAAATAATAAATCCTGATCTACATACATTTTTAGGGGCACTTAAGACATGGCTCTTCAGAAGAGCCTATGATTGTTAAGTAGCAAGCTGTGACTATGTAACCTGTTTATTTTAATTGTGTAAGTTGCCCAGAGCACCTTTGGCGACTCATAAGAAATAAAGTTAATTGATTGATTGAATTAGAACAGACAATTTTAGTAATTATGTTCTTCATCTGGAGAATGACATCTCAATGAAGAAATCAAATAGATACCTTGAATGTAATTTCCATGTCAGTAATACTATCCTGATTCTTTTATTTTCCTGCATCCAAATTTGTCCCAAAATAATTTTGATTCATTTTGTGGAGAAGACTGTTAGCTAATTATATTGTAGAAGTCTCCCCTCTGCTGGCTAAGAAATATTAGTGCGCCTCAGAAATATGCATGCAACCTTCCAGAAGGCTTAGAAAGGAAGAAACAAGTGAGGGATTATTTGTTTATTTCAGTTTATTGTGATTACTATTTTCCTACATTGGGTATGCAATGCAACTGTATTATTATCCCACAGCAGTTGTGGGATACAGATGTGGGTAGTCTTGAGAAACAATGTAGTTCTTCTATACCCCTTCAAGGAGAGCTGGCATAAGGAAATTCTCTTCAATTGGATTCACTGGATAGAAAGTAATTCTCTTCCATTAACTTCACTGGATAGAAACTAATTCTCACCACATTGACCATTGGTCTGTAAAGGTAAAGGTTTTTCCTTGACATTAAGTCTAGTTGTGTCCAACTCTATGGGGTGGTGCTCATCTCCATTTCTATCCAAAGAGCCGGTGTCCATAGATGCCTCTAAAGTCACGTGGCCAGCATGACTCCATGGAGCACCATTACCTTCCTGCCAGAGTGGTACCTCTTGAGCTACTCACATTTGAATGTTTTTAAACTGCTAGGTTGGCAAAAGCTGGGGCTAACAGCAGGAGCTCACCCTGCTCCCTGAATTTGAAACATCAGCATTTTGGTCAGCAAATTCAGCAGCTCAGCGGGTTAATTTGCTGTGCCACTGGGGACTCCTATTCATTATATGGTACAGTTTAAGAATAAAAATCTGCATGGTACATGCTACAGCCAATCTAGTGGTTTCTCTCTATAGCAGTATTATGAGAGCTTCTCTTCCCCCTTACCTTTTTTTTTATTTAAAAAAATCATTATTGTGACTGCATGGGTAATATATTGCCCACTCTGTAATATGATGTAATTCAGTATAATTTATACAGAATATTCCAGTTATTGATTTAGGTTTTAAGACATGTTAAAATTAAAATAGAAGGAAGTTCATAGGGGGAAAAATCAAGTTTCCCACACAGCCAACTGTGACTCCTCGGGAAGGGGGAGATGAACATTTTGATTCGTTAGCTACTTTAGTCTATCTAAATCAGGATTGATGTAAAATTGGGTTGTATCTTTCCTCTGTGTAGATTTCTAAAGCAGCTTTGTCAATATAGACAAAAGTGGGAATAGTGGGATTTTTGGTTTATTTATTCTAGAAGGCAAAAGATTGGGGGAGATAAACATGCCAACCTATCAGAGCCAGACTTCTCATGATTTATTTATTTATTTATTTATTTATTTGTTGGGACTTCTCGACCGCCGACTCCCAGGGGCTCGCGGCGGCTCACAGAGCCAGTGGCATAGTGCCATGGGTTAAAACAACAACATAAAACAGTTAAAAACACAAATTAAAACAGGCAATACAGTTAAAATAAGCAGCAGCAAATCTAAACAGCCAGGTGGAATCTACGCCGGCCTACTCTCCGAAGGCATGTCTAAACAAATGAGTTTTACAGGCCCGCCTGAACGGGAGTAGGTCACGCAAGGCTCTGGTTTCAGCCGGGAGGGCGTTCCATAGCGTGGGAGCTATTACTGAGAACGCCCTCCGGCGGGTAGATGTTAGGTGGGCCAGCCTTACAGATGGAACTACTAGAAGGTTGGCCTCTTCAGACCGCAGTGATCTCGCTGGGCAATATGGGGTGAGACGGTCCCTCAGGTACGCTGGCCCCAGGCCGTGGATGGCCTTAAAGGTAAGAACCAGCACTTTGAAGGCGACCCGGTGCTCAATAGGCAGCCAGTGCAGATCCTGCAAGATTGGTGTTATATGGCAGCCTGCTGGGGTCCCAGACAGGAGCCGGGCGGCAGTGTTCTGCACCAGCTTGAGCTTCCGGATCGTCGACATAGGCAGGCCAACGTAAAGCGCGTTACAGTAATCTAGCCTCGAGATGACCGTGGCTTGGATCACCGTGGCTAGATCGTTCCGGGATAGGTAGGGGGCGAGCCTCCTTGCCTGGCGGAGGTGGAAGAAGGCAGCCTTGCTGGCCATGGAGACCTGGGCCTCCATGGTCAGCTGGGAGTCCAAATGGACACCCAGGCTCTTCACTGACGGCGCTGGATGCAGCGCCGCCCGTCCAGGGTCGGAAGCCGGCCACCCACCCGCCCAGGCGGCCCAGCCACAAGATCTCCGTCTTCGCCGGATTCACCCTCAACCTACTGGCTCGCAGCCATCCAGTAACGGCTTCGAGGCAGTGTTGAAATTATCGGGACGGACTCCGGCCTGCCCTCCACCCTCAGAATGAGCTGGGTGTCATCAGCGTACTGGTGACAGACCAGCCCATAACTCCGCACCAGCTGTGCAAGCGGCTGCATGTAGATGTTAAATAATAGAGGGGAGAGAATGGCCCCTGGGGACTCCACACACTAGTGGGGAGCCCTCGGAGACCACCCGCCCCTCCTCACACGCTGAGACCGCTGGTGGAGGAAGGAGGCCAGCCATTTAAGGACCGTCCCCTCACTCCAGCCATGGCCAGGCGGTGGATCAAAAGATTGTGGTCGACCGTGTCAAACGCTGCCGTGAGGTCCAATAACACGAGCAGCGCAGACCCGCCTTGGTCGAGCTGGCAGCGGAGTTGATCTGTGATAGAGACCAGAACCGTCTCCGTCCCGTGCCCCGAATGGAAGCCGGACTGGAAGGGGTCTAGCCATGCTGTGTCATCTAAGAAGGACTGCAGTTGCTCCATTACTGCCCTCTCAACCACCTTGCCCAGGTACGGAAGGTTCGACACTGGGCGGTAGTTGGAGGAACCGCAGGGTCCAATGATGGTTTCTTCAGTAATGGAGCTACCACCGCCTCTTTAAGCACTCTGAAAAACCCTTGCTCAAGGGAGCTGTTAATGATATTCAACAGAGGCCACGTAACCCTCCCGGCAAGATCTAACAAGCCAGGAGGGGCACGGGTCGAGGGAGCAGGTGGTAGGACGAACTGCAGTCACTATCTTATCAACAGCATCTGCGTCCAGTGGCCGAAACCGGTCGAGGGTGGGCCCGGGCGGAGGGCCACGGAGTCTCTAGCTCTCTTACTGTATCAACTGTGGCCGGAAGGTCCCGGCGGAGGTTCAGTATCTTGTCTGTAAAAAGCTCTGAAAAGCACCGGCAGTGAGGGCCTGATCACTATTTTTGGGACGGTAGGGACCGTCGTCAACGATCGAATTACCTTAAACAGTTGGGCCGGGCGTGAGCTTGCAGACGCTATCAAGGCAGAGAAGTAGTCATTTTTGGCTGCCTTGACAGCATGCTCATAAGACTCTTTGAATAGCTTATAAGCTGATATTGAGGCTCCGTCACGGAGTTTCCGCCACTCGCGCTCTAGCCGTCTCCTTTCCCCTTCATGGTCCTGAGGTCTCCAGTATACCAAGGAGACCGATGATTGCGGGCCGGAGAGGGCGCCTGGGAGCAATCTCGTCGAGAGCTCTTGCCAGTGAGGAATTCCAGGTCTGGACTAGCTCTTCGACTGAGACGCTGATAGACTCCAGATCCCTTAGAGCATTCAGGAACCTTTCGGGTTCCATAAGTCTCCTTGGGCGAACTAAAATCTGTTCGGCGCCCTTGCATGGGGGAGGTGGTTGCTCAACCCGGATACTTAGAGCACAGTGGTCTGACCATGGAACCTCTATTACAGAGGCTAGGTCCACTTGAACCCCTGCGCTGAACACCAAATCGAGGGTGTGTCCGGCCAAGTGTGTGGGTCCCGAATTACACAGGGAGAGGCCTAATGTCGCCATGGTCGAGATTAGGTCCGCGGCTGCAGGTGAGATGGAGGCTGCGTCGGGCGTGACATTGAAGTCCCCAGAACAATAAGCCTGGGAAACCTCAATGCCCACTCCGACACAGTCTCCAGCAGCCGCGCCAGGCTTTCCGCCGGTGCGCTAGGCGCACGGTACACCAGCAGGATCGCCAGGCTCTCCGGGGACTCCCACACTAGACCGACACTCTCCAATCCTGAGGTGACAAGCGCAGGGATCGCTCTAAGGTGTAAACCATCTCGGGAGAGTATTGCCACCCCCCCCGTCCCTCGTTCCTATTCTGGTGCGTGGTCACGTAGCCAGGGGGGACTACTTCGTGGAGGCAGGTGGAATCGCTCTCCTGAAGCCATGTCTCGGTGATACAAAACAGGTCCGCTTTGAGATCTTCGCAAAACTCCCTGACAGTGGCCGTTTTGTTCCGAACGGAACGCGCGTTAACCAGCACCAGAGTGGAAGGGGGGAAGACTGGATGTCTATCAACAGCGTGTCTGGGGATAGGACGCAGGTCAGAGCCGGATCGAGTCCGTCTTTGACTCGGTCCGGTTCTCGCAGTAACCTTAGCATTCGGCCTGCGCCTACCGTACTCACCCCGTCCCGAGATCACTGGGATACTCAACAAGCAAAATTCTAGAAGGCAAAAGATTGGGGGAGATAAACATGCCAACCTATCAGAGCCAGACTTCTCATGATCACAATTGCATGTGGTTTGACATTACATGAGGAAGCATATTAGGATAATTAATAGTTTCTTCACACTAGTGCAGTCATTGGAATAATATTTTGGTAAAGACATTCCTGATGAATTCATTCCTATTTTTAATTTTAGTTCTCTGCTGAAATTATGATGGTAGTGCGTCATAGTTATTTGCAGCCTGCTACTTACAAAGCTATTTCGGTCTAGACTGGGTGAAAGTACATCACAGAAACCCCACCACTAACATTTTCCAGCTCTAAGACAAAACACGTTTCTCAGTCTACAAAGAATTAACAACCTGAAATCATTATTTAACAACCTGAAATCATTATTTAACAATCTGAAATCATTATTTTTTTTAAAAGTTATTATTCTAATTCACACTGAAGATATGATTGAATATAGTTCTCTTTGGGTGATTCATTCAATCCATCCCTTCATAATTTTCTTGACCATTAAAAATAAATGAATTCTCATTTTTAAATCTTGCAGAAGTAGTCACATCTCATATTTTGAGTTAAGTGAATCAGATATATTTATCTTTGCTATTACTTTTGATCAATTCATCCTTCAGCAACATCTTTTACTCCTGCAAAATAAATGTTTCATGTTTAAAATTCCAAAAGTCAGTCATTGCTGTGATCACTGATCATATTTTCAATTTCAGATTAGTTACAAAACAAGTGGTTTTATGCTGTGAAGAAATGATAGATATTTCTATCTCTGAAGCAATGGATGGCCAAGTTGCATGGATTTGGGAGGTACCTGGAACTAGGATGGAGTGAGTGGGTGGCAGAGCACATTGTGCCTTTTCTGTCATGCCACTGAATTGGCTTTTGAATCTTGGCATTGTAGTAGTAAAGGGGGGGGGGGGTACTTTGTACATTTTTTTAAAAAAATGAACATTTGCTATATTTGCATTTCTAAGTGGTATCTGGGAACAATTAATCTCCACCATCTTTTAATGTTTCTGCACTTTATAGCAGACATTAGATTAGGTTAGCAAATTAGCATGGAATTAGCTTGACCTCAAAGCTTTTGCAGATCATATTATAGTTGCTGTTGTATTGATAGTGTTTATTTAGTTTATGGTTTTATTTTTGGTTTATGTATTATTTGTTCACTTTTTTGCAGCTTGGGAGTGATCCTGGATTCATCGTTGAGCCTGGAAACCCAAGTTTCAGCGATGGTCAGGGGAGTTTTTGCACAATTAAAACTTGTGCACCAGCTGCGCCCGTACCTTGGGAAGTCAGACTTGGCCATCGTTGTCCACACTCTGGCTACATTCTGCATACACTACTGCAAGAGTTGCTTTTGAAGACTGTTCGGAAGCTTCAAATGGTCCAAAGAACAGCAACCAGTTTGCTCACTGGTGCAGCATACAGGAAGCATACAGCCCCCCTGCTGCCGGTCTGGTACCAAGCACAATTCAAAGTGCCGACTTTAGCCTATAAAACCCTAAACGCTTCCGACCCAGCTTACCTATTCGAACGCGTCTCCTCCTATGAACCACCTTGGAGACTGAGATAGCATGGGAAAGTCCTGCTCTTTGTCCCACCTCTTTTGCAAGCACGACTGGTGGGGACAAGAGACAGGGCCTTCTCAGTGGTGGCCCCATGGCTGTGGAACTCCCTCCCCAGTGATATTAGAGCAGCCCCCACCTCCTGGCCTTCAGAAGGAAAGTAAAACCTGGCTTGGGATCAAGTCATTGGAGATTAACTATAGTGCAATAATAGCTATGCTATATGTGCAATGATTGTTGGAATGACCCTGGATTACAACTGTGGATGACGTTATTTTAAAAGTGAATGCAATGTTTTTTATTTGTTTCAATGTTCATTAATTTTAATTTTAAATGTTAATTTAAATGTATTTTAACTTTTTGCTGTCTAAAGGTACCTATATGTAAAGCCGCCTTGAGTTCCCTTTGAGATAGAGAAAGGTGGGATATAAATAGAGTAAATACATAAATAAATTTTACTGCATTTCTATTCTACCTTTCTTTTAATGAAATCACGACACTTCCCATGGCTTTTCTCCTCTACGCTTTATTCTCACACCATTTGTGTGGGTTGGGACAGGCTGCGAATGATGGGTCCATGGTCACTAGGTCTGGGTGATTAAAAATGGTTCAAAACTCGTTCCAGAAGTAGGGGGTGCTGGTGCTTCGAATCTGAATGACTTCCGAAATTTTCTGTAAAAATTTGGAAATTTCGGAATTGATTCGGAATTGATTCGTTAATGGCAGACACGCATGCGCAGTAGGAAAGAAACAGCACTGACATGGGAGGGGGGGGATTCAAGGGATGAAACTTGCTACAGTGGTGGAACACATGGACCTCTATTAGCTCACCAAATTTCATAACTTTTGACTTATCCATTGTTTTTTGGTGAATTTTCAACATTTTTATAAAAAGTTTTATAGACTGATCCAGCTTCCCACTGGTAAGTGCAGTACAAGTTCTGAATGGAAATTTTCTATAGACAGCTGTGGCTCAAGGAGAGTGCATCTCCCCCACAAGCAGAAGGTCATGAGTTTGATTCCCCCTGCCAGGAAAAAAGTTTCAATGCTTTTTAAAAAGTATTATTTTAATAATAATAATAAAGGAAATATGTTCCTAGTTTGAATTTTGAAAGTGTTTTCCTGTTTCTTTGTGTGGTCTTTACTTTGAAAGTTGTTGTTCTACTCCAGAGACTTTAGTGGCACTCTGCTCATGCTCAGGAGCCCCTTTTGCCCGGTTCCTGCACCTTTAGGCTCCTCAAAAGCCTTGACCTGGGCAAAGGCACTCTGCTCATGCTCAGGAGCCCTTTGGGTGTATCTGATTTACAGTATGCCAAAGTACAACTTAATAGGTACCCCAAAGAGAGGAAAGGGGGTTTTCAAAGCATTTTGTGGTCTGGTGGAAATTAGGCAATTGAGGTTTACATATCTGTGAAATGTCCAGAGTGGGAGAAATAATTTTTGTGTATTTGAGGCAGGTGTGAATGTTGCAACTGGCTGGCCACTTTGATTAGCATTGCATGGCTTTGGAGCTTAAATGCCTGGCTGCTTCCTGCCTGGGTGAATCCTTTGTTGGAAGGTGTTAGCTGGCCCTGATTGATTCTTCTGGGTGAATCCTTTTTTGGAATGTGTTAGCTGGCCCTGATTGATTCTTCTGGGTGAATCCTTTGTTGGAAGGTGTTAGCTGGCCCTGATTGATTCTTCTGGGTGAATCCTTTGTTGGGAGGTATTAGCTGGCCCCGATTGATTCTTCTGGGTGATTCCTTTCTTCAAATGTGTTAGCTGGCCCTGATTTTGTGTTGGATTATCTGATTTACAGCATGCCAAAGTACAGCTTGGTACCCCAAAGAGAGGAAAGGGAATTTTCAAAGTGTTTGTGTTGGATTATCTGATTTACAGTATGTCAAAGTACAACTTTGAACCCCACACTTCCCCAGCAGCATGAAATTAGCATGATATAATATTAATTAGCATAATATAATATAATATGATTTAATGATATAGTATTAATTCTTCTTAAGTAACTTTCCAGGTCCTGTAATTTGAATGATTATAAAAGAGTGTTTAGTGTTTACATCTGCCTCTTTCTTTAAGGGCAGGGTCTAAAACAAAGTAAATAAAAACATAAAAATAAAAGCCTTTGAAACAGTGGGTTGTATCCAGTGGGAGCTTGTAAGATCTCCAGCTCAGAAACCTAACAACAACCCTCCCAAGGTGGTTTCTCCTCATTGGCTGCAGGCGAGCAGCTGATTGCATGCAACCACCTGCTTGCCTACAGCCAATAAGGAGAAAACACCTCGCAAGGGGCTTGAATCTGATGCCAAACCCTTTCCGAAAATGTTGGTGGCGGCTTTGAATTGGCAAATTCATTTCCGGGTTGCTTAAATCGCTTCAAAACCACTTTAGATGTGAGTTAAATCTGAATTCATTCCGATTTTAGAAGCATTCAGACGGACCTACCCAGGCCTAATGGTCACCACTTCATTGTTTCAGTGACAGTCTGAACCTGTAACTCCAAAGTCCTTGTCCAATCTCCGTAACCAGATATTTGGCGGAGATGTCAATATTTGACTTAGGCTTCTGAAATTATTATGTCATGCCTGCGAATATTCAGGTGTGCAGTCATGTACATAACTCTTGTGAAACAATTTCAGAAAAATAAGACATACTGACTATTTGATGTCAACCAGGTACAAAATAGGAATGTCTGTTTCCATAAGAAAGATCTTGTGCACACTTAAGTAACCCTAGTTTTCTCCAGCACAAAGGACTATCTTTGGAAAGTCCCTGAGCTTTTCACAGAAATTTCAGATAACAAAAGCAGCACGCAGGTTCCCCAACTTTCTATGAGGAAAGCGCAACCTCTTGCAATACTTCTGTTTGCTGCCAGAGGGAGCCTGTGTTCCTTTAATAAAGTATGACGAATGACTGTATGTTCTGCTAGTCCTTCACGGTTTGGGGGAAGAGAGAAGACACACAGCTGTATAAAATTCAGGTTGAACTGGATTATATGGCAGTGTGGACTCAGATAACCCAATTCAAAGCAGATATTGTTGATTATCTGTCTTGATATTCTGTGTTATATGGCTGTGTTAAAGGGTCCATAGAGAAAAGGGAGAAGTAAAATAATGGAAATAATTAGTTATGACTTTCTCAAAAATTGAATCTGGCCTTCTCTAGATTCATGCAGTTATGTCCACATATAGGCAAGTTTTGGTTGTAGGTTATTTGTTTTCAAAGTTAAGGATCTTTGTTCTTTTGGTTCTATATTTCTTTTGGAAAACACAGAATGTGAGCACAAGATTAGATGTTATCTTTATTCTCCTAAATTATCCTATTTTCCTAATGGGATGACCTCAGAAATGTGGGTCTCAACTTTCAGACTTGGAAACAAAGCCTAGAAACAGGGCATATTAGCAATATCTGATGAACAATTGCAAAACAATGACATACAAAACATGGAGGATAAGAAAATGATGGTAGGCAGACCTCATTGTCACTGCTGAGATCCATTTTGTAGCAGTAGTTTCTTCTCTTCTTCTGAGGAAAGAATGTAGTCAGGCATGTAGCCAGGGGGCTAAGGGGCTTCAGCCCCCGAAATTCTCAGGGTGGTCCGCGAAAAGGCCTTACTGGTACATTATTTAAACTGTTATGTTTATTCATATCATGATCTGATCACCATACTCATTATATCCCACATTAATGGGGTTATTGGGATAACAATACAAAAGGTTTGCTAGGGTAGACCCTCTTCCACCCAGTCTCAGCCCCCAAACCAAACTCAGCCCCGAACCAAAATCCTGGCTACGGCCCGGCATGTAGTGGAACCAAGACTCATAAGGTCTAAGCGTTGTAACATTCTGATTTGCAGGGACTGTGATTTCAGCAATTGCCCCACTTAGATTTTCTTGTTCATTCTGTGCAATACTCACAATAGTTGGCCACGGTCCATGCTCTGGTTACATCCCGAATAGACTACTGCAATGCTCTCTACGTGGGGTCGCCTCTGAAGACTGCTTGGAAGCTGCAATTAGTCCAACGTTCGGCAGCCAGGTTACTAACAGGAGCGGGGCACAGGGAGGATACAACTCCCTTGCTGCGCCAGCTCCACTGGCTGCCAATTAGCTTCCGAGCACAATTCAAAGTGCTGGTTTTAACCTACAAAACCCTATACGGTTCTGGCCCAGTTTACCTGTCCGAACGGATTCTCCCCTATGAACCATCAAGGACATTAACACTGATCTGGGGAGTATTTGCACTTTAAATCTTCCACTTCGACATTAAGAGCATGGTGTGGGGCTACATATTTGTGTTTGTGTGTATGTGGGGGGGGGGAGACCAATCTCCCACCTACTGAAATGCAGTGGTGGTTTTGTGTGCTGCTCAGGGTCTTCGGAAGCCTTGAGGAAAGGGATTTTGGAGGCCTATAGAAAAGGGCTTTTGCTGACTCCGATATCAGGTGAAAAGGTGAGGGAGGGATCTCTGCTGGATCACACCAAAAGTTTTATCTACAATGCCTATATAGATGTCCCCAGGAAGCCTACAAACAGGGCACATTGGCAATATCAGCCTCCTACTATTGCTCCCTCGACCGCCTGGCTGCCTCTGGGATCCGAGACAAGGCTTTGACCTGGCTGGAATCGTTCCTGCGAGGCCGCTCGCAGCGGGTCGAGTGGCAGGGGCCAGTCTCTAGGCAATGCGAACTGGAATGTGGAGTCCCCAGGGTGCCATTCTATCTCCCACCCTCTTCAACATCTACGTCCAGCCTCTGGCTAGTATTGCCAGGGGCCATGGGTTCTCCTGCTACCAATATGCGGACGATACACAGCTGCTCCTGAAGCTTGACCCAGGGTCATCGTCGGTGCCGGACAGTTTCAGCCAAGGATTGAGAGCGGTGACGAGCTGGCTCAGAGCACATAGACTCAAAATCAACCCAGCCAAAACGGAGATCCTCTGGCCTGGCCGACCCGCCTCTCACCCATCACTGCCACCCTTTGAGGGCGAGCCCTTATCCCCGGCTCCGGCAGTGAAAAGCCTGGGAGTGATCCTGGACGAAAAACTAACGATGGAGGCCCAGATCCAGGCGGCAGCAAAAGGAGCCTTCTTCCATCTCCGTGGGGCCCGACGGCTGCCCCCTACCTACCATCTGAGGCGCTGAGAACCGTGGTACATGCCACCGTTGTCTCGCGTCTTGATTATTGCAACGCCCTATATGTGGGCCTCCCCCTCTCCACAACCAAGAGGCTGAAACTCATCCACAACGCAGCGGCCAGACTCATCTCTGGGTCATCAGTGAGGGACCACATCTCTCCTATTTTAAAAAGATCTCCACTGGCTGCCCTTAGAGTTCAGAGTGCTCTACAAACTTCTGGTGCTCACTTTTAAAGCTCGGCACAATATTGGGCCAGCCTACTTGAGTGACCGGCTGACGGTCCAATGCAGCGTGAGGCCAGCACGTGCCATATATGGCGATCGCATGACCATCCCGGGTGCGAGAGGCTCGGCTGATGGAAACCCAGCGGAGAGCCTTTTCGTGGCGGCCCCCAGGATCTGGAACTCATTGCCACCTGCCCTCAGAGCCACTCTGACCCTAACTAGATTCCGGTCAGACCTAAAGACCTGGCTCTTCTGCCTAGCGTTCGGGGCCTGATCGGTACCTCTGAATGTCTGAGCCTTCCTCAGACTTGTATCTGTTTTAAATTGCTGTATATTGCTGTTTTAGGGTTTTTAAATGATGTAAGTCGCCCGGAGCACCACTGGTGGAGGGCGACTCACAAATATTAAAGTATTATTATTATTATTATATCCCCACTTTGACTAATAGCCCTCAAGAGACTAATTTATCTGAAGAAGTAGCTTTTCTTAGACTGACACTTTCAGGATGACTCCGTTAATAAGCTCAACCACCCATGGCCATCACCGGGAGTGTGCTGTTTGGAGATTATGGGAGCTGTGGTGCAGCACTTCTGGAGGATACCAGTAAGAAGAAGGAAGATTTAAAGCATTTATGCCCAGATTTTCTATGTAAAAGCTGTCTAAGATGTCTTACAAAGGCCAGAAATAACCCAATTCTGGTCCACAAATTTGCAAATAAACAGGGGATGGGTATTGGAAGTGATGGAGAAAAAGGATAACCCAGTTACCAGATTCTAACAAATTTCAGTGGTAATGTAGATGCATGTTAGTACAACGGAATCAATATTGTTTCCTGTCATTATGAAGGTCTCATCTGGAAAGGGGAAGGTTGTCCAACTTCCTTTTGAAGCTATCTAAACTAGAGAGCCACAATCACTACATAAAGTCCATACTTTAATGCATTCCACTTTAACTCTTTTCTATATCCTAAATTTCCTACCAATAGGTTTCATGTAGGAAAACCGTAACTGTAAAATATTCTAATTTAAATATACAATAGTGCTCCTTCTACTGCCTAAGAGATGGGAACTTTTAAAGGAAATCCACTAACTTCAGAAAGCACTCTATAGATTTTATTTTTAAAAAACTGATTACAATAGAATATTTTTAATTAGATGCTTTTCAAAAGAAACCTTGTAGCGCTTTAACCTTTTCCAGGAAATTGTAAAAACCAATATAACAATTGAAGACAACTTACATTATGAGGAACCTCCAACAGGAAATCACAGTTTATAAATGAGAGTACGGGGGGGGGTGGATTTAAAAAGAAATCAATCCCATTACAATAAAATTTACCACCCCCAGTGCTTCTATATCTTTTTAACAGTTGCCTGAGAAAGAACAAATCTGCAGGTAAGGCTTATATCAGCACAGAAAAGCAATTCAACTAGTTGAACTTCATTCCACATTCTAGCTAGCTCCTGAAGCAACAAACACATTGTTTGAAAGGAATAAAAAAAGAGCTGGTGATAACTTTGAGAGAGTGTATATGATTGCTTGTTCTATCTACAATGAAAGGCTCTTGAAAACTAAAAACATTTTGAGACCGAATTGTCAACAGGCAGTTTTCAAGTCTAAGAAGATTAAAAGAAACAGTTGAGCTTGAGCATCCCTTATCTGGTAATCCAAAGTCTGAATATGCTCCAAAATCCAAAATTATCCAAATGGATGGCTGAGATAGTGACATTTTTGTTTTCCAATGGTTCCAAGTACACAAATGTTATTTAATGCACAAAATTATTAAAATACTGCATATAAAATCAATGTGCATAAACTATGTGCATAAAGTGTATATGAGATATAAATACATTTCTTGTCTAGATTTGAGGCCCATTACCAAGACATCTCAGTATGTATTTGCAACTTTTCTGAAATTTGAAATCCAAAACATTTCTGGTCCCAAGCATTTTGGATAAGGGATTATCAACCGTATTAATTTACCTAGGTAACAATAATTAAATAGCAGATGGATTTTTCCATATTACTACAAACTTAAATCTGCTTTGGGTTTGACCCCATATTTTAAAGAAGGTGCTGAATCATATCCCCCCAAATGGGTTCAGCAGTATAGACAGTTCTTTTATACCTGAACATAAATCCAGAGGCCATTCTCCACCCTATTGACATGGATGACCTGGTCACAAGGACTTGATAACAGTCCATTTAAAATTAGAATACTAAAAGCCCAAGAATGAGTTTCTTAAACAAGCTAAGTCCCATTTGTCACCCATGAGTTGTCAATTGCCCACTTCCACTGTTGATCAATTGGAAGGTACCACACAGCATTTCAACAAAGGTGCTTCTCAGAAGGGAAAAGGCTGGCATACTGTAGCTGAAAATATATAAATAGGGTTGTACACAGATTTTGTTTCTTCCATTTCCTCTGTTTCCTTCAGGACCTTCAGTACTTCAGGAACTCATAACGGTACGGGCCCTCCCGGTACAAAAATCCGCCCAACATGAAAGCGGGAGCCTATCTCAGCCCCTTATCCCCTATTCACCAACTTGTTTCTCCTTCCCTTCCTCTCCTTAGGAAATACTTCTAAAAGATTATTATTAGTAACAGGAATCCCACAAACAAAAAGAGAAGCCTATGTCTCCTCCAGAGTAGAAAGTTGAAACAGATTTAAAGAGGCAAAACCAGCAAGCAGAAATAAGATAGCAGGTAGGAGATTTTTAAGGTAGTCCAGGGAGGATACAGCTCCACTGAGCTCCAGGTCATCGCTTTCCCCTCCCTGAGCCTTCTTAAAATGGCTTGGAAAGATGCTGATGCTGGGAGAGAAGAATGCATGCCCCTGCCTCTCCTCTAGAGTAGAACAGCTTTAAGAAGCAGTAAACCCAGTCTCTTTTTCTCCAAACAGAAAAGAAAGGATACAGAAATTTAAGAGTGATAAGAGTCAAAGTTAAGAGTTTAAGATCATCTGGTGAGTCCCTGCTCTCAGTACCACCTCCCTCACACAGGTGTGAATGGCAGAGATGAGAGGCAGGGCCTTCTCAGTGGTGGCCCCTCAGCTGTAAACTGCCTCCCAGGGATATTAGATCAACCCTCTCTCTTCTGACCTTCTGCAAGAGAGTGAAAACTGGCTTTGTGACCAAGCCTTTAGAGAACTTGTGCAATAGATAGACTTGAAACTATGAGAAATGGCCATTGGAATGGTCTGGATTATGCTCATGGATTATGTGTTTAACTCTGAATGTATTATTTTTTTAATGTTTTAATTGTTTTAATGTACTTTTTAATTCTAGTTCAATATTTATTTAAGTGTACATAGTGATTTAAGGCTTCAAATCCTTGCCTGTATGTAAAGTCACCTTGAGTCCCCTATGGGATAAGAAAGATGGGATAGAAATGTTGTAATTAAATAAATAAACTCTGATGCTTTTTTAAAATCCAGGTCTTAATGAAGGATATGGGAGGGAAGCTTGTGAGAAGTGCCCCCCAATAATGGGCCGGATAGAGTGCACTGCTTTTTTAACCCTGTTGCTGACACCCAGGCTTCCTTGAAGGGGAAAGAGGAAAGGCTCCCAGAAAGGGTGCTTTCTTAACCCTGTTGCTGACACCCATGCTCCCTTGAATAGAAGAAAGGAAAGGCTCCCAGGGGAAAGGTGAGCCTTGTAAGTTCTCAATTGCCACCAATGGTCCAAAAATAACTGGGGGTTCCCTTTGGATGCTGAATGAAAACACCCATTTGGCAGGGCATCTATTTTTGGGAGGCACTGGGAAACAGATATGAGGGCTTCCGGTATTCAGTAAGTAGAAATGGATAGTGATTCACCCGAAATGCACAAGCCTAATATATACGCTTTGGGCACTTAAGAAAGGGAAATGACAACATTGTTTCAGGTCAAGTAATTATGATTTTTGTGTATTGCAGGAGGGCAGAGTAGTGGTTTGAGCATTGGACAATGACTCTGGAAACCAGGGTTTGATTCTTTGCCATGAAAACCCTCTGGAATATTATGGGTGAGTCACACATTCTTATGGTTTGCTTTAAGGTTGCCACTGCCACAAGTTGGAAATAACTTGAACGCACACAATAGTAATTGTTGTTTATTTATTCAGTCACTTCCAATTCTTCGTGACCTCATGGAGCAGCCCACGCCAAAGCTCCCTGTCAGCCATCACCTCCCCCAGTTTACTGTGAGAAACTTTTATGGTGGTTTTTTTTAAATCCTCATTAGGAACCAACTGTGATCTGCTTCAGTGCCCATTAAAAGGCCACCGAAGACTTTCCTCATTTCCAGTGAGAGTGTGCTGCTTTCTTTGAGAACTGTGCTCTCAGCCTCTGTTCTTAAATGATTTACTTAATGATTATTTTAAACAATAATTAAAATGCAAAATATTAAATTAAAATATTTTAATGTAGTTTTCAAAGTCTCCTTTGTACTATGCTTCAAGGTATGATTAGATATGGAAAGCAATATAGAAACTGGTTTAGCATTAATAATAATGAGCAATAAGAGGTAAAATAGTACAAATGAAAAAACCCTTAAACTTTAGGAAGGTGAAAATAAGCTATGGGAGTTATAAAAACTCCCAAGGTGAGGCAGAGTACTAAAAATAAATCCCATCACTTAATTGTACATTGAATGATAAAAGATTGACCAGGGAGCATCACTTAACAACAGTGTGATATATGGGATATGTGATATGTGAAATGGAAATGAATTGATGGAAAGATCACCAGCGACAGCCACAAGAAATCTTACCAATCAAAACGTTGGTAGTTCAAAGCCCGAGTTGGGGTGAGTGCCCGACCTTCCGCCCAGCTCACTAAGCAGTTTTGAACTAAGCAGTTCAAAAAGAGTTGTGAGTAGATAAATTAGGTACCGCTTAGGCAACATAGAAAGGAAATACCAGAAAATGCCGGTGATCAAAAGACAGAAGGAAGTATGTGATCAAGAGCTCTTTCACATATTAGAGAATAGAGCAGGGGTGGGCAACTATTTTTTCCAAGGGGCCACACGAGAGCCAAAAAATATTATGGAGGGCCGCACCTAAAGGCGGAACTACATGCTAATCTACATAATTAATTTATTTATTCACTTACTATATTTACTATATATTACACATCATTAATATTAACATATTAATATATCAAGAAATATTCATATATTATTAGTATTAATATCATAATTATTATATTATAGTATATATATATATAAAAACATAATATATTGAAATTATAATATATCATATAACATTATAGTATATTATTTATTATATTATTTTATTATTGTTATAAAATTATTATACAATAATAATAAAAACCACTAAAATAAAATAATGCTTCCTTATAGTCCCCTTCTCTGGAGATTTTTATGCAGAAGCCAGGCAGGGGAGGCAAGCCAGGGGCCCTTAGGCGGGCCGGATAGAATCAGCCAAAGGGCCGCATCCGGCCCCCGGGCCGCAGTTTGCCCACCCCTGGAATAGAGCGACAGCACACCCCCCCCCACACACACACACCCTTGGTGGCCAGAATCAAGCACAACTTCCAGGTTGTCAAAGTTGTCAAAGTTGGGAAAATGCCTAACTGTTGTCTGTCCTGTCTGTTTTATGGCATTGAATGTTTGCCATATATGTGTTCTGTGATCTGCCCTGAGTCCCCTTCGAGGTGAGAAGGGTGGAATATAAATGCTGGAAAGAAAGAAAGAAAGAAAGAAAGTAGAGAGGAACCAAAAGAACCATTAATTGGGAAGCAATTAAACAGCCAGTGTGCAAAATTGAGAGCCTTGTATAACAACCAATATAGAAACTAGATTTAATGTTACAGTATTTTTGCACCCCATTTAAATCTATCCAGAATTGGACACCCTATAGTTTAAGATCCAAGATAGACAATAAACCACAAGAACATATATGTGAATGCCACAGTGAGGATCTGACACTCTCAATGGGGATGAAAAACGATGGCCTACATCTGGAGCTGTTCTGCTACATTTTCTGAAAGGACTTGCCACTGATATTGCAGAAAAATGTGATCTACAAAGGACATTGTTTAAAAGGACTCTAAATTAATTCAATCCATTGTACTCTTTGATCAGGCAGTAGATGGATCAAACGGATTTCTACAGGAAATAATACTATGTATTCTCAGGAAAGGGCCTGAATACCCTAAAAGCATCAGAAGTCTATGATCTTGGAAATTAAGGAGAGTCAGCACTAGTGGTTAGTACTTGGATAGGAAACTACCAATAAACTCATACCAGGCGCTGTAAGTATACTGTATTTCAGAGGAAGGAACTGGTAAAACCACCCATGATTATTACTTGACTAATATCGACAGGCAGTTTGAAAATACAGTACATGTGCAAACAAACACACACACCCTTCTTAGGAATGCTGCATTGTAGATTATGTTTGCTCACACTCCCTCCCCCTCCTTTCAAAAGCAGTCCCTGGTAGTGGAAAGACATTATACACTTCACCCTATATTTGCAATAGTCTTGCATTCCACAAGAATGGGGCACTACTGTTCAAGAACCTAAAGCACATTCAGGATAGGTGGATTTTTGATGGCTGAGTGCATTGATTCAGATCCTCCACTTTGCAATAGACACACAAGGACTGTGTTAATCTCTTGTAATCCACATGGCAGACTGGAGGATTAACACAAACAGCACAGGTGGGAAGTTCAAAATAATGGTTAAGCAAAGCTCACAATTTTGTACTGCTTAGAGCCGGATGACACAAAACATTAAATAGTAAGGACCTGAGGTCTCTTTCTCTCTCTTACTGTGAAGAATGTAGCATGCTGGTTTGTATCAAGACCTCTACGCATAAACCTTTCCTCCAATTTTCTCATTTTCCTACCTCCTCCACATGAAGGCTTTTAGAAAAAGCCTCATTTGGTGCCATTTGACCTGCTTCACCACTAAGGTATTCATTATTTTGGTCTTTTTAAAAGGATATACTTTGAGTAAAAATGCAGAGAATCAAGCTGTGCAACTCACAACAACATAGGTGTATTACTGTGAAGAAAATGCATAGATGGTTTGTTATTTTCAAAAGAATTTGTTTTCAAGGAAGTAGTTATATTAGGTTCTTACAATATAAAGAAAAGGAAGAAAGGAAGAGGTGTGGAAGAAACAAGGCATCAGCATTAAAACTTACAGGATTTTATTTTCACGTGAACTTTCTTGGCAAGAAACCCATTTCCAGATGCAATACTGAGTGGTACGAAGTGCTCAAAGCATATTTATACAATATGTCTATCCCGTTTCCAAACACTTCCAAATCTATTATTTACAGCTCCAATATAACTGCATTGGTTCAGCTCCACAAGATAGAGACTCAAAACTCTTGGAATTACAACAGACATTTATCAGTTGACAATACCCACCTACGGAGGTAAAGAAACTAGATTCATATCCCGGAACCAGACTTACTACAAGACAGAACAAAAAATGCAAAATGATAAACCATCCTAGTGGTCACTTTCAGTCCCCAGCTGAGATCACAAAAATCATAATCACAAAGCTCCAACTAATTCTGGAGAACACGGTCCTCTCTCAAGCTCTGGAGGCAGGTCTTTACTGGTCTACAGACAGCTTGCAAATCTTAAACTGTTAGTCACTTACAACATGATATATAACATGGATAAGTAATACAGGGACATGGCCTTACCACAAAGCCAGATATCAATTATGGCCCTATATCTATTCTGGGAGCAATATTACAGGGATAAAAAAACATTTCTCATAACATCAGAAAGTGCTTGTTCTTTACTTGTTCTTTCAATGTGATATATACTCTCTATACTCTCTATACTCTCTATACTCAGTGTTGGACAAGCAGAACAACCTTTATGCATGAGGATTACTGGACACAAATATGACGTTAGAAACAATATCTCCAAAAAACTAGTTGCCGGACATTTCAATCTTCCTAGACACGCATTAAGTGATTTCCAAGTTGTAATCTTGTAGGACAATTAGAAAGCAAAACTGCTGGATTGAGTTACATTTCCAGTTTCCAATCCACTAGCAAAAGTATGAAGAAAGATGGCAAACTACATATATAATGAATGAATGAATGGTTTATTGTATCAGCTAAAAACCATGCCATCAAATAATACACAACCTTTAAAAGTACAATAAGCACTTTCCAATATAATACAGGAGTCTTTTCTGCTGCACATATAACAAAAGAACATCTCAAAGAAAGATTTAAGCTCTGGCATTTGGTAAGCAAATTTATTGCATTCACACTCGATCACTGCAAATGTCCAAAAGACCTGTATCTTATGTAACCCTTTGAAATTTTAGAGAAAGTGTCATGATTTGCATCTTTCTAGATTCCATTACATTCTATAGCACCCCAACAACTGTATAAATATGTTTTATGCCTGAAAACTTAATACTACAACTTCCAGATAAATGTCTCATGCAAAAAGTGTTAGTGTTCTGTGTCTCTACTGTAGTACTACTCTGATCCTTCAAATGTAAACAGACACATGATCAATCAACTGAATGATTGCGCTGTAATCCACATGTCTTGCAACTGTATATGATAACCTTTTTCTAATCATTGCAGAAAATGCATACTACTGCAGCTGGTTGTGAGGTGGCAAATCTCTACAAAGGAAGAAACCTTGCAAATCATATTTGGTAAGTTATAGAAGAAGAATACTTTTTTTCATGCAAACCTGAGTACAAGACAGACATAACCCAGAATTCTTTAGGACAGCATTCTTCTTAGAAACTGATTGCATTCTCTCTTTGAAGGAAATGTGGAATTTGTAAAATATAGGTTGAGTATGCCTTATCTGAAATGGTATCCCTGTATTTACAGATATGTAGGTCATGAGATATCCTGCTGAGGCAACCCAAGTCCAAAGACAAAATTCATTTACATTTCATGTATACCTTGTTTACACATTTGGAAGATAATTTTATGCACAATATTTTAATAGTTCTGTGCTTTAAATAAAGTTTGTGTACCTTGAACCATCAAAAAGCAAGGGTGTCGCTATCTCTGCCATCCATGTGGACAATTTAGGATTTTTAAGTACTTCAGATTCAGGAAATCTTGATAAGGAATGCTTAGCATGTATTATAAGTCCCTTTCCCAAAACAATTTAAGACCAGATAAGTTGTGAAATTTAGTATATATATAACTAATGCATAAATATTATAAGTAAAACCCAACTGTAGAAAGCAAAGGAGTTACTATCTCAGCCATCCTTGTGAACAATGGAGCCTCCGGTGGCACAATGGGTTAAACCCTTGTGCTGACAGGACTGAAGACCAATAGGTCAGTGGTTCGAATCAGATGAGCTCCCTCTGTCAACTCCAGCTCCCATGCGGAACATGAGAGATGCCTCCCACAAGGATTGTAAAACATCAAAACAATGGATGGAAAAAGGAAGAGGGGCCGACCAAGGGCAAGATGGATGGTAACCTTGAAGTAACTGGCTTAACTTTGAAGGAGCTGGGGGTGGCTGTGGCTGACAGGGAGCTCTGGCATGGGCTGATCCATGAGGTCACAAAGAGTCGGAAGTGACTGAAGAAATAAACAACAACAAGGTTTTTTGTGTTTAAAATTTCCTTCAATTTAATTGTGTTTTAATAATTGAATTAAACATAAATGAATTATTTTACATACATTATATATATGTAATATTTATTCAAATATTATAATTTCTTATTCTTTTTCCTCACTAATGTTAGTTATTCTTGTTGTATGCTTTCTTGAATTCCAGATTTTTTAAAAGGCATTTAAATCCAATCCAGTCTATTTATCCATCCACAAATAGGTTTGCCCCCTCTAGCCAGGGAATATTACACAACTCTCTAGATCAGTGGTTCTCAACCTGGGGGTCGCGACCCCCAGGGGGGTCACGGAGCCATTTTCGGGGGGTCACGAAGGTGCCTCGGTTGGCCCCGCCCCTTCAGCCTGCTCAAAATGGGTGCCGGCCCCTGTGCCGGGGAAACAGCCAGGCAGTCCAGGTCTGCTCCTCCTCCTCCTGTTTCCACAGGGCTGCAGGGAGTCAGGAGGAGGAAGAGGAGCTTAGAAGCAAAGGCCCTCCTCGCCCCCTGGCGAGCTCAGCAGGGCTCCTTTGCGCGAGGCCTTGTGCGTCGCCTCCCTTGCGCTCCCGCCGGCCGGCAAGGGCGCATGGGAGGCGAAGGCTTGCGTGGGCAGAAGGTCAGACTAGGTGGCCTTTAGGTGCAGAGGGAGGGAGGGAGCGAAGGAGCCCCCCCCCCCGCTGCCCTCCTCCCTGCCTTCCCTGCAGGCTGCAAGGCAGGCAGAGCACCGAAAAATAAACCGGCGCGAAAAGGCAGTGTGTGTGTGTATGGGAGAGAGGAGTGAAGGGCCCATTGCTCCTTCCTCCCCGCAGGCCGTGGGGACTGGAGCCGCATGCAGGGTCTCCCCAGGAGGAGGAGGGAGAGAGGGAAGGTGCTGATGCCCTTTTCTTTCGAGTCCTTTTGACTTCCTCTCTGCTCCCCTTTCCCTGAAACCCTCTGGCGGGGGCAGAGACCTGGCTGGGTTGCTGTGAGTTTTTCCCTTTCTTACCAATATGCCCCCGATGACAAATGCCCCTTTTTGTTTTCCCCCAGGGCGCAGGATTTCCTTCCTTCCCCCCATTCAATTCCTGCCCTTTCTTCTCTCCCCCCCCCCCTTTCTCCTTGCTTCCTTCCTTTTTTCCTTCCATGCTTACATCTTTCCACCAGTTCCCTCCCCTCCCCAGGCTGCCTAAATCAGGTTGCAGCCCCTGTGTGTACTCTGCAGCCAGCCACCCGTGCGTTGGGGAAGGGGGGGGAGAGAGAAAGGGAGGCTGCTTTTTCTGCCCCCTCCTCCTCCTCCTCTTCTTCCTCTTCCTCCTTCGTGTTCTGCTTTTGTTTTTGGGAGGAAGGAAGGCATGAGGAAGGGAGCGAAGCCGCCTGGCACTGCTGTCTTCTGTGGCGCCCCCAGAGTTGAAAGAGGAAGGGGTGCCTCTCCAGGTGACCTTAGCCCAGGCCTGGGCAGACTTGGACCTTCCAGGTGTTTTGGACTTCAACTCCCACAATTCCTAACTGCCTACCGGCTGTTAGGAATTATGGTAGTTGAAGTTCAGACACCTGGAGGGCTTAAGTATCATTTTTGTGATTTATCACTATGCTTTAATTATATTCAATTTGTAACAATGAAAATACACCATATATATATCAGATATTTATATTACTAAGCTGCTGTGAGTTTTCCAGGCTGTATGGCCATTTTCCAGAAGCATTCTCTCCTGACTGCCCTTATGGCCGGCATCCTCAGAGATTCTTGGGATCTGTTGGAAACTAGGCAAGGGAGGTTTATATATCTGTGGAATGGTGACCAGGGTGGGAAAAAACTCTTGTCTGTTGGAAGCAAGTTGGAATTAATCACCTTGATTAGCATTGCAAAGCTTTGCAGCTTCAAAGCCTGGCAGACTCCTGCCTGGGGGAGATGTTAGCTGGCCTTGATTGTTTCATGCCTGGATTTCCCCTGTTTTCAGAGTTTTTTCCCCCTCACTGTCCTGATTTTAGAGTTTTTAATACTGGTAGCCAGATTTTGTTCATGTTCATGATTTCCTCCTTTCTGTTGAAAATTTCCATGTGCTTCATGTGGCTTCTCTGTGTTGTCTGACATGGTGGTTGTTAAGAGTGGCCAAGCATTTCTGTATTCTCAAATAATATTCTGTGTCCAGGTTGGTTCATCAAGTTCTCCGCTATGGCTGAGTACTCTGGTTGAATTAGTCTGTTGTGCTTTTCATGTTCCTTGATTAATGTTTGGGTGCTGTGTTTGGCGGTCCCTATGTATATTTGCCCACAGCTTGGCGGTCCCTATGTAGATTTGTCCTGCAGGACCTCTGCAGGAGTCTATTGTACACCATGCAGCTGGTGACAATTCTACACAGGGATTGCCAAAAGCAGCATTCCCCAAAACATGAATCAAGGAACATGAAAGGCACTGCAGACTGATTCAGCCAGAGAACTCAGCCATAGCAGCATACTTGATAAATAATGGAATTAAATATTAAATAATTAAATAAAATAATTAGTAATAAAATAAGTAGCAACGAAAATAATTTTATGGTTGGGGGTCACCATAAAATTTAGGGGTCATGGCATTAGAAAGGTTGAGAACCACTGCTCTAGATATTTGTATACTAGGTATTTTATGTCAAACATGGAAACCGCTCCGAGCCTTCGGGGAGTGGCGGTATAGGAAGTTTGAACTAATAATAATAATAATAATAATAATATTGTCAAAGGCTTTCAAGGACAGAATCACTGGGTTGCTATAAGTTTTTCAGGCTGTATGGCCATGTTCCAGAAGCATTCTCTCCTGACATTTCACCTGCATCTCTGGGGATGCCTGCCATAGGTGCAGGCAAAACGTCAGGAGAGAATGCTTCTGGAACATGGCCATACAGTCCAAAAAACTTATAGCAACCCAACTCTCTAGATATTGGTGGATTGCAACTCTCAGCATTCCTCATTGACTGCAACTCCTTCTGGGAGTTGTAGTGCAATTTTCCACAGAAAATAAATTCAACTTTCTTAATTTTCCCAAATTTATTTTAATTTCTTTCCAGATTTTCTCATAATAATTTTAAAACAATCTATTATTCTTCATAATTGTAAATCCCAAATACTTCATCCTCTATTTTTCCATTTTAGAATTAGCTAAAGCAATTCTTCCATTCACCATTTCCAAATATATATTCTTGTCAGTAGTTTTGGTTTCTCACAATTAACTTTAAAAATCTGTATTTTAAAAATATTAAATAGATAAAGGGATCAGCAATCTATTTAAAGGGCAAATCAACATTCCAGGGAAAGGAATTCATGTTTTTGTTTTCTTTTACTAGTAAGGGGCAGTTTGGGAAGTGTAGGGTTTAAGGGGACAAATACATACTAGGGGAGGGGAGTGATGAACCCTTATGGTTGGATTTCTGCCCACCTTTGATAGGCCCAGAGATCCCTGATGCCCTTGCTGAAGATAGTGAAACAAATGCCTACTTCCTTAGCTTTAAATATTGTTGCTACTGAGAATATTTCAAGAACTCATTGTAATACTTATTTGAATATGTGTCGTTGGTTCGCTCTTTTCTTCTTTCTGTAAAGTATCATCCTTTACAAATAGTTCTGTTTAAAATATATTCATTTTCGGTGTATATATTTTAGTTCAGGATAAAAAGGGAATCAAGCAATACATGAAAGGTGACCAGAAAATGACTTTTATTCCATAGCGTTTCTATCATGTTGCTACATGGCTTGCTACAGAATTATTAAAAATACTTTGTCAGAAATGTTCGCTTGTACAAATAACACATTTTCCCTTTAAAACCCACCTTTGTTCTTTGTACTGTTATAAAACTTAGCAGACAAGTGATTTTCCACGTTGGAATGTCCTTGAATAATCCTGTCTGACATACTACATTTAAGAAACTGTCCTTTCCTATAAGAAAGGTTCTTGTATATCTCCCAAATTTTGCTTGCCTGCTGAGTCTGAACTGTATTACTGAACAGGAGCTCCTTTTGAATTAGGAACTTCTCCTGCATTTTTGAAGCCCTTGGAGAAAAGTGTGCAGGGTTCGGAATTGCTAGCATGAGTTATCTTTTATTCATGAGGATGCTAAATGTTATTGAAATATATGCTTAATTATTCACTGCTGAAAACAGAGGTGTTCATGAACAAGTCCTTTGCATTTGCCATATCCTGCTGCTGGCACAGTTAATAATGCATGTAATAAAAATCATAAACTATCATTTCAGTAATAATAGAACGTATTCACATGATTCAATTCAGGGAACTTGTTACCTCTCGTTTTTAGGGACCATGAACATTTGTGCTTGAATAATTCAGGTACGTAGACATAATATGTGTTTAAAAAGGGCAAGCACTGTACTGAATACTTGAATGCTATATGTGTATTCTTGTATTGTGATCAAAGAACTGATGTACTGCCATCCTACAACATGGAACAATCTAACTGTTTTCACCATGTGAACTGTCCCAACTAATTCACCTCTCTTTGGAAATGTAATACACAGTTTTGTCATGTTGCCTTCCAAGCTCCATTAGGAGCTCACCCCTGTCACCACATATACCTTTTTTGGAATTAATTCTTCTTCCTGTGTCTTTGGTAGCTGCGCTTAGGGGGAGGCCAGTAAATATTTAGCCATTTTTATTAGTAAACATTAGCTAAAACAATGCAGGCAAATGTTAATTTCCTTACCAGACATGAGATACAATAAACCTAATGCAACTGGCTTTCAGTATAACTAGGTTATAGTTCTACTCCCTAGCTAACCAATTAGTCAATTCCCCTATTGCGCACCATCCCTATTAATTCACAAGTTTAATCTTAAGGATTGGTATGCAATCTTTATCCGAATGTGGCTAATTATATGAGCAACTCTCTTTTTAAGTTCCCCCTAGAGTATTCGCTCTGGTTCAGAAATGACTTCCTCAGACCTCAGCCACCTGCTTTCACTCAAACTACTATTTTGCCTGAAATTCTCCTCTCTTATTTTGTGCTGAGTTGTAACTGACTGTGTTTCTGGTTTCCTCAATATTTCATTTGTAATTGAAATCTGTCATGAAACAGTATAAGATAAATGTATTTGGGAATAAAAGATGTAACAGGTGGTCTGCAGCTAGAAGGCATTCCAGACCATCAGCTGATGGAGTCCAGTATCGCCTTGCAATCACTGAGAAAACTGATCCTCTAAATAACTAATTCCATCCAGACTATTCCATAGCTGTCTAAAAGGGTTACTTGAGCAGGATCCACCCCTCATGAGGCCAAGAAGAACATGTCTTACGGCGCAGAAACATACAAAGGAGACCAACATATCCTAATAGAATGCCCAAATGGGGATTATAGAAATAGGTTATAATTGGAAAATGTATTTTCTGCTCTCATCTTTTGATCTATTATCAGCATTGAATTGCAAAGCTATCTAGCAGGGTCCACCAAATGTCTAACATATTTATTCTTTTTATGCCACTAAGCTAATAATTTTGTTTTAAGGACCGTTTAATCGATATGGTTAATTATAAATGACAAAAACATATCTTGTGATCTTAGTAAAGGCAAATGGGTTTGAAGAGACAAAAATAAACACTTTGTTGCCCACAGTTTCCATCCACAGTTGGAGTGCCTTGATACAGAACCATGGATCCAGGCATTGGATGACTTGTGAATGGATTGATGAATGTATGCTCCCTCTAGTTAGCTGTGAAAACCACCACATGATCAGGGATAATGGCCTACATGGGTGAAATGAAAATGACCATCTCCATGATCCTTGCATGGAATCCCAATATTAACAAGATATGTTCATTCTGCTTTACCCTTGAAATGACATCTGTCCCAATGCCTTTCCAGGGCATCAAGTGTAAACAGAATTATGTGTGTTGTTAAGGTGTGTGTGTGTGGGGGGGCAGAGACCTGCTTGGAAAACATGGCATACTAGCTGGGGTATGGAAAAGTCTAGGAGTTGTAAGTTGCAATATTATTCTCCCGAGATCATTTTACAAGTTACCTGCAAGGAAAAGGTTTATAGCTTTCGTAAAGATTAATGTATCTTACTAAGTGGCAGGGGGCAAGACAGTGTGAGTGAGAGCAAGAAACAGCATGTAAAAGGTGACAAACAATAGGAAGGTGAATTTGCTCTTGGATTTAATCTAATTTTTAAAAGAGCTATCCAAAATGTAGAATTTTATTTCCCCAAACAGATTTAGCACCATGGAGAATACAATTAAAGTCTGGAATGTGACATGCAAGCCTATTAGTACCAGTTCAAAAAAAAGGTGACCACCACCCACTTTGGATTCTCATATGTCCATTGCTAGCTCAAGACTGACCCCTGACCCATTACCAGCAACCGATGATTTCTGAGGATATTTATTTATTTATTTATTTTATTATTATTATTTGGATTTATTACTCGCCCCTTCCGAGAGGCTCGGGGCGACTTACACACATATAAAACCATAAAAACACAATAAAACGGACCAGTGTCCACAATTTAAAATTAAGCACATAAATATACATTAAAAGACTCTTAGGCCAACATTCTCGCCCATGGCCTAGAAATGCCTATGCGCCAAAGGCTTGGATAAACAGGAGGGTTTTACAGGCCCTGCGAAATGTGGCTCCAAAAGAAGGAAAAATGTTTCATCACCCCAAAGTTAACTGACAGAAGCAATTATTCCCAAATATTTTTTCAAATAGACCACTATATAGCAAATGCACAGTCTTGTGTACTCTTGGATTTATTCTCCAGCTTTCTTTCAGCAAATTTATCTATCTTTTCTGCTTTGCAATTCTTCAGTGATTTTTCGACAAAATCAGTGAAGCAATAATTGGCAAGCTTCCACTGAGTTCTTTTACAATACATAGCTAATTTCTCCTTTCAGTGCCTGCAGCTGCAATGAGCTGTTGCAATCTAGTTCTTGTCATTCAAAAGCAAGCCTGCAGTTGTCCCTGACAACCATTGGAGCCCAATATCCCAATTGCCACATGTGTTGTATTATATTATAAATGAGTAAATTTGTAATCCAATATCTGGCCAGTGAATTCAGTCCAACATCTAAAATTATGAAAAGAGCTGTAATGATTCTGGCTGGGACCCACCTGTCCTACATTTTAAAATTATTTTAAACTCTCTTAATTTATGAACCATGTTCTATTTCTGAAATAATGGCTGAAACTCTATTCTGAGATGTCTGTAGCTAAATCTCCAAATGATACACTTTATAAGCAGCAGTCTTGCATATGTTGTTGGGTAGGGATCAATAGAGCCCTGCCAAGCTATTTTCCTTTATTGATTGTGTGGTGACAGGCATCCATAGGAATCTCTGCGAGTCTTGCAAAGGTTCCTGAAGTTGACTATCTTGCAGCATATCCAGCTACAGAAAAGCAACTGAAGTCACTCCTCACTGACATCAAGGAATTGCTATGTGGGGAAGGGTGGTTTCCACTGATGAAAATGTGGGCTTTTTTGGGAGGGGGGGGGAATTCTGGTCATTAGATGGCTAGATTGGAATTCTAAATTCTGGAAGGATAGATGGCAATGTAAGAGAGCAAAGAAGTCAATCTGGGCTTTTGTGTGAATGCTAAAGCAATTATTCATATTGTTAAATTATTGAGAGGATAGGATTATGCACTTTGGAAAGCTTTTATTTACAATTTGAATGGGAATCAGTAATGAATTCACAATTCCACTGACATTTTGAGAGAGAAAAAACCTTCACATTCCTTGCCATGAGGATGGTTCACTTATAATTTTTTGCCAAACAGAAATTGGCAGGTTGATGACTTTAGCAATCCTACAGACAGCTGGAGAAGAAAAAGGCAATACACCAAACTGCCTCTTGCATTGTTCTGATCTTTATAGATCTCTGTTCCTGTGAGTGGCTACTGCCTCTAAAACATCTCACATTATGTATCTAGTAGGCTTGGTTGATCCATTAAAAATGGTTCAAAACTCGTTTCGGATCTAGGGGCCGCTGGTGATTCGGTTCGGAAGTCAATTCCGATTTTCACAGAAAAAATGTTCAAAACCTTCCAAAACTTCAGAGACTTCCAAATTCTGAATAATGGTTTAACAGTGTTATTTCCTGTTTCATTGGTGGTCTTTACTTTGAAAGTAGTTGTTTTACTCCAGAAAAAGGGGGGGGGGTGAGCAAAGGGAGGAAATTCATCCATGCTGGTTTAAAACAGCTTCTCTGGCGTAAGACTAAAGCAGGAGGGACAGCAAAGTGAGGAAATTCACCACTCTGTTTTAAAATGCTTGCCCAGCCTCCAGATCGTCACCCAGCCTCAATAATAATAATAATAATAATAACATTCTGCCTTAATGGAGGGAAAGCACAATCAAAGCACATCTGACAGATGGCTACCCAGCCATAATAATAATAATAATAATAATAATAATAATTTTCACCTCCTGGCCCAGGAAGTTTAGGCAGGTGGAAGGCAGGCAAGTTGCTGTGAGTCCTCCACCATTGTGCCCGCTGCATCCTTCATGCCCAGTGCAGGCCAGCGTGAGGAAGGAGGCCAAAGGTGACCTTTGGGAGCTGCGTGACAAAGGCCAGACACTCAATTGGGCCCCAGTTGGGCCCAGAAAGGATGGAAGAAGCATAAGGAAGGAGGTGGGAAGCAGTGGCGGGCATACTTGCCAACCACTTCACTCAGTCAGAGGTGGCTTCACTATAAGTGAGTTTGACTGGCTGAGGAGGCCCAGTGGCCGGTCGGTGGAGCACGGCCCCTGGATGCATGTTTGTGGGGGGAAAGAGAGCTGAGAGTGCATGCCCAGGGGCCGGTGAAGCAGGGCCAGGGCCCAGAATTGCTTGGAGTTGTTATTTAGGGAAGCATCAACCAGGATTTGGAACAAAGTTTAGCCTTGGTCATTGACTACAAGGAAAGTAACAAAATTAATGTGGCGTCATGGATAGCATGGATGAGGGTTTGCTGACTGATGACGCAACTATGGAACTAGAACCTAGCCAGGAACAGCAACTCCCTCAGCCACCGCTAGAAGGGACAAATACTTAGCCTATGACCAAACACACAAGGCTTCAGTTAAGCAGGCTGATGAAATAAAATGTTCCTTCCTTTGTGGAACTCAGGAAAGAAAGCACTCAGCTGAGGAAATAAGCGAGGCTTGCTGAGAAGTGGACCAGCAACAGGGATCACTTGTGAAAGTAACATTTAAGAGACTGGACTGTGTTACCTGATAGTTTGCTGCAACTTTGCTATCTATGCCAAGACCTTGGACCTTTGAATTCTCGTGCATATTTGCAATCTGGACTGCTCTTGGACATCGGCTCTGGATTTGTGGACTCAATATTGTTGCTTGGATTACTGCTAAGAGACTCTTGACCCTGGACTGGACATTTGTCTTGCCCCTCTGCTTGTTCCCTTGAGTATTTGTTGTTTCTATGAACTATCTGTTTGGACTCTGAACTGTTGTATACTTTAGCTTGTGGTTAGAAGCCTTTGTTTTGACAGGTGTAGTGATGGCAGAAACTCACACAGAGTCAAGTATACATCTTGTCATAAGTCCTATTTTTCTACACAATTTTCTTAATGACGCATGCTTAGCAATATTTGCAAATTAAGTCCACATTTACTTCCTAATGATCATTCCTGAAGCACAGCTTGTTCAATGAAACATGCATGAGGACAATTATGTGCTATGATAAACATGCATATTTTACTACTTGAGGCAGGTGGGGAACCTTATTTCTGCCAAGGGCCATTTGGATATGTATAACATCTTTTGTTGGCCATACCTTTACTTCTTTATTTAAACTAAATAATTATAAAATTATATATTAAAATTCAAATGAAAGTTCCAAAGGCTGTGTAGGACAGTCGGCTGCCTGCATGCACACACAGTTACCAGCTTTGGCTCAGCCACAGAAGAAGCAGAACATACCTGCACAAGGAGAGTCGGAATAGTAACCAGCACCCACCCTACAAAGGAGTCAGCATGGTGGCTCAGAAAAGCAACAGAAACTGAGTTAAATCAGCAGACTGGGGCAGGCATCCTTCCCCATGTCAAGCTAGACCAAATGACATCACTGGCATTATATAGCCCATGCGACAGATGCTCTTTATTCCTGTATTAAGGGAAAATCATGCCAAAATCACTATGGGCAGAAACAGCCCAGGTGATAAGGTAAATGCATGAGAAGCTAAGTCATAGTAATGAGAACCCTATGATCCACTGGGGCAGGGAAGGAGAGGGAGGAGGAAGGAGAAGGCCTAGTTCAAAAGTAGCAATCTGACTCCCACTTCCTGCAGGATTGACAATTCAATAGTCAGCCTTCATCTTTGCACCAACTTTATAACCACAACCAATCGGACAAAAAAGTATCTACACAAATAATAGCCAGTAGGCATGAGAAAAAGTTATGAAAATTAAAAGATTCGTAAGAAATTCGTAAGAAATGCTACTTTTGAGTATTTCCACATCTGGAACGCCAACCAGGAAGTGGACTTTCTTTATAGAACTTTGGGGGCCAGGATTTTCTTAAGTATCGTTATTAGGTCATAAGGGGGGGCACCCTCCTTCTCTCTCACCACCCTCCCGCCTCCCTTGCCAATAAGTATTATGGCAAGGCAAGCCCTAAACTCGCTCCTTCTTTCAGCTGGAAGCCTGGAAAAATGTAAACAGAGAGGTTTACTCAGAAGTAAATCTGCAAAGGAAGTAAACAGAGAGGTTTACTCATGAGTAAATCCACAAAGGAGGGCACTTTGGATGAAGTGCCCTCCTTTGTGGATTACTTCTGAGTAAACCTGTTTACATTTTTCCAGGCTTCCCAGCCCCTCCTGCCTGCCAGGATCTAAAGCATCAAAGAGTATTGGGGTAGTATACCTACATTCTATGAACATGCAATAATACAGCAGTAATAACAATGGGTATAAGAAGAGGTAAAATTCAAACCGAAGTATTCTGACTGTGGTCCCTCCTCAAGCGGTGCAAACTGCAAACAAGAGGCAGCCTCTCCCGGGAAAAGCCAAAAGCCCGGACACAGCGTTTGCTTGCTGCAGAATCCCGGGCTCATAGAGAAAGCCCGTTTGCACCACTTGAGGAGGGACCAGTCAGAATACTTCGGTTTGAATTTTACCTCTTCTTATACCCATTGTTATTACTGCTGTATTATTGCATGTGCATAAGATTACTTATAATATTTAGGCACTTACTCTATAAGTTAGCATTCATTCTATTATACATTAGGTTGGTTTCTCACAGGATCTAAAGCGTGCCAAGCCTTGATGCGCTTTAGATCCTGGCAGGGGAGGAGGAGTGGACGGGCCCTCACTGCCCCTTCTGCCTGCCAGGATCTAAAGCCTTGAAGAGGCTTCATGACGGGCCAACTTCAGCCCTCCAGGTGTTTTGGACTTCAACTCCCACCATTCCTCACAGCCTCAGGCCTCTTCCTTTTCCTCTCAGCCTGGGCAAACTTGGGCCCTCGCTTCCTCAGGATCAGGGTGAGAGAGAGGCAGCAAGGAGCGAGGGGGGGGCTCCTCCTTTTTTTTGCTGCTTCCAAGAATAGAATACCCCCTCCCTCCTTCCCTCCCTCCTTCCTATTTGGAGAGTCCCATCTAGAATTCAGTGTGATTTATTCAAGTTTTGGCCTACAACTCCCAGAAATCCCAGCCAATTTACCAGCTGTTAGGATTTCTGGGAGTTGTAGGCCAAAACCATCTGGAATGCGCATGCGCTGGCATACGAACTACTAACGAATTTCGTTAGTAATTACGTTACATTTTAGAAATTTTTGGAAATTTTTTTGTAAGTCTTTCTATTACTAATAAAAAAATCCCCCCCCCCCCCCCATTAGATTTTCGATTTCCTATTTTTGGGTTCTAAACCATGCCTAATAGCCAGGGATCCTGTGGCATGATGCAACATTCCTGCTGACCTTGAAAATGGCAGAAATAGGACCAGAGGAGGGCAGGCAGGGTTTATAGAACCTCTGTCACCAGCCTCCCCATGTGACCTGCCTCAGCAGACACACACACCAGGTGGTTTAACACTGGTCTTTACCCAGGGAAGCCATCAAAGGTGCTCTTTCACCCATAGCAGCCATGGCCATGCAGGTTTTTGCAAGAATTATTTCGCTTTGTTCACTGTTTTAATCCTGCATCTTGGATTTGGAACATACTTAAAGTTCATATCATTGAATCTTGATGTTTTATTTCTGTGTACTTGTGCTGTCGCACGCTGGGCCTGTAGAATGGCTATTTCTTGGACGTGACTTCTGTATGCCCAACGGGACACCGGGGTGCCTCAGCTGGAAGGGCCCCTTAGTTTTCCCCAATGATAAAGGTCCTTTGAGGCTTAAAATAAGTTTAACAAAGTTCTTTATTTGGGAACAAACTGGATGGCTTCTTAAAAAACTGGTGACTTTCTCAGTCTGCAGCAACAGGGCCGGCAAACTGGGCAAAGCTGGTCTTCTGTTTCGGGGAAAAACCTATGACCCTTCCCTTGGGCAATCTTTCTTTACCTTGCTGGCGTGAGGACCCTTCTTCTGACTCCAAGCTGCGTTATGGATAGCCAGACGTCCCGTACCACGCAAGGCAGGGGTGCTCACCCTTTTTCAGCATGCGAGCTACTCTTAAAGCGACCAAGTCCAAAAGATCTACCTGCCCCCACCGCCGTGCGCTCCCGCTGCTGTGCGCTCTTGCCACCGCACATGCTCCTGCTGCTGTTTTCTGCCTGCGTAGCGCTTCTTCCGCCTGCGGGGCATTGCAGGAAGGAGAAAGCACGAGGCGGGGCATCCAGAGGGAGTGCTCCGCCCTGCCTGTCTCGCTGGCAACTGAGGCTGCACAGCTGCTTCTGGACGAGAGAGAGGCAGGGCGCTCCCTCCAGAGGCCCCGTCTTGTGCTTCCTTCTTCCTGCAATGCCCCGCAGGCAAAAGAAGCACCGCGAGAGCAGAAGCCAGCAGCAGGAGCGCATGTGCGCACAGGGTGTATGCGCACATGGAAGGAGTGCCCCATCCGGCTGGTGAGACCTGAAGATCACCTGGAAGAGGGCCGAAGATGTACTAGTAGCTCACGAGCTGCCTAATGAGCACCCCTGACGCAAGGTTTTCTTCGATTAGCCAGGTTGTAGGATTGCAGGTGATCCCTTCACAAAGGATTGTGAAGCTATTCTTTTACCCCAGCAAAGTGGGATCTGGTACAGCAGCAAAGCTGTGTCTGTTACCCCAGCAAAGCGGTGAGATTTAAAGCCTTTTCCAAGTTGGAAAGAACAGGCAGCTTTAAATCACGTCCTGTCCTGAAGAGAAGCTGTTAAGACTGAGCAAAATCCTCTTTCCCCTCCCAAAACCTAGGAATAGGGGTGGGTCTGCTGCTCTAGATTGATTGGCAGCCCTCTGGGCCTGTGAATGCAAACTAAGAAAGTCACCTACAACATGAAATGCAAGCTTGCAATGCAACAAATGAAAAACAGAGCCCTGCTGGCACTGCTGTGCCAGAACACTCCTGGCCTAGATTTCTCAGGTAACCAGAAATCTATACCTTCAATTAACAAATCAAATTTGGTAATATGGTTAATTACCCTCTATCAATAAAACAATGTCACAAATTGGTCTGTCCAAAACGGACACATTGCCACTTTGGCAAACTCTCAATCTGACCTTCCTCACCAATCCATCCGGACTGGGTAAGGTCTCAACAACCTTGGCCGAAAGCCACTTAAACCAAGGTAAGGTTTTGTCCTCTTAACTATTTGAGCTATCTGAGTGGCCAGCACAGCTGCATGCAGATTTAACCTAGGGACGGTGGCATGAGATGGAGCAATTTTGGCCTTAGCCATGACAAAACCTAAAGTGCAAGAACTTGAGTCTCTTTATCTTGCATAAGCTACAGCTGCAATGGCCTTCTCTGAAGCATCACAAAAGACGTGGAGTTCTGTGTGCATGTTCTGTAAAGGGCTCCTGGCCATAAATTGGCGTGGGATGCACAACTTGTGTAGATCTTGAGCCTGGGTGGCCCAAGTGGTCCAAGAGTTCTTGATGGACTGGGGCAAGTCTTGATCCCAGTCCAGCTTGCCTTCTATGACCTCTCGAAAGAGGAGTTTGGCTGTTATCATGACAGGGGCGGCCATTCCCAATGGGTCGAAAACGCCGTTAACTGCTGATAACATCTCTCTCTTGGTGTTCACGCTGGTGAACTTTGTGGCTCTGACTGACAGGTGGTCGAGATGGGTGTCCCAGAGCAGGCCTAAGCTGGACTGAGCGCTCACATCCTGGAACAACTCCAATACATTGTCCTGTACCAAATCCTCTGGTGGAAAGGCCTTTAAAACATCTGGGGAGTTAGAATTGATCTTGTGCAGCTTGACGTTGGCTCCTTCATAATACTAATTGCTGATTCCATGGAGTCAAATGAAACAAGAAGGTCATCAACATAAAAATTCTGGTTGATGGCTTGGGTGACCCGAGGGTCAAAGGAATGTCCAAACCTTTCGGCAGTCTTTCGCAGGCAATAATTGGCCACAGCAGGTGATGGTGTATTCCCAAAGACATGGACCCACATCTGGAAGGTTTTCACACCCACCAGAGCCTGGGTGTCCTCAAACCACAAAAACTTCAAAAACCTTCGGTGTTCCGGTGTGACCAGGAACGCATAAAACATTTTAAAGATGTCAGCAATGACAGCATACTTTGATTGCCGGAATCTTAGTATGACTCCAATAAGGCTGTTCAGAAGATCCGGTCCCTTCAGGAGCACGTCATTCAACGAGACATCCTTGTACTTGGCGCTGGCGTCAAACACAATGCGCACCTTTTCCGGCTTCCGAGGGTGGGTGACTTTATGGAAGGGAAGAAGCTAACCTTCTTCATTGTCTGAACAAGGGCTGGACGGCTCGGCATATCCTGCTTCAAACATTTCATCCATGAATTGGACAATCTGCTGTTTGGTTCTGGGGTCATGCTGCATTTTGCGTCTTAAAGATTGCAGCCTCTTTTCTGCTACTTGTCTGTTAGAAGACAGTGTAGGTCTGTTTGCTTTGAAGGTCAAAGGGGCGATCCAATTCCCCTCCTCGCTGAGAGTGACCTGGGCATCCATGATGTCCAAGAACGCTTGCTCGTCTCGGGAGAGTGCTGTGGTTTCGTCATCTCGGGAGACATCAAAGATGGATGAAAATCCAAATGTAACTCCTTGGCAGCAAACAGAAATGTGACTGAGGCAACTCTGCATGAGGGTAACTCTGCCACAACTGAGAGTGTTTGGCTGATCTGGACACAGAGAAGACGGTGGATGCATCCTCTCAACACATACAGGTCCCTGTATGGTCCATCCTAAAGGAGTCTTCTGCGCCAAAGGTGCACCAGGAGGACCTCTCTTTTCCGCTCTGATGCTCATCAGGCTTGGGCAGTTGGATCCGATGAGCAGAACTATGTCAGCGTTCGGCTCGAAGGGTGGAATGAAGTCCTGTAGTCCTTTCAGATGAGGGTGTGCTTGCATCATCTCCCTTGTGGCGATCTGGTCCTTATTTCGTGGGATAGACGCACACTCGATAAGGTCAGGTAGCTCAAAACAGGTTTGCTTGTCACATGGTGAAATGACAAACCCTGACACAACGCGGCCCTGTCTCCGTTGTCTGCCTGTGCACGTAGAGATGCAGTACTCAATAGTCTTTGTTTGCCCTTTGAAGAAACTGAAGAATTCAGGAGTGGCCAGTGAACCGTCACTCTGGTTGTCAAGGGCCACGTACATTCTTCTCTTCATCCATGGCTTGTTGGCTGGGTAGACTTCCGCCAAACAAATGGGATGACAGATTCTGGTTTTATTTGAGTTGCCGCACAGCTGTGTGCAGGCTACAGAGGGTGCCTCAGTGCCTGATGGACGTTTGGTTAAGTCCTCTGGCTGTATGTCTGGAGTGCGTTGACTGGCAGCTCCGCACTTGGCCTTCAGGGGCACAAAATCCTTATTGTGCATTGCTGAGCAATGTCTGTCGGATTGGCACACCTTGCATTTAACCCTTTCTTTACATGACTTTGACTGGTGTGGGGTTGCACCGCAGCACCTGAAGCAGATCTTGGATTTCTTAAGGATCTCAATTTTGTCTGCATGAGGCTTTTTGGCAAACTCTCTGCAGTCGGCCAAACTGTGGGGCTTCGCATGCAGAGGGGACAGAACTTCTTTTGGCGTCATCTTGGCATCAACTGGAGATGGGTTGGTCTCAGTAGTCTTGACGGCGATGTTTCTTTTGGTACTGCTGTCCTTAGCTGGTTTTTTGGCTTCTTTAATGGGCCTATCTGTCCTTGGAGTGCCATAAAGAGTTGGAAATCCCGTCTGTGGGTCGTTAAGTTGCTGAACTGCGTTTGCAACGAAGTCCACAAGGTGGGCGAAAGTTGGATAGACTTGCTGGTTTGCCTGTTTGAACCTAAAGACTTCTCTGCTCCACTCTTCTTGCAAAGAAAACGGCAGTTTTTGAGTGATGGTAGTTTGGGACAAGTGCTGGTCCAGGCAGGCCAAACCTGGTAGCTTAGGATTTTCTTTAGTCGACTGGAGCTCAACTAGTAAGTCTGACAAGTCCCAAAGCTGTTTAAAGCCTTTAGATTTAAGCACCGGAAACTTATGAAGTCTGTCCATCAGCGAAGCCTCAATCTGGGTGCTGGATCCGTAGCGCTGATCAAGCCTTGCCCATGCTGTGTCCAGCGCTTTGTCCGGTTGGTCAATAAGGGCTGAGAAGATCCTTCTCACCTGGTGGGCTGATGTTGGACCAAGCCAAGAGACCATGAGAGTCAGCTCCTCCTCGGAAGTTAGCCTCAGGTTCCTTATGGCACGCTGAAAGGTCCTTTTCCAAAGAAGGAAGTCTTCGGGATGGTCAGAAAATTTCTCCACGCCCTTATCCCTCAAATCCTTCTTCGGGTTTCTAAATAAGGATTCGAGCTGGGATTGAGGAGTCTGAAGAAAAGGAAGGGGTGTTTGAACAGGAGTGAATGAGAAGTTCTTCTCAAACCCGGAAGATCCCTTCAAAGGAATATTTGTGGCCTTAGGTATAGGCGAAACCCTGGTTTCTATACTGGGCCTTGCCGCCCGAGTCCATGGCTGTGGGCTCCTGGCCCTGATTTCTTCATCTTGCTTGCGTGGCAAGATGTTGCTGTCCACCTGCACCAGCTTGTCGTCTAGAAAGCCAACGTGGGTCGGCAGGAGCTGAGTAGTTGGTGGCGTTAGCAGGTGGCTGATGTTTTCCTGAGACAGCTCCCCTTGTAGCGCCTTGGCTAGGATCTTGGCACGGACCCCTTTCTGAGCTGCCTCTTGTTTGCGTTAGCTTTAATCAATTCTGGTCTGCTGCCTCTTGTTGGATGCGCTTCAGCTTTAACTTTCCTTCCAATTCGGCCTGAGCTCGTTCCAATTCTAGGTTTGCTGCCTCTTGTTGGATGCGCGTCAGCTTTAACTTTGCTTCCAATTCAGCCTGGGCTCGTTCGAAGTCCAGGCCTAGGTCTGCAGCTGCTGCCTCAGCTTCAGCCTCAAGGATCTTCTCCTGCAGCTCCATGCACTTGGTTTCCTTGTTGTAGAAGGCCGCCATTGATGAGGAACTGGTTCTTGAAGCGGAAGAACCAGGCACTGAGTCATGCCTGCTGCTAGACTTCCTTCTGGGGTGGCTTAGCTTGCTATGGGCAGAAGCATGTCCCTGACTATTCTGCAAACTTAAGGCCTGTGGGGAGAATTTAAGGAGCCCTGAGCTCACACTACAAATGGGTGTAGCCTGACCATCTTTCTCCCTTCTGGGGGAGGGGCTGAAGTCAGCTACATGAAACAGGTGTGCATAGCTAGACTCTCTATGCCTGACACTGTTTAAAAACTGTAGAGCTCTGTGATCTGCTTCCTGGCTGTTCATTTTGCTTAACACCTAGGTGATGTCATCCACTAGGGTTCTCCACTTGTTAATCAGAGCCTTGAGATTTGCCCTGATACACTGAGACTCCCTAACATCCTTAGAACCTACTAGCTGACCATCAAGGTTAACAATAGAAAGCCAGATGCTTTCAGCCTTGTTTGTCAACCGAGCCTCATCTAGCAAAAGCAGGTCTAAAGCCCTTTGAGAGGGATGCAATGAGCCTCTAGATCTCAAACTATAAGCTTTACCCTCAGATTTTGCAGAGCCTAAGGTATGAGCCATAATCACAAATTAAGCACACAATACAGCAATACAATTACAAAGCACACTCAAAACTTATTACTTCAAAGCAAGAAATGAAACACAGCAGCCAAAACAAATCAGTTGCAAAATAGACTCCTGCCTGCAGAACTGCAAGTGCCGAAGGTTTGATGAGGCTTTGCAGGCTTCTGGAAGGCTAGAGCAGAAGATAACTGCAACCGAAAGGTGGAGCTGGATCTATGCAGGCACAGCAAACTCTATGCTGGAACTTGCTTCAGTGTGGGCTGGAACTCTTGCAAAATGTAGCAATTTGCAAAGGTTGAGTGGAGCTAGATCTTTGCAGGCACAGCAAACTCTATGCTGGAACTTGCTTCAGTGTGGGCTGCTTTGCAAAATATAGCAATTTGCAAAGGATGAGTAGAGCTGGATCTTTGCAGGCACAGCAAACTCTATGCTGGAACTTGCTTCAGTGTTGGCTGGTACTTTGCAAAATGTAGCAATTTGCAAAGGTTGAGTGGAGCTGAATCTTTGCAGGCACAGCAAACTCTATGCTGGAACTTGCTTCAGTGTGGACTGGAACTCTTGCAAAATGTAGCAATTTGCAGAGGTAGGGTGGAGCTTGGAGCAAAGGACAAAGAGCACCCCACCCCTCCCTTCTGGTCACATGGGATGTCCTCCAAGATGGCTGAATCTTCAAAGACACATTCACATCAGGCTGGAGGTATGAAGGCCTGTGATGGATCCATCTGGACTGTCTGTAGACTTTAATGGCCTATTCTTCTGCACTCGAGTGGCAAGGCCACCAGCAATAAATCTCACTGTGCTGTCGCACGCTGGGCCTGTAGAATGGCTATTTCTTGGACGTGACTTCTGTATGCCCAACGGGATGCCGGGGTGCCTCAGCTGGAAGGGCCCCTTAGTTTCCCCCAATGATAAAGGTCCTTTGAGGCTTAAAATAAGTTTAACAAAGTTCTTTATTTGGGAACAAACTGGATGGCTTCTTAAAAACTGGTGACTTTCTCAGTCTGCAGCAACAGGGCCGGCAAACTGGGCAAAGCTGGTCTTCTGTTTCGGGGAAAAACCTATGACCCTTCCCTTGGGCAATCTTTCTTTACCTTGCTGGCGTGAGGACCCTTCTTCCGACTCCAAGCTGCGTTATGGATAGCCAGACGTCCCGTACCACGCAAGGTTTCCTTCGATTAGCCAGGTTGTAGGATTGCAGGTGATCCCTTCACAAAGGATTGTGAAGCTATTCTTTTACCCCAGCAAAGTGGGATCTGGTACAGCAGCAAAGCTGTGTCTGTTACCCCAGCAAAGCGGTGAGATTTAAAGCCTTTTCCAAGTTGGAAAGAACAGGCAGCTTTAAATCACGTCCTGTCCTGAAGAGAAGCTGTTAAGACTGAGCAAAATCCTCTTTCCCCTCCCAACACCGAGGTCTAGGGGTGGGTCTGCTGCTCTAGATTGATTGGCAGCCCTCTGGGCCTGTGAATGCAAACTAAGAAAGTCACCTACAACATGAAATGCAAGCTTGCAATGCAACAAATGAAAAACAGAGCCCTGTTGGCACTGCTGTGCCAGAACAGTACTGTAATTTTCCTAACCTTCACCTGAAGCTGAATTTTTGAGAGGTGGACTAAAGGTAGACCAAATTTATCTTGGGGCCATATATGGCCCTTGGGCTGGTCATTCCCCACCCTTGGCTAGAGGGAACATATCTTCTAAAATTGTTTTCTCAGTTTTATCTACTTTGACCTACAGAGACAAACAAGACAGCTAAAAGAAAGAAGCAAGGAAAGGATAATAAAGATCAAGGGGGTTAATAGAGGCTTGTGCTTGACTTGAAAAATCTTACCACAACATCTCATGCTACATGCTTGTCAACACAATGAATGAATACGCCAGTAAGGTAAAGGTAAAAGTTTTCCGCTGACATTGAGTCCAATCATTTCTGACTCTGGGAGTTGGTGCTCATCTCCATTTCTAAGCCGAAGAACAAGCATTGTCTTTAGACACCTCCAAGGTCATGTGGCTGGCATGACTACATGGAGCGCCGTTACCTTCCCGTCGGAGCAGTACCTATTGATCTACTCACAGTTGGCAGAAGCTGGGGCTAGCAGAGGGAGCTCACACTGCTTTTTGGATTCAAACCTGTGGCCTTTCGGTCAGCAAGTTCAGCAGCTCAGCACTTTAACCCACTGTGCCACCAGGGGCTCTGAATAAGCCAATAGGGTTTGAATAAGTAACTCTTTAGAAGTGACAGAATACTGAACTCTGTCACTTGCAAATACTGAACTCACACAATAGCCATCATGCAAGTGGGAATTGTCTAGAAAGCCATGCCAGAGAAGAAAATTATATTTAGGAATGCAAAGCAATGGAACTCTCTAGGGGCCCTTCCACACAGCCCTATATTCCAGAATGTCATGGCAGAAAATCCCACAATATCTGCTTTGAATTGGGTCATCTGTGTCCATATTCAGATAATGTGGGAGCTCCTGTCTTGATATTCTGGGATATAGGGATGTGAGGAAGGGCCATGTTGAGTCCAATCATCAAAAAATATTGACTGGAAATTCAAACTCATTATGGATTTCATGTGTTTACATTTTGGAGGCAGGACACAATAGAAAAGAGGGATCACTAGCAAATATTCAGGGCAAGCAATCTGACAAATTATCGAATGCCAGATACAGCAACATTACAGGGTTGGGAAATAGAAATGCTGGCTTTTATTCAAAGCTGTGCCAGTCCTAATACACTTTGCAAACATTGCCTTATGGAAGAAACAAAAGAACACAGAAAAATTGTACTCAGAAAACATAACCTTGGAGATGTTTATGTCCCTTATCCATGGAAGGAAGAATGTTTGATGTCATCTAAATCTGTACTTAGAAAGGTTATGGGATTTCACAAGTGCAATAGTCTTAATTTGTACAAGGATTTATTGTGCCCAAAAGTGAGAGAAAAAAGAAAGAAAAGGAAATGAAGAATAATCTAGAGCCTGCAGGGAAAAAAAGGCATTTAGGGCTCAGTTATTCTACACAGCATCATTAGATGACTTGTAGTGTTGAATAGAAGACAAAAGATATTATATGCATCTCTTTGAAGTAAAAGCATGAAACAATTAAGGTATTTGCTTCAAAAAGGATTTTAAGAATCACTTGGTGTTTGAAGTTTCTCCATGTTTAATCTTTCTTTTAGTTATTGTTCTTTTTTATAAAATAAAATCAATTTCAAAATTAAAGAACTCCCCAGTATTCCTGTTTTCCATCTGCTCATAAATAATCTAGCCAAAGAACTCAGCAAGAAACAATTGTTCTGTGTTTCTGTATTTTTTCCTTTCTTTTTCTTAGAATGGAACTGATTGATTCAAAAAGAAGGGGAAAAAATAAAAAGAATTTCTGAAAATACTGTTGAAAACAAGGCTTTGTGCACTGTTGTGCAGCTCTCAGAGTGAATCTATTTCAAAAGCATACGAATAGTTGAGAGATACCATCTGGAAAGCTATTACAATGACCAGTCTAACCTTCATGAGAATTTTAAGGGATTTGATTTTTTTAAAGAACCAGTATATATTTTCTCCAGACAATAAAATGCTTAAACATACAAACCAGTCTGTTTTTAAAAAGGTTCATTTTAACATGTAAGTCACTTCCATTTCATTATAGTGTTAAGTGATGAGTGACTTTTGTGTCCGCATTGTACTGAATGCGGAGATCTAACAACAACATATACATTGGAGTGCCAGTTAAACAGCAGTTGTACCGTAGTCAGTTTGAACAGTTTGGCTTGTCTGAAATACCAAAGAGACAGGTCTAGAAATTTAATAGTGAATTTTGAACAGGAAAATTGTAAATGTCATGTAAATCTTGCCCAGGCAATGTTGGCAGGTGAACAATTCTTGTTGGCAAAGTGACTTAACACTCCACTTCACTTCGAATAGAAACTTCATGGAGTGAGTCTGGAGAGATTCCTCTCATTTTAGTTTCATAGTATTTGACCTTAGATGACTTTCCATTCTGGAGTTAAACAACCATTCTTCTTCAATACAATAAAATGTGTCTACATCTTCCAATCATTGGTATGCTTGTTTTACCTAATGCTCCTGGTTCATTTTATTTTTCCATTTTTTGAAAATGTATTTCCATTATTGAAATTGTTTTTATTCTTTGAAATACTTAAAAAAGAAATTTCTTGGCATTTGTAGCACTTGCTGGCATCAGTTGGGGAAATGGGTGACATTTGTGTGAAAACAGATCAATATTTTAATAGGCTTAAAGTGACAGAAAGGGAATTGAGGTTCTAGCTGTACAATGTTACATGAGAATAAGACCTACTGAACTCAGTAGAATTTAATTATTTGTTATTATGAATTCCCTTAAATAATTGTATTCTGCTCTTCAACAAAAAATGGTCCCCAAACCAGATATATGTAAGTTATCCCAAAGAATTAATGTGGCCCCTGAAGCCCCATGATTTATTTATTTATTATTTTTCCGTATTTATATACTTCTTTTCTCACCCCTATCAGAATAATAGAGTTGGAAGAGACCTCGTGGGCCATCCAGTCCAACCTCCTGCCAAGAAGCAGGAAAATCACATTCAAAGCACACCCAACAGATGGTCATCCAGCCTCTGTTTAAAAACCTCCAAAGAAGGAGCCTCCATCAGACTCTGGGGAAGAGAGTTCCACTGCTGAACAGCTCTCACAGTTAGGAAGTTCTTGCTCATGTTCAGGTGGAATCTACTTTCCTGTAGTTTGAAGCCATTGTTCCACGTCCTAGTCTCCAGGGAAGCGGAAAACAAACCTGTTTGTTTCCAACATAAGCATGGCAAAATTCGATGCCCAACATACATGTGAAAAACCAGATATATACTGTATATATATCTAATAATTAAAACTATTAAAACCATATTAAGCCATAAAACATAAGGCAACATTTAGACATTAAGACAATGAATTAGTATAAAAAATATACTATAAAAACAGTATAAAAATTTTATACTACAGTATAAAAATTAAAATCACATAATCCAGAATCATTCTCCAAAGCCATGATAGTTCTTTCCAACTGCTCCTTTATTCAAAGCAATTTTTGCTATGCTTTCCACTTGATTTGGGCACTTACAGCACCCAAGGCAACCCACAAGCTTGGTAGCTAGCTTTCTTTGACCCGCCAAGCCTTTATTATTGGCCATAAATCAGCTAAAATGATGACCAAATGTGGTGCTCATCCTGATTTGTCAGTCAGTGTGCAGCCCACAAATATGGCAATTAAAATCATCCTTTCTCCCATTCCCAATTGGTCTCTCCTCCTGATTTAAACAATATTTGTACTAAAATGCAAGACCCATGGCATAAGATAAGAAGGAAGGAAAAGGAACAATATGATAATGTAGCTAAATCCAGTTGCCCAAATGAGTGAGTATATGCCTGTTTTACAACTGGTTGTCCTCAGGTTTACTTTCTTCTGTCTTTGTGGACTGGCATATTTTTGCTGACCTTTCCCCCTCCACTCTCTGCATGTGATTCTTTTGTATTTTGCTTTCTGGTAATAAGATCTTTTCTCATTCCCCTGGAACTAGAAATACGGTTTAGCAGCTTTTCTGATGTTAGTCAGCTCCTCTGTTTCCACGTAAGAGAGGGTGGCATTGTAAGTTCCTCGATCATTTTTTGTTGCAAATAAATCGACTCTTTAATTTGGCTAATGTTCTTTTGGAGCTGAACACTTAAAGCTCAGCTTGCATCCCACGCATTTGCCAGTGGCACATCCTCAGGCAAAATGCCTAAAAAGTGCTAGTTTGTGAGAAATCTGGGGGACTAATTCCAACTTTACAGCATGTAATAGAAGTCCAAAAAGCTTTGGCTCCAGGCTCAATGAAAAACTTGTGAAAAGGGAATGTTAGCATTTAGAAGAAAATTAAAAGAAGGAAAGAAATGCCATGCAAGAAGAGCAAGATCATGCTTCTATGGCTGGTGTAGTTTATCCTGAGTAGAAAATGAGGACTGGCTAGCATGCTTCATTTCACTGTATTGCAGCACTAATAGTGAGTAGTGTAGTCATTGCCACATAAAGTTGTATGACTCTCAGTGGTTATGATGCCAATAAATAGACTTTGCAGTGCAATTTCAGTGATTGGTATCACCCCCGTTTCCAAAACGAATGCTCCTCTTCTTCACTGGAGCACAGGGAGAGATGCATGGTAGATGCTAACCCGCACTTCCATGAAACTGTGGTTGTATCAACAGTTTGATACCACCTTAACTGCCCTGTCCTAATGCTGTGGAATAATGGGATTTGTAATTCTACAACATCTTTTGCCTTCTCAGCCAAAGAGTGCTGGTGCTTCAATAAACTACATCTCCATTGAATCTATATTATTCAGCCATGGCAATTCAAATGATGTCAAACTGCATTAATTCTACACCTTGTGACATCTCCACAAACCACCTCCAGAAGTGAAGTTCTTTTTCTTTAAAGATATCCTTGGAATCAATAGAGGCTTTCAAGAAATTTGACACTGCTTGAGAAAGGGTGATATGTGTGGATTGTTGTGCATGTGTGTGTAATGAACATTTACCTCAGATATCTTGCAAACTACACAATTATAGCACCATGATTTCATTTTCATGGCAATGTCCTGTGAGATCCATGGGTCTGGGAATTTAGAATTCTCTACACTATAGAGCAGTGGTTATCAATCTGTGGGCTGCAGCTTAGCAGTGAGCCGCAAGAATGAAAATCTGGTCCATAAACTTCCTTCCTCTTTATTTATTTTATTTCCACTCCTTTCTGCAGACCTGACCAACCCTGCCCCTTTTGGTACTAATGTTGGAGAGTGGTCCCTGCTCAAAGCGGTCCCTGGTCAAATAAAGGTTGGGAACCACTGCTATAGAATTATTGTGGTTCTACAGACTATAAAGCCCAGGATATTCATGAGATTGACCATGGCAATAGAACACAGAACTTATGTTTGTGTAGTATGAAAGGGCTCAGTAGTGATGTGACAACATCCATGGCTGCCATGCACACCTTGGTATGTTTTCTGGGAACTAATTTGGCCATCAGGAGTGGACCTCGAAGAGGAAGGGTTGACGAAGGGGAAACTCAATCTCACTATCCTAGAGAATAGTAATCACCTTCTCACACTCACCTTTCCACTTTTCCCTCCTTCCTGTATCTATTGAAACAACACATCTTTGACTGATTTACAGCAGTTGGATGACTCTTTCCAATTTAGCAGTTCCCTTATGTCACTGTCTTTCCCCTTTTAAAAATTTGGCAGATCTTGTGCCACCACATAAGTCTACAAGTCTATGTCTTCTGTCCAAAAATGAAGACATCTTTTTGTGGAGCTGCATAATGAAAACAATCTGCTAATCTGGGTGGTTGTGAGGTTTTTTGGGCTGTATGGCCAGGTTCCAGTAGCATTGTCTCCTGACGTTTTGCCTGCATCTGTGGCAAGCATCCTCAAAGGTTTGTTCAGAGATCTGTTGGAAATGGGGAAAGTGAAGTGTGTATATATCAGTGAAATGTCCGGAGTGGGAGAAAGAACTCTTGTCTATTTGAAGCTAGTGTGAATGTTGCAATTATCTGCTAATCCACTTCTTTCCATGGGAAACTCACAATCCACTGAACTCCTAGCCAGGAGCTTGAAAACTGGAGTAGTAGTGCTTTCCCAAGCATTATTAATCAGAAATATTGAGTCTCCCCAGGAATAATAAAGGCTGCTAGCAATGTTTTCTGTACACATATACTTGAGAGTCTGCTCAGGGTCGTAGCTACTGAGAAAGGGGCAAAATTGGGTAATAGCCCATCCATACTTATTCCGCCAAACAAAATTGTCCTCCAGTTTGCAAATTTCTAGCATTGTAGCGTCAGATCCTGAAAACTGTTTACACATGTAACTCATATATTTGCTACCGTGTTTCCCCGAAAGTAAGACAATGTCTTACTTTCTTTTTACCCCCAAAAGCCCCACTACGTCTTACTTTCGGGGTACGTCTTATATTGGACATACCCCGAAAGAATTCTTCACCAGTAGGGCGACGGTACCTGTGAGAAGCGACGGTACCTGTGAGGGCGCGCCCGCCGTCGCCGCCACACAGCCGGCCACACGGCCGACCGCGGCACGCCTCTTGCGCGGCACACCTCTTGCCTGGCCTCTGAGGCGACGGCGCTTCACCCCGCCTCTTGCTCCTTCTTTCCCCCCCCTTCCTTCGTCCATTCGAGTGAACGAAGGGAGGGGGACAGGAGAAGGAGCAGAGGCGGGCGAGCGGGCGCCACGTCACAGCCAGGCCTCTGAAGCGACGCCGCTTCGCCCCGTCTCTTGCTCCTTCTTTCCCCCTCCCTTCCTTCGTCCATTCGAGTGAACTAAGGAAGGGAGGGGGAAAGGAGAAAAAGCAAGAGGCGGCGCTAGGGGGCGCCACGTCACAGCCAGGCCTCTGACGCGACGCCGCTTCGCCCCGCCTCTTGCTCCTTCTTTCCCCCTCCCTTTGCATGGACTTTCGGGGTACGGCTTACTTTCGGGGTACGGCTTACATTAGCCGACCCCCCTGACACCCCCGATATGTCTTACAATCAGGGGTGTCTTACTATCGGGGAAACACGGTATGTGCTCATATCCTTAGTAACTTTGCCTATCACTTTTATTTGGATCCCTAAGCTATATTGTCTCCAGCAAAAGATCGCTGCCTTGTTGGGGTGCTGGAGCTTTAGCACCTCAATGATGCCACGAGGGAAACCATGAAGGGATACCCAAGATGAGATGGTTGTGTCAGAGAGGTCAGACCAAGCGCGATCCCTGGGGAAAGTAATGGCAACCCACGTCAGTATTCTTGCCAAGAAAACCAAATGAACCAGTACAACCAGAGATATGTCGGTATGCCATCAGACGATGGGACTCCCAGGTGGGAAGATGGTCAAAATGCTACTGGGGAGGAGCAGGATAAGTTCAACTAGCCCCAGATGTGATGACGCAGCTAGCTCAAAGCCAAAAGGAAGGCTAGCGGCTGATGGTACTGGAGGTGAACGACGAATCCAATGCTCTAAAGATCAACAACACACCATAGGAACGTGGAATGTAAGATCTATGAGCCAGGGCAAACTGGATATATAGTTAATGGTGAGATAAACCAACAACAACAGTGGGGTGAACTTGTGAAGAACAATCAAAAACACTGGAGCTGATCCAAAAAGAACAATCAATCGTATAATGTATGGGTCATCCGTATGGGAATGGTTAGTTGATACTGATAGTATGAATCAAAAGCATTTAGCTTCTAATCAAGGTGAAAGAAGAAAGTGCAAAAGCTGTGTTGCAGCTAGACATAATAAAAACCAAGATTATAGCAACAAGTATTATTGATAACTGGCAAATAGAGGGAGAAAAGGTAGAGGCAGTGACAAACTTTGTATTTCTAGGTGCAAAGATTACTGCAGACACAGACTGCAGCCAGGAAATCAGAAGACATTTACTTCTTGGAAGGAGAGCAATGGCCAATCTTGATAAAATAGTGGAGAGTAGAGACATCATACTGGCAATGAAGATCCACATAGTAAAAGCAATGGTATTCCCCATAGTAGCCTATGGATGTGAGAGCTGGACCATAGGGAAGGCTGAGCAAAGGAAGATAGATGCTTTTGAACTGTGGTGTTGGAGGAAAATCCTGAAAATGCCTTGGACTGCGAGAAGATCCAACTAGTCCATACTTCAGGAAATAAAGCCTGACTGCTCATTGAAGGGAAGGATAGTGGAGGCAAAGATGAAGTACTTTGGTCACATTGTGAGAAGACAGGAAAGCTTAGAGAAGACAATGATGCTGGGGAAAATGGAAGGAAAAAGGAAGAGGGGTCGACCAAGGGCAAGATGGATGAATGGTATCCTCGAAGTGACTGGCTTGACCCTGAAGGAGATGGGAGAGGTGATGGCTGACAGGGAGCTCTGGCGTGGGCTGGTCCATGAGGTCATGAAGAGTCAGAAACAACTAAACGAATAAACAACAAACAAAAAACCTATATTGTATGGATGAGCTTAGCTGAGGTAATTTTATTTATATTCCACTATTTTCAAATGCTTAGCTGCCATTTAATGCTAGAAAATTGGGAACTGAAATACGATTTCATCCACAGAAGTGGAATTTTTATTTGAAAAGGGCAATGCCTTCGTTTGGCCCCATATATTTACACTCATAAAGTGTACTTCTAAGTAGATGTTGTGCTTGTAAGACTCTTTATATGAAAGAGTGCTTGAATATGCAGAGGGAGAGTAAATTAACTGATAATTAATTTACCCTCATCTGCATATACCTGTCTGCCAACAAGCATGTGTCAATGTTGCATAGTTGCTGCCCTTGCCTCACACCCTCACTCCCAATAGCTCTCCATTACTGGAATGGCAATTTCAAGCATCCAACAGTATGAATGCAACCACAATGCAGCACTCTACTTCTATGGTAGAGAGATGCACATATCATTATCCCAGATACCTGTGATCTAAATTGGTTTCCATAAATTAAACCAGTCCTAGCTGAATTCATCTTTTCTTCAGCTCACAAGCAAGTAAGCACATGAGCAAGGACCTCAGGGTGTTGTGTTGTGCAAACATGCCTCATTAACATGTGAGTCTCATTTTGTTATTTAAGACTGACAATTAATGATTTTCCAAGCATTCCTTTAACCTGAAGAGCAGACCACTTGACTGACTTTTTCTAAATGAGTGAATGAGGAACAGATATTGCAGAATAAATTAACACAGTATTAGAATAATATATGTTAATAAGATGGGAGACAGAATTGTTAAGAAGTAATTCAAAGTATGAAAACAGAAGAGTTAGTTTGTTTCTGTTTTTAGTATGAAATATTGAAATATATCAAGCAGCTAGTAGTGGCTTATGGTTCCACATCATTGTGGTGCTGAGGTGGCTCTGGGTTTTAGTCTGAATTTTGAAGGTGTTATTCAGGATGCTGAACTTATTTGGTAACAGCCTTTGGCACCTCCTTTAAAGTTTAGAATAAAAACTGAAGGAAATTCACTACTCTAGTGATATGGAAGATGCTGGTCGTGACATTAGACAGAAGAAGGGTGAGGGACCTTTGGATTTACAATCTGAATTGTTTTTAATACTAATGATGTTTAATACTGTTTTGAGATTTGTATATTTGTATATTTTAAATTATATTGTAATGCCTTTAGAGTTAGCCATTTCCCATCTCCTTATGGAGAGAAAAAGTGAGATATAAATAAATAGGCTTGAGCCCAAAACCGTTTTTAGCCATTCCTTTCGGCCAATCCAGCTTCTCCATTTCATTCTGGTGCCCATAATGGCAAGGGTCCAGCTGTTATGGATTCCCATCCAAAAAGGGACCACATGGGAGATGATCATGGCTCCTCCCCTATTCAGCATCACAGTTTAATCTTTTTGATTTTCCTTTATTTTCCTGATTCTTTTTATTTAGTGGGACTAACTGGGAGTTGGGGACCTGGGAGATGGTGGGTGAGATGTACACGCATGTGTGTTTGAAGGCTTAGGTGGACGGATATGCTACACAATAGAGAGGAATCCCCAGGGAGTCTAGCTATATTTCCTGGAATGGAAAATATAGCTAGACTCCCTGGGGATTCCTCTCTATTGTGTAGCATAGCCGTCCACCCCAGACTTGTTGATACAATAAGCTTCCCCCTCCTGGTTTGTTGTTTGAAGGCTTAGACTAGAGTCATCCTTTCAGCTTCTTCTTTTTCCTTCCCTTCCTCTCCTTCAGAAAATACTTCTAAAAGATAGTAGTAATAATAATAATAGAAAACCCAGCAAACAAAAAGAGAAGCCTACCTCTCCTCTAGAGTAGAAAGTAGAAACAGCTTTAAGGAAGCCTTAAACCCCAAACATAAAGGAGATTGCAGGCAGGCAGTAGAGAGAGGGGATTTTAAAGGTAGTCAAGGGAGGATATCTTTACTAAGCTCCAAGTCCTCAGTCTCCCTTCCTGGGCCTTCCTTTCCTGGGCCTCTTTAAAATGCCTTGGAAAGCTATGTGCTGGTGCTGGGAGAGCACCAGCACAATTTTAAGAAGCATTAAACCCGGTCTCCTCTACAAACAGAAGATAAAGGATCCAGAAAGAGTAGTTTCTTAACTTTGATGCTTTTTAAAATCCAGATGTTATTGAAGGATATGGAAGGAGAGCCTGTGGGAATTCCCCCACCCCCATGATGGGCTGCATAGGATGCTTTCTTAACTTTGTTGCTGACACCCAGACTCCCCTGAAAGGAAGAAAAGAATTGAGATGAGCACCCACCCCCACCTTCAGATTTGGGCATGACTGGACTTAATGTAAGGGGAAAACCTTTACCTAATGGAGATGAGCACCAACCCCCAGAATCGGACTTACTAATGGAGATGAGCACCAACCCCCAGAATCGGATACAACTGGACTCAATGTAAGGGGAAAACCTTTACCTAATTGTTTTAATGTACTTTAAAATTCTATTTTAATATTTATTTAAGTGTACATTGTGTTTTAAGGCATCAAACAGTTGCCTGTATGTAAAGCCACCTTGAGTCCCCTCAGGGATGAGAAAGTTGGGGTAATAAATAAATAAATAAACTCGGATGCTTTTTAAAATCCAGGTCTTAATGAAGGATATAGAAGGGAAGCCTGTGAGAAGTTCCTCTCCCCCCCCCCCCCAAATAATGGGCTGGATAGGGTGCACTGCTTTCTTAACCCTGTTGCTGGCACCTAGGCTCCTTTGAAGGGAAGAAAGGAAAGGCTCCCAGGGGAAAGGGGAGCCTTGTAAGTTCCCTATTTCCATCAATGGGCCAAAAAGTGCTGCTTTTTTTTTTTGGCTGTGAAAGGAAAATGCCTATTTGGCAGCACACCCATTTTCAGGAGCAGAAACGGATAGCGATTCACCCAAAATGTACAAGCCTATAAATAATAACAACAGTAATACATCACACAGTCCTAGATGCTTGGGAAGTGTTCGACTTGTGATTTTGTGATACGAAATCCAGCATATAGATCTCGTTTGCTGTGACATACTGTGTTTTTGTGTCAGTAAAGTAATAATATACTTACAATGCCCCCAAACCATATCCAGTATGGCTAATGATAAATACGTAATTGTAGGAACTGTAGTCTAAATCTGGACAGCTGAAAAATTTGCATCTCTGAGACAGAGGGACCTCTTTGCAATCAACAGAATAAACTGGCATGAGGTAAAAGCTAGCATCATCATACAATTACATGTTAGGAACGATATAGTTTTGTAACCAAGTGATATGTTTGATTCATCACACAAATCTAATATTGTTTGAAGTCACCACCAAGAATATTGAGAATCCATTTGAAATACTGTATAACTGTAACTGCTTTGCAGTTATTTCTTTAATTACAAGAGGTAGGGTGGCCATATGATTTAAGTACAATTTTTACCAGAGATAAGTGGCTTGTGACATGTGTGTGTAGTCAAATGTAACACTTTTTTGCTTTAGTAACAAAAAAGTAAACAGTTACATAAAAACCACCACTATGACATATTTAGGTTTTTTTTAAACCCCAAGAGTTTTTGAACTGTAGCAGCTGTTTTTAAAGAAGTAACTTTTCAAGACCTGAACTGTGATTTACTTGATTTGAAATCCAAAGCAAAAAAACTTAGATGCCTTTCCTTTCGGGAGTCATAAAAACGTTCATCTTCTGTATAGAATAAAATGCCTCTAAAACATTCAGTCAATAGTTTGGTCATTTCACTTAATGGTTCTGTTTTCCTGTCTTCCATTAAAAAAATCTATTTCTATTACTGAAATTGTTTTTATTATTTAAAATGCTAAAGCTTCTTTTTAAAATTACACTCCTTTGGTGTTGTAACACTTGCTGGCATCTGTTGGGGAAATGGGTGACATTTGACCAAAGGCTTGTGACATTTTGATATATTCTTTTTAAAGAAGTAACCCAACTAAAGAAAAATGTTCAGTAACATGAAAGTAGTGTTGATTTGAAATCAGAAGCAAAATCTCCATTTTTTTCTTCTCCCAGAAATAATGTGTGTGTTTATTTATTTATTTATTTTTGTGTCAGGAGCGACTTGAGAAACTGCAAGTCACTTCTGGTGTGAGAGAATTAGCCCTCTGCAAAGATGCTGCCCAGGGGAAAGCCTGGATGTTTTGATGTTTTACCATCCTTATGGGAGGCTTTTCTCATGTCCCCACATGGGAAGATGGAGCTGACAGAGGGAGCTCATTCTTGCTCTCTCCAGATTCTATGCAAGCTTGGGATAAACCACAGTTTATCACCACCATTGAAATAGGATTTAGTGATATCACTCTGTAGGTAAGAACTTATTCCTTCTCTGTATTTCTGAAAAGAAACATAATTCTTATCGGATGCATAGTGGGTTCTCCAAATTCAATGATGTACTGTAAAGTACACCATATTTTTCATTTTGAATGTGTTGTCTTATTATGTTCTCTTAGCATATTTTATCTTATTTTATATGCTGCACCAGAAGCTGCGCAGAAAAGTGCTATGGGCTCCTTTTAAAAAATAAAAAGAAAATATGGTTGTCGAATTTTACTATGCTGTGAAACCTGTTCTCTGCCACACAAAAGAAGGGTACTATATCATTAATAGGGGGAATGTAATGTGTAACAAAAAAAATTAAGGAAGCAATACTTGCATATGTTTCGAAGTTCATGAAGATAATCTGAAAATATAATGTGGATGAGAGAGAAAAACTGAACAAAAGGCTTGAAATACTGCAAAATGTCATCTTTAAAGCTGACAGAAATAGCTGCCTGGTTTCCTGGAGCGGTGTCTGCTCACTTTAATGAATGTCAATGAAGCAGAGGCAAATAGCTCCATTTTCCTCACTCTGGGGCAGCTGCTCACAACATGTAGTAATGGTTGGTGCTAGGATACTGATCTAAATTTAATCTTTCCTTGGGACAGGAGTGCAAGGGGAGATTGCAAATTAAGTTGAAGGTGTTTGACAGCCCTGTGAGCTTGTGTGTAATGCACATATGGGATGGTGAGTAAACATCTTTTGACTCTCCACCAGGTTATAATGCCAGTGGGCAGCAGGCTGAGCAATCTGGAGTATTCTCATGCGTGCTTCAGTGCAGAAGGGAGAGAACCCCTTCTGTGGATCCCTGCATGCAGGCCAGTTCCTCCTTAGGCAAATGTTTACCCAAATCCCACACCAATTAAATGTAACTCAAATGAATCCAGACAGACATAATTTCTCATTTAATCACTTTGTTCAGCAGTCTTGCAGCATTCACTATAGAACTTCTGTTTTTATGCAACCGTAGACTAGACCTGAGTTTATGGACGTACAAATTTAATAAGGAAATTCGGTATTGTTCCATTATTCAGGCAGACTCCAAAAGGAGGAAAACCATTTTCCCCAGTTTCACTGGTTAGTCTCCTGCCCCACTTCCCATTCTATAAATGAGGGTTGTTTCTAAGATGGCAACATGGGGGGGGGGGGGGATAATAGGAAAACAGGGGGAAATTGTTTTCCTCCTTCAACCCCCCCTCTCTATAAAATGGACTATCCTTCTCTGTCTAGGCACCCTTTTGGAGTCAACCCGGACAATGGAACACTACTGAATTTTCTTTCCTGCCATCCCAGTGCATCCTGATAAGCTTTCAAGAAAGTTCTTATTTTTTTCAATTCATGTGGGCAACTGGGCATTTTACCAATATGCCAGCTAGGGCACATCAATATTGTCGAATTCATGTAGTTTAACACCATTTCAATTAATTGCTATGGCCCAATGCTATGAAATCATGGAAGTTGCCATTTTAAAATAAACACATATAACTTTACACCTTGCAAAGCTCCAATTTACTTTCAAAATGAAGTAAGAGAAGTCCCAACTTTGGAATCATAGTCAAGGCCATGTGTACATCTACACTGTAGAACTAATGCAGTTTGACACCATTTTGCCATGGCTCACTTCTGTAGAATCATTGGAATTGAAATGATTCTACATGTAGCCTTTTCTAAAGGCTGCTCTTGACTACAAAACCAGAATGCATTAGTGTAGAACCAGCCATAATTCAGTAATCTAAAAGTTCATTGTCAATATATTAAAAAAAACCTGAACTATGAAATGTCTCTATCAGACTACTATGAATAATTTGTCACAGGGTAGGGAAAACCAATTCTGGCTGTCCATATAGTTTTTGACTGGAACCCCCATAATATCTCACAATTGGCTATGTAGAGGAATGATGATTGGAGTTTAGGTCAAAAGCATCTCAAGGGTCAGAGTTACCCACCAAGCTGTAGAACGAGGGCTGACACCAATGGAAGTCTAGGTGGTCACATTAATCTCTGGGAGACCTTGAAGGATTCACCTAGCCACCTTACCTGCTCCTCACATATGCCCTCTAGCGACATGGGAGCATTTTCATCTTATTTGGAGTCCTTTACATTTATTTGTTTTGTTTAGAAGGCCTTTTCTAATCTTAAATTGACCCAGGGGCCCAAAGCATGTAAAAAATGGAAGCCACCTTCAGGACATTTAGGAATATTCAAGCATATTAGAAATACTTGCCACACCTTCTAGGGGGCATTTTGTTCCTAGTGGGACCTGGTCAAAAAAAGTCCCTGGAGATGTATGTGGCCTGTGGGCTCCACTTTGCCTACCCACATTGGTTTCCAGCCTTTATTTGACCAGGGACCAGTTGACCAGGGACCACTCTCCAACATTAGTACCAAAAGGGTTACAGATCAGTTTTCGGCCAACTTTAGATTTGGTTTGGTTATTTAAGAACATAAGAAGAGCCATGCTGAATCGGGCCTCAGCCCATCTAGTCCAGCATTCTGTGTCACACAGTGGCCCACTAGTTGTACACAGGGATCTCTAGCAGAAAGGAGGGCAAAACCCTCACCTGCTCCCGACCCCCCACAACCAGTACCCGGGGTACCTGTGGTGCTGATTCATAAAAATCGATTGGATAGACCATATCAGCTCTATTTTCTGATACAGAACATGTGCCATCCAGTAGTTGTCCTCTGCTCATGCACAGAAAACCATATTTAATCAGCCTTGGCACTATAAGACCAGCTGCTCTCGTTGCAATGGTATAGTAATGATGAGGCCGTGGAGCATATTTTAGTTCTCATGGACTACTGGTGATTGAGAACCACTGCTTTAGAAGAACAGATACATTGGCCAAGTATCCAGGAGCACAAATAGAGCCCATGCTTGCACTATTTCTCTCTGTTTGTTGTTGGAAAGATAGTCATACTCTGGCTGCTATTTCTCTTCTCTATGTATCCACCATCTTCTAGGCTTTTAATTGGGATCCTGGTAAGCATGTCTGTGTGTGGGGGGTGGGGGTGGGGGATGGGGGTGCATTGCGTTTCTAGGATAGTGTTAATATGAGACAGAACTCAACCATGAAATATGTCTCACAAAGGTATTATTCTCATTGCAAAGCTGAGTGAACCCATTTTCTGAGAAAAAAGATTTAATGTAGCTCCTCAGAACACTGTCTCTGGTGTACTGAATGATTGGCACTGTAGGGTTGTGATTGTGGGTCACTGAGCAACTGCTGTTGTCACTATTTGAGTATGACAGAAATCATTATTCTTCTGTATTAATTAACATTTCCCCTTAACATATTTCTAAACATATGAATCTGTCTTGTGCCACATCAGAGAAGTGTCTGTATGGGAAAATATAGGCTTATGGTTCCTGGCAGACTCAGATGGAAGGCTTTTCTAACTCAGATATGGGTTATCTTTTCACTGGAGATGCCAGCAGTTGAACGTAGGGACCTTAAACAAGCAAAATATGAATTATGCCCCCTCTTTAAACTGGAATATCTAAATGCATTTAGAATGCCATCAAAAAGTACCTTTCAAAGAAGAGCCACACATCTTTGTGGTTTTTGTTGACTTCAAAATGGCTTTTGTCTACTCCCTGTCAACAATGATGATGAAGCCTCAAATCAATGCTTTTTATAATTTAAACTTTAAAAAAATCTTAAAAACCCCAAGTTTTCTAGAAGAACATTACATGCAGCAACTGTTTACAACTTTCAAACAGCAGTTCAGCCACAACTTATGTTAGAAATGTTTTCTAGTTTCTCTTCCATTCAATTTATTTTTAAATGATATAGTGGCCTTTCTTTTAAAAATGATTAATATTTTCTGCTGAAACTAGGACATAACATAATATTCGTATATATTACACAGATGCTGCTTTAAATTCCTATCTGCAAAGCTGCTAAAATAGTGTACTTTGTGTTGTCACATTGAACTGTAAATTAATTATGATAAAACCAAGATAATTATGGTATTTTAAAAATAAATATCACACTGTATATTACAAAGGAATCCAATTATTTGAGAGTTGTGTTCCATGAGTTAAGCATTTGGTCTGTCCAGAGGTCTGGGAACTATAATTGTAACTAAATTCACATGATCGTTGTGCTAGTAGAATGATACTTTGCAATAGGGGTGGTTGATCCATAAAAAAATGATTCTAAACTTGCGGGGGATTTTCCTTGCTGGGTTGTTATAGAAATTATTCCGAATTTTTTAAAATACATTTCATAATTGAAATGTAATTAATAACGAATTTTCATTATTAGGTCTTTACTGCTTCAGCGCATGCGCAAAGCAGAAAAACAGGACTGACACTGTGGAATACAGAGAAGATAGGGGAGGGGGACCAAGAAAAACATCTAATCATGACAAAAACATATCAGTTTCTAAGAGAAATGTATATATTCAATGTTCTGATACTCAAAGCATGTGGTATTCAATGCAATGATAAAGATATTACACAATAATTATGGAACAACACTGTGGAATACAGAGAGTTGGAAATAAAGGATGGGGGGGGGGGGGGCAAGATAAACACTCTAATGCAGGGGTGCTCACACTTTTTCCAGCATGGAAGCTACTTATAAAACAACCAAGTCAAAATGATCTACCTAGTACCTACCCACTACAAAAATGCAAAACATATAACTATTTTCAAATTTATTAAGGATTCTTTGTATGTAAGGCTATTCAGCCATACTACTACTACAACTAATAATAATAATAACCATCTCTAGTCCAAGGACCTTCTGCCTTCATGCAGCAAAATCACAATGAAAGCACCTCAGACAGATGACCACCCAGCCTCTGTTTAAAAGCCTCCAAAGAAGGAGCCTCCACCACACTCTGAGGCAGAGAGTTCCACTGCTGAACAGCTCTCAGACACGGGTCTGGTTTATTCCCATGCAGAGGAGGAGGTGGAGGCTCGCCTCCCCACGTCCTCCCCTGCATGGGAATAATGCGAGACAAGGCTTGTCTCGCGTTATTCCCATGCAGAGGAGGAGGTGAGGGGTTTACCTCCCCACATCCTCCCCTGCATGGGAATAAAGCGCCCGCCTCAGCTGTCAGTTGGCGAGAGGAGAAAGGCGGGTGCTGCTGCCCTCCAGTCTCTTCTCGCGAGTTGAGTACTGAGGTGGGGAAAAACAACCTAATAACACGACCTTTAGAAAAAATGGCGACCCTGGGTTCGGTTTTGAAATTTCTCTTCCGGGTTGGAGCCCGAGGGTCGATATATGGTAGAAATAATTTCAAATATGAAAAATAACGGATTTCAAAGTAATTTAAACTGGAGATATCCACCCCTACTTTGCAACATTATGTTTGGCTACTTACAAACAAGCAGTTCTATGGGGTGTACTTCTGGCTTAATACATTTAGGACTGCAGGAAAGCTTACGTCGGTAGACATGCATAGAATAGTCTTTGAATAAGTAAATGTGAACAATTAACCTTTGGTTTTATCTGTCAAGGATGGCAATCTTAGAAATATAACTTTGAAAATTTACATAAACCAACAATTTGATCTTTTTAAAATTATGCAGAATCACACTATTGCATGGAGTGCAATAATACCTTTTTGAAATGACTGAAGGCCATCTGAGCACAATGAATCTGTGTTGACTTAAACTCATTCCCGCTTAGAGATGTTGGAAACTACTTAGCACTAAACAGACAGGTACAGGTGCTTGTTAGATTTCCTGTCTCATGGGCCAAAATGTTTTGAGTACTATGTGGCTTGAGCAGGATGACTAGTGATAGGGCAGGTTTTGATTCATCCTCCCAAGAAGTCAATATCTTGGCATGAGTTTACCATTAGAAAAAGGACAAGTCTTGCAAATTATGTCAAAATGCCAGTAGAGTACACCAACCAAAAATAGCACTCTTGCTGAAGAAGTTGAATAACCAACTATCTCTGAGCCCAGCTGTCACTGATGCAAATGAGAACTTGTGGCGGGTAGCTGTGCTGATGATTTCTAGACAGGCAATTATTAGTGTGCACAACTATGGATGGTTGCTCCCATCTCCCAGGGCATTCTTTCTCATCTTGAAGCAGACTACTGCTAGTGCATATTTTTAGAGACCAAACAATTCCTAGCTTTTTATAGATCAAAGAACAAAAGTGTCATTTCTAGGTCCAACCCATCCTAAAAATAGAAACATTAAGGATGGGAAAAGCATAGATGTACTGATTGGTTTAGAGAATGAGAAGGCTCCATGAACTGACAACATTTAATCTCTGCACCCTGGAATACTTCTCAAGTACCTAGAAGCTCCCTACAGTGCTTACTAATTATAGGATCATTTATCATTCATTTACACATATAATTCTCATCTCTTGTCTAGATAAGCATATTTCTCAGTGAAATACAGAACTGGGCTAACAATTCTTTGTTATCTGTTCCAAAGATGATGTGAAGAGAGGCAATCTAACTGTATGGTTACCTTGTAGCCATGACTTGCTCAAGATCTTTTGCTGTTTGGGGAAATGAACAAGATAGCACACCCTCCTGTTTCATGTACAAAAACCAATTAGAAAGGGAAATGAATATATCTTCAGAGATGTAATAGCATCCACTAATTCCACATAAGCAGCATGTTTGAATTCCTGTACATTGTAGAGTACTTAAAATTGGACAAGACTTTGGTCCTCCAGGTGTTTTGGACTTCAAGTCTCACAGTTCCTAACAGCTGGTAAGCTAACTGGGAATTCTTGGAGTTGAAGTCCAAAACAACTGGAAGAACAAAAGTTGGGAACCACTGACTTAGAGGATATAGTCACACAATATCCTCAGCAAAATAATCTAGCTCCAATTCAAAGTATTCTGGCCAATTTAGAGTATTCTACTCCATAGCTGCCCTTCATGCATTCCATGAGCACAATACCTACTTATATTATCCAGTATAGCACTGAAATTATATTGATAGCCACACATTTCTCCTGCCCGAATTCAAACTGGTATCACCTTTTTTCTCAACACCATTAACACTGCCACACCAACTGCCATTATTTATACTCTTTCCTTCATTTATTCAATCATTTCCTGTTGAAGATTATTGTGACTGGGGAAAAGCCAGATCGATAACTAAGGGCAGTTGGGGGCAACAGAGATTTTTTTAAAAAAAAGATGGAGGAAGAAGGATAAGAAAAGACAGGGAAAGGAATCCCTTCTTCTTCTCCTTGGCTCCTGGAGAAGTGGCATCTTGACCTCCTCCCCACACAAATATTACACAGGAAGAAAACCAGCCTCTGCTAGACAGCTATCATTTGTTTGGGTTGTTTCCCCTCCCCCAAATTCATCTTCCTGTTTCCTTTCTGGTTCCGAACTCCTACGCAGAGGCCCACTTGCAAAGTTGTTTGCTTTGAGTTCAGAATAAGATGCCCAGGCATGTGATCCACAATAAGGTGCAGCCTGCAAGATACACCTTCACTGTGGATTGATTGCACTGCTGGGCACCTTGTTCTGACCTCGGAAAAAGGAACTCCATCAGTGGGGCTGCCCTGAGGAAGATAATTTCCCCCCCTCCTTTTCAACAGTGAGAAACTTGAACTACTCCTGTTGATCTCATGATTGGACTCAGCCATGGAGTGGGTGGTGGCTCCTATGTTAATAATTTGCAATAAAATAATGTTAAATTGTATTAGACCTTATGCATATATGATTTTTTTAAATTGTGATGTTTGCCACATACTATTTTGTCACACAGAAAACACATCCAATACAACCCTGAAACACATAGCAAAATATTTTTCCTCCTGGAAACTGTTAGCAAACATAATTTGGGTTGGCTCTGCCCATAAGAGGTGAGAGCCTTAGCGCCCAAAAAGAGGGATCGGTATCCTTGGTGAGCAAAAGTGGGACACATAAAAATCCCACCCCAAGATTTCTCAATAAATCTCACCTAGTTGAAGAAAAGCCACCGAGGTTTTATTTATCAACTGAGAAGGATGAGAGCCACAATATCCTTGTTGCAAAGCAGTCGTGAGGTTACATTCAAACTACATGCCATTTTATAAGGTTACAGATTCAAATTTCACACGACCCGCCCCCAGACTGGCTTTGCGTTGATTGGATGGAATCTTGCTGGCTGGCTGCATTTTAGCTAATGGGGGTTCAGTCTGCTTCTGGTTTCCAGCCAATGAGGGTGAAGAGGTGGACGATGAGTAGAACAATGAAGGCAGAAAAACATTTTGATGGGATTAAATATGTAGATCAAGTGGCCAAGTGTTCAGCAAGAACCCTCCTGTTCTCAAGTTGAGGAATTCTATTGCCTTTTGGTTGACGATCAAATGTCCTCATCTGTTGATAGACCCAGATTAATATATTGCAGGGTCTCAGTTCTATGGATGGTAAACAAATGGAGAAGCTGTAACCATGTACCAGTTTCCGAGGCTGATAGAGGTGGCCGTTTATGAAAAATAGAAAGTTTTGCCTATTAATCAATGGCACAAAGGCAGGCTAAACTCAGAAGCCTTTGTCTATTGAATAGCAAAAACCGGTTTTGGCCCAAGGGGGAGAGACCCTTTTGGAAAGAGCTGGCTCCTGCTATTGTCATGCAAATGAGGCTTGTGAATGGGTGATTAAATCACAGACTTCAGAAATGCAAGCTAGCAAGCCTCGCCCAAGGAGCTGGCTAAAGGTAAACAGTGGCACTTTCATATTTTTAAAATTATATACATGGGGAAAACATGAGGGAAGATATATTGGAGTTTATGGGGAAAATATACCATCCAGATCATCTCTGCCTACCCACCAGAAAGATACACAGTTTATTAGATTCATAAAAGATAGCCCAAGGGGTCCTGGAAAGAAAGGAAAAAGCCTTTAGGAATTCATGTGGATGATAAACCATGAGGCTCTTCGCAGGGGAGAAGCATCCTGATTCTATGGGGTGGAAAAAGAGGGGAAACTTTGCAAGGTTCATAAAAAGTCTTTGGAAGTGAGCAAAAGTCCATAAAAGTAATGCAAAAGGAAAATAACTGGATGTATTCATATAGTGTGGGTTACAGGGGCATTGTCATGTGGGACCATGGGGCCATAGGAAGAGCCTTAGGTTCTCATGTGGGGAGAGATAGGGGATTATGGGATCACTTCCAGCCTGGTGTTCTTGGGAAAACTATGAATCCCTTGGTTTTTAACTATCTTCTACAGAGCCCAAGAAAAGGGGGGCCGCCTCCGATATCAAAACTACAGAGCAAGAAATAAGTTTTTTAAATTGCATTAAAGCCTAATAAAAGTGTGTTTGCTATTAAGACAGTTGTATGCCACATGTTCCTACTGAATAGAGGTGGATATCGGGGGTTTTTTTTGCTTGTGTAGACAAGCCTAAGGACATCTTCACACTTACTTTTTTTGGCAGCAGCAACAGGGTTTTTAAAAAAGTTCAGCCTTGGAGCCTAATGGCTCCCATCACCGCCTGGAAAACTACTGCAGGGGTGGCTCTGGTTGAACTGGAGCAAACACTCTGCCGCCATCAAAGAATTGCTGCCGGTAGCTGATGGGCGGTTCCCCATCTTTCCACAGGGAAAACTGAGTCAAACTGGGTTAAGGAGGTTTCCCCTCTGTCTGATGAGGTAGGGGGGAAGCCAGGATGATGCAGGGTGTGGAGTAACATGTCCCCATCCCCCTGGGCAGTCACTGCCAGGATCGCATGCATGGCTATCCACGGCAATTTTGGCATTGTATGTGGCAAGGCGGTGAAACTAGGGACTAAAGGACGACTAGCACAGCACATTGTCCCCCAACACCTGCTGCCACTAGACAACATCCCTAACCTGATACAAACACATTCCCCTGCCTAATCAAATTTTATGTATTTATTTATGACATTTGTACCCTGCCTTTCCCCAATCAAGAAACCAAGGTGGCTTACAGCCAATGAAAACATACAACATAAAAGTTATGGACGAGTTAAAACCATAGATATTACTCTCTCTCTCTCTCTCTCTCTCTCTCTCTCTCTCTCTCTCTCTCTCTCTGGCATTACTTCGTGAACGAAGATTCTTAGGAAAGACTAATCCCACGTTTTTTACAAGCACTTTGATGACTAAAAAGGCCAATCTGAGATAGGCAAGTCTGGTTGCAGAAAGCACAACAGAAAGTCTCTTTGGGTGATGTTGTTTCCAAGTTGTGGTTTTTTCTGCATTGTCATTTCTCTTCGAGACCTATTTGGGCCGCAGCATTGTGGATAATGTGTCTCCATGCCTCTCGATGTGAGACCAGGGTGGACCATTGTTGGTGATCAATCTGGCTGGGCCTGAGATGTTGTTTCAGGGAGTCCTTATATTTCTTTTTGGGGGCGCCTCTCTTGCGCTGATCCGTGGCGAGTTCACCATAGGATAGTATCTTAGAGAGGCGGTGGTCCTCCATCCTAGAGACGTGCCCTGCCCAGCACAGCTGTGTTTTCAATCGCATGCCCTCACTGCTGGTGATCCCTTCCTGCTCAAGGACAGCAACATTCATCACATAGTCATTCCAGTGTACATTTAGGATTGTGCAAAGACAGCGCTGATGGAAGCATTTGAAGAGTCGTAGGTGTTGGCGATAGGTGACCCAGGTTTCAGACCCATAAAGGAGAATAGACAGTATGATAGCTCTGTACACAAAGATTTTGGTGCTTTGCCTGAGGTGTTTGTTATTCCAGACTCTTTCGTGAAGCCTTCCAAATGCACTATATGCCTTTGCTAATGTGTGATCTATCTCTTTATCAATCTTGGCATCTGAAGAGATGATGCTTCCCAGGTAGATGAACTGCTGAACAGACTTAAGCACAGATTTGCCTATGCTGACGTGGGGATGATGGTGTTCTTCCTGTGGTGCGGGCTGGTAGAGAACTTCCGTTATCTTCAAGCTGACTTCCAGCCCAAACAGCTCTGCAGCTGTTGCAAAGCAGGATGTTAGGCGCTGCAGAGCTGCTTCTGAATGGGCGACAAGGGCAGCATCATCAGCAAAAAGCAGCTCACGGACTAGATAGTCTAGAGTCTTAGTGCGAGCCCTCAGACTGCTTCAGTTGAACAAGCTGCCATCAGTGCGATATATGCCTTCTTCTTCTTCAAGATCTGCCATAGCCCTTTGGAGCGTCATGCTGAAGAAGACTGTAAATAAGGCTAGTGCAAGAACACAACTTTGTTTCACTCCATTCGTTATTAGAAATTAGATATTAGCATATGCTGTAAAATCCTTATTATAACTCCGACAAGATAGATAAAACCACACTGATAATACCTAATGAAGTCAAATGGTCTTCTTAACCTTCAGATATCATTATCATTAGTTTTCCCGAAAAGCTTTCTTAAAAAGTAAGGTTTCTAGGCTCTTTCTAAAAGCCAACAGTGGGGGTGCAGAAAAACAGAGGGAGCCACTCCCGAGAAGGACTCCTCTCTAGCAGTCTTTCAGTGAAAAGTGTCCCGAATGCTTGAGGACACCAACAATTCCCCACTAGATCTTTACACTCTTCCTGGTGTATATACAAGAACCCAATCAAATGCCTTCTTGTGACTAGATTCAAATGTTGATTTGGTTGGTACTCAACCTTGTTAAGAATCATGCTACTCCTTTTTCACACCTACAAACAAATATTGTCTTCAAAAACAAATCTATGAAAACACTATTATTAGATTTGATTATGTATTATAGCATGGCAGTGGATTGGTCTTTTCCAACTCTATGGAGCTATTATTTGTTTTCCTGTGGAATTGTAATAGCGGTGAGGAGGAATACCTTACTTCAATTAATGGGATTTTTGCTCAGGACTACAGCAGGAGAGGAAGGGTTAAAAGGCATAATCCTTTCTCCCATTTTCTTCATTTAACCATAAACAGGAGGAGGAATACTAACGTCTCCTTGCTGCCAATTTCTTGAGACAAGATGAGTACAGGAGGCTGTCAGGCTGGATAAAGTGAAGGACTTACCATCGATACAGATTTTCCCAACTTCCATGGTGAGTAACAGCTTAAAATAGATTTTAAAATGAAAGGAGGGTTGAATAGTAAATATTAACACACCTGTGTTTTAATCAGCCTTGTGTAATTATTAGTCTCTTGACTAATAGAGCAGATGGCTTTCAAAACAAGATAAGGGAAGCAATGCAATTTCTTTATGCTTTCATGAAATGGAATGTATCCAGTATGACCACATGAACCCCCAATATTAAATAGTGAATCACAGTGTTTTATTAAGAACCTTCACTCAAGTCAGAGGAAACACTGAGAATAATAATATTTCACATCTTCCCATTGAATGATAAGTATGGTTACGTGAATACAAAACATGATGGAAAATTCAATCAAGAAACACAATTCTCTTTTCTGTGGGGTCACACAGATTGTATTATGTGTTATATGCTGGGCTTGGCTCAGAGACAGCTGCATTATAAATATTTTTAAAATTCCAAAGCTGGCATTTTCCTCAGTAGACAGATGAGAAAAATCCTTATTGTACATCAGAGACGTTGCGTGCAATAGTTTTAATGATTTCTCCCCACTGTTCACTATGGCACAGGTCATTACTTATATTTTTGTAGAATCACTGATGAACACATTTGGTGGTAGATGTTCTTAACCACATAATAAAATTCTTGGGCATAAAAAACATTGCAATTCAAGTAACAAGATAAGAGATGCTGAAAATGAGGGCAGAGAAAAGAGAGATCTCAGCATACAGTGGCTGTACAATCCTTTACAGCTGGTGATTTAAACATATGTAATGGATAGAACCATTTCCATATAAGTAGTGTAACTGTATTCTTGAACATCTTAGGACACTCTTGTGTGCTGTTATGAAGACTTTAATTTATCCTAGGAGAGCTGAAAAACATTCACAAATGATGTCAGGAATTAAAAGCAGGTGTTCAAACTCCACATTTTATTGAAAGAGACTGGCAGCACCATATTCTTTGCATGATTTAAACTTTAAATGTTAGGGAAGGCATAGGGAACATGCAACTCATGGGCCCTGAGGCTGTTTTTTTTTAAAAAAAATCTCTGGTAGTTGTTTTGTCTTTCTCCCCACAATGGTCAGTTGTAGTTGTTACGTGCTGTTGTGTTGACTCTAAACTAACAGCATACTAGGAACTATTCAAAACAGATTTGTCATTGCCTTCCAATTATGACTGAGAAAATGTGTGACTTTCTAAAGGTAATTGAATTGGTTTCCATGGTCTCTCAAAATACTAGCCCAATATTTACCCATAATACCACACTTTATAGCTGGCCAGTAGTGATCCTCGAAATCTCTAGAATGCTATTGAATATTTCTCTCTGTTTAGTGACATTCCCACCACTAAACTTTTTGGAGACCTGGGTGCAGGGTTGTAGCCGGAGGGGGGGGGGGGGCTCAGCACCCCCTCCCCCGAAATTCTCAGGGTGGCCTTAGTGGTACATTATTTAAACTGTTATGTGTATTCATATCATGATCTGATCACCATGCTCAATATATCCCATAGGCCTGGTTATATTTGCTTATTTTTAAATGGCAATTCCCATCCTGGCTACAGTACTGCCTGGGTGGGTCTTTTTTTCAACAAAATGGCTGTGCAATCACTCCTGGTTTGAAAATAAGGGTATTTTGGAGAAGGAGGGAGTATTAGAATCATAGAATCAGAAGAGACCTCATGGGCCAACCAGTCCAACCCCCTGCCAAGAAGCAGGAAAATAGGATTCAAAGCATCCCTGACAGATGGCCATCAAGCCTCTGTTTAAAAGCCTCCAAAGAAGGATTATAGTTGTACTGTGTTGTGTGATTTCAGCTTCCGCAAGAATCACAGATTTGGAGCCCAACGTGTCAAGCTTCCAGAAAGCCAGATGAGATGTAGATGTATTGAAGGCAAAATCAGAGGCTTTATTCTAAATGGTCAAAGAGGATTTCAGCAAAGACAACACTCCAAAGAACTGACATATCACAATTGCTAATATACTGGAATATTTATTGTAATTTGACAGCTATTCAAGACTACCGTGCTGGCTTCTGATTGGTTCAAATGTGGCTGGCTAGGATCCACTCTCTGGCTGGTTTGGGGCTCCATCTGATGTCATTGCTGGTTGTTCCCAGCCATGACAGGAAGCTTTAATAAACTATCATTGGCTTATTTTGAAGATTTGTGTCTATTGATCAGAGGGATAAGATCTGAATGGAATATGATTGAAAAAGTTTTTATTGAGAGTTATACAATAATTAAAAAGAAAGTCAGAACAACAGAAAACCAAGGGAGGTTTCCTCCGAAACAGTCCGCGTGCTTGCCCCAGAACTGATGTATCTGGGTATAAAGAAAAGAAATGGAAACCATTAAGAAAGAGAAGATAGTGGCCAGGGGTGCATAAAAGTTAGTGACAGTCTGAAGGTGAACCGAAGGTTAGACGGTAATATTGAATTGTCCATCTTGACTTGGCGGTTGGTTGCATATTCTTTAGTTCCACCGTAGATAAAACCTTTTGACCGATGCAGCCTAGGTTATAAGGGAAACAAACTCAAACGTTAAGACGGACCGAGCTTTCCCGGGTGGTATTAACTTCCCAAGTAGGGGAGTACCCCCTCGCCTCCTGTTGGGCACCTTCCTCCTCTATTTCTAACTCTACTTACTAAACTAATGAAGCATTTTAATTTAGAGCCTCCTCACCCTTAATTCTATATTCTTCTCATTTTTAAAGTAGTCTACCATCCCTGCCCAATCCCATTTTTTACTCTCCTCTCCTTTTTTTCCCTCTTCACTCAGGGCCTCCGTTAAGGCTTCCATTTGGATTACATCCATTACCTTTAACTGCCATTCTTCAATAGTGGGCTCCTCCTGGGACTTCCAGTATTTAGCATAGACCATCTTGGCTGCCGTAGCTGCCAAGATGAATGTTCTCCTATCCTTGGTGTCCCAGGAGGGGTCCACAATTCCTAACAAAAATAGTTCTGGGCTTTTTCCCAGCTCCTTTTTGAGTAGCTTTCCCATTTCTCTATGCACCCCGCTCCAGAATCTATCTGCCTTCGGGCAGAGCCACCACAGGTGGAAGTAGGTACCCCCATTCTTTTTTTTACAATTCCAGCAATCTGGGTTGGAATTTGTATATATTTTAGATAGTTTATTTGGAGTTAGGTACCATCTATAAATCAGTTTAGTCCAATTTTCTTTATAGCTAAGAGGTGCAGGGGCAGGAGAATTTGGAATGAGAGAGATGCTGGCTGAGTTCCAAGATATAAGAAGATTCTTACAGAGAGGGGAGGAGGAAAGAGAGAGAAACAAAGAAGAACTAAGAGAAGACCTAAAGGAAATGAAAGTGGACCTCCAAAAGGATATAAGAGACACAAAGAAGGAATTACAGGAAATGAATCAGAGAATGAAAGGAATGGCAACCGAAATTAAAGACCTGAAAAAGGAAAATAAGGAGTTAAAGGAGAAACAAAATTTGAACCAGGATAGAATAAAAGAGCTAGAACTGAGAAATCTGGACTGGCAAGACAAACACCTACAGCTGGAATACTCCCAAAAGGAGTACCAACTCCGCTTCAGGGGGTTGGTGGAGGAGGAAAACCAGAATTTGAAGGATCTGATAGCTGCCATTACCGCCAGGATCTTAAATAAAACTGATGCCATCATGGCCAACAAGATTGATAGAGTATATAGGGTGAATTCAGCCTTTGCAAGAAGAAATAACACCCCACGAGATGTCACCATGAATTTCACGAGGAAGAGTATCCGAGATGACATTCTTAGATGGCAGGAAAAATCCAAAGGGTCCTACATGGATAAAAAAATAATTATCCTAAAAGAACTCCCCTCAGAAATTCTCGACAGAAGGAAAAATTACTTTTTTTTGACCGATATCCTAAAGAGACACAATGTAAGGTTTCGCTGGGAGAAGATGGAGGGAGTAATGGCAACTTTCAAAGGGAAAAAACACTGGCTCACGACAGTGGGAAAGGCTAAGGATTTCCTGAGAAGGTATGAAAAAGAACTAAATGACTCATACAAGGAGCCGTCACAAACAAATGGTGCCACTACCCAAAGACTTTCTCCCAAACAACAACGAACGGAAAGCATCCCAAGAGATCAGGAGGGAGAGGAGGAAGGAGAAATTGGCGAGGAGAAGGAGGAGGAAGAGGAGACAAATTCGGACAAAGGAGAGGAGGAGGAGGAGGAGACGATAGAACCCCAGGAAACCCAAGGAAGCGCAGAAAGAGAGGACTAAGTAAAGGAAAAGGCAAAAGGGGGGGAAGGAAAGGAGGGGGGGAGGGGAAATGTCGCTTAGATGCCTGACATGGAATGTGAATGGGTTAAATAATGGAGCGAAAAGGAAAAGGGTATTCAACATGGTAAAAAAAAAAAAGCAAATCTAATTGCATTCCAAGAGACACATATTAAAAAAACAGAAGAACATTACCTAAAGAGAGCAGATATCGGGGAGGTATTCGCCGCCTCGGCAGGGAAAAAAAAGGGGAGTGGCAATCTATGCCAAAGACACATTGTGCCCAAAAAAAATATTTGAAGACAAGGAAGGGAGATACATAGGTGTCCAAATAAGGGTAGAGAATGAGACCATCTTGGTGTGTAACGTGTACGCGCCGAATGGACCAAAACAAAGTTTTTTCAAAAATTTAGAAAAAGTATTAGAGGGCACTGACTACGTTAATATCATTATGCTAGGCGACCTCAATGGGGTGATTGACCCAAAGCTGGACAAGAATCCATCAAAACCAGGCAAAAAGGGTAATAATGGGAAACTCCCGAAAAGTTTCTTTGCACTTAAGGAAAAATTAGATATAAAAGATGTTTGGAGGGAAGCGCACCCAAAGGATAAAGACTTCACCTTCTATTCCAACCGACATAATTCATGGTCGAGGATTGACGCGATATGGACTTCGAAAGAAGTAGCGACTAAAATACAAAAGATAAAAATATTGCCCAGATATGTCTCCGATCACTGCATGATGCTGATGGAGTATAGAACGAAAAGGCCAGAATTCTGCTGGAAATACCCAATAGAAATCACAAGGGACGAGGGAGCATTGAAGAAGAGCAAAGAAAGTCTGAAAGAGTTTTTTGAGATAAACTGTAAAGACAATAACAACATGAACCTTATCTGGGACACGGGGAAAGCATTCATGAGGGGGGTATTCATAAGGCAACAATCCTTTTGGAAGAAAAAAAGAATAGAGGCAACACGAGAAATAAGTGAAAATATAGAGAGACTTGAGAAGGATTTAAAAGGTAACCCGAGCAATAGAAAAATTAAAAGTGATCTAGAGACATGGAGGAAACAATTAGAGATTATTGAATTAAAAAAAATAGAATCAAACCTAAGATTTCTAAAACAAAAATATTTTGTGTCTGCAAATAAGCCGGGCAGGCTATTAGCCTGGCAACTAAAAGAAAAAAGAAAGAGAAATTTTATTGAAAAACTTACAATACAACAAAAGGAATATACGAAGGAAGAAGATATAAAAAAAAGTAATGGAATCTTTCTTCTCAAATCTCTATAAAAAGGATAAGATAGAAGAGGAAGAGGTAGTAAAATATATAAGTAGTAAGAAGTTAGAGAAAATTACGGAGTTAGAAAGGGCCAGCCTTAACAAGAGGATCTCCAGGGAGGAGATAGGACAGGCCATAAAATCTATGAAGGGAGGAAAGGCGGCCGGCCCTGATGGATATCCAGCAGAATTCTATAAAACTTACCAAGAGGAGGTACTTGGTTTAATGGAGAAGTTATTCAATAAGATACTAGAAGAGGGGAAGGTTCCGGATTCGTGGAGGGACTCAAACATCGTTCTTATAGGCAAGGAAGGAAAAGACCCAACAAACCCTGCAAATTACAGACCGATCTCCCTGCTAAATGCAGACTATAAAATTTTTGTACACATAATAGCGGACAGGTTCAAATTATTTCTCAACAAATGGATAAAGGAAGACCAGAATGGTTTCCTCCCCAAAAGACAATTAGCTACAAATATAAGGACCATACTAAATTTGATAGAGTATTACGATAAGAACATTAGCAGGGAGATCGCAATGGTATTTGTAGACGCGGAAAAAGCGTTTGATAAAATAAATTGGGACTTCCTAAAATGGATGCTTAAGGAGATCGATGTTGGATTCGGCTTCACGAACCTAATTTCAGCTATCTACTCAGAGCAATCGGGCAGATTAATAATCAACCAGGGAAAGTCAAATAAGATAAATATAGAGAAAGGGGTGAGACAGGGATGCCCCCTCTCCCCCTTACTCTTTATCTTCCTGCTAGAAATTCTACTGGAAGAAATAAGGAAAGATGAGAACCTCAAAGGTACAAAAATAAAGAAAAACACAACCAAAGTACTCGCCTTTGCGGATGACTTGGCTTTAATAGTTGAGGAACCAAAAGACCGCATCATGCAGTGGTTGGACAAAATAGAAGAATTTGGAGCCGTGGCAGGTTTCAAAATCAATAAAGACAAAACCCAAATCTTAGTGAAGAATATGAAAGAAGAGAGAAAACAACAGCTTCAAGAAATAACTGGGATGAAAATAACAAATAAGGTGAAGTACCTTGGGGTGAGCTTGTCTCCAAAGAATTCTAAACTGTTTAAAAATAATTACGGAGCAAAGTGGGCTGAAATTAAGAAAGACCTCACCAAATGGTCAAAACTAAACCTGTCATTCCTAGGGAAGGTGGCGTCCGTCAAAATGATGGTGCTCCCCAAAATAAACTTTTTGTTTGCATCACTCCCCATCATTAAGAAAGACACACAATTTAGCCAATGGGACAAGGACCTCTCCAAATTCATTTGGGGAGGGAAAAAGCCGAGGGTAAGGTGGAAAGTCTTACAGCAGACAAAAGAAAAGGGGGGAATAGGCCTCCCGAACCTTAAACTATATTTCGAGGCAAACTGTCTGAATTGGCTAGGAGAGTGGTGCAGGCTGAAAAATGACAGGCTTCTCGATTTGGAGGGATTCGATTTACGATTTGGTCTCCACAGATACCTGCATTATAACAAACTTAGGGTTGACGCCAACTTTAAAAATCATAAGACATACCCTGATAAAGACCTGGATAAAGTACAAAAAGAACTTTGGGTCAGGAACTCCATTGTGGTCGTCCCCGATAGAAGCTTTTAAGATCCGTCAGCTTGACAATAGGAAATGGTTGACCTATAACGATATCCTAAGATGGAATGGTACCGGATATGAATTAAGACCAAAATCACAGATAAATATGGATAAAGAAATAGACTGGTTCCCCTACCTTCAATTAAGGGAAAAATTCAAAGAAGATGAAGAAAAGGGTTTTGAAGAATCAAAAAATGAGTTCGAAGAGATAATCTTCGACGATAAATCAAAAAAGGTGGGCAGAATCTATAAAGTTTTATTAAATTGGAGTAACAAAGGAAAAGGGGAGGAGAATTACAAAAAACAATGGTCACGGAATATAGGATACAAAATTAGTGAGGCCACTTGGAGTGAAATTTGGAAGAAGAATGTCAACATTTCTTATTGTTATAGAGATCTGAATGGAATATGGTGGGGAAAGCTATAATGGTCTGAAATGTGTTTTGATATCTCAGCTCCAGTTAATACAATGGTTACCAGTCTGGTAAACAAAAAGGAGATCAAGATGTTGATCATCTCAATGGAAGCCCCATGGAGGAGTCCAATTTGGTGACAGTAAAATATTCCCCAAAACAAAGGCAAAGTGTTGGTTTTGACCTTTAAAGTCCTACATGGTTTGGATCCAGGTTACCTACAGGATCGCCTGTACAAACCGCCATTTTGAACACTGAAGTCCGCTTGGAAACACTTACTCCAACTAGCCAGAACCCAACTGGTGACTGTCACCAAGAGGACCTTTAATCTGCTGCCCCAAAACTGTGGAACATCTTGCTAGAAAATATCTAAACGAGCTATCCAAATTGAAGACTCAATTGAAGACTCATCTTTTCTGGTGGGCGTACCCAGTCACAAGTTTTGATTTACATTCTATTGCTGTTATATGTTAATTTTGTATATGTGTTTGATATATGTTTCTTATATAGGCATGTTTTATCAATGTATTTTATTGTATGTATTTTATGTTCCTATGTTTTGAATTTGTTGTACCCTGCCTCAAGTCATCAGGAGAGCCAGGTAATAAAATGTATTATTGTTATTATTTAGATAATATCAAGAAAAAACATGAAATTATCCAGAGGCCCTTGTGTAGGACCATTGTCCCCTCCTGTAGCATTGTGAGCCCTCCTGTAGCATAGTGAGGGGATTATGCTAACTAAGGTGTTACCATTTCCTGAGGTCAAAGGTATGTAAAGTGTGTGTTTCCAGGACCATTCCAGGGAGCTTAATGAAAATAACACAAGCACCCTAATTCATCCCTATATAGCTATGGGGTTCTGGTTTTCGACAACAGTTGTACTCTACTGTCAACAACAGACCGGTCCTATATAATTATTGTTGCCTGTGTGTGGTTTGCATGATCCACTTCCTTACCAGGGTGCCTGGACCCCAGTATGGATTTTAAGAAATGGGATAGGCATAGTTTTATTAGTCCATGCCATGGTATGCAGCCAAGCTTAGGGTGACCCAATAGCATCCTCTTGAAGACCTCAGTGTTGTCTGTAAATCTGGCTGTGGGAGTATTCAACTGATGTAATCAGTACCATCAGAAAATGACTTTCTGGATTCTGGCTTATTATAAGTAAGTATCTGAATTATTGGGGAGAAATATGGTCCATTTAATGGAATTCAAGACCCACAGCTCTGGTTATTCTCCAGTCTTCTCAAGAGAGTAACCAAAGATGGCTCAATAGGTATGGGATAATAAAAGTCATTGGGATTCAGTAATTTGAAAACTAATGTAATAAACAATTGCAGCCAAAGTATGCCTTAAAACCCTATGGTACAAAGATCAGCAATATACTTCAGTTAAATAAAACTGTTCTCCAATAACTTCATATAACAGAAGAAGTTAAGCCCTCATGAGAAAGATGTTGCCCAGCTACTATAGGAGTGTCTTTACATGTTTAATATCCAAGTATGTTGTACATCTCTCAAAATATATATTTTAAAAACAGACACAGAATATGGGAAATGAATAATGGGCCATTTGAAGATATTATGTCAGTGTATTATGAACAATCTGATTGCTTGGCTATTGCTTCAGCTGATGAGACTAATCTTATTGGGAAAGTTAATGATGATGAGCAAAAGAAGACAATGCATCATTTGGGAGACATACAGTACTTTTTAGAGGCATACATACTAAATTGTATCAAGTAGGCTAGGATGCAATCTAGGCGTAATGGAAATCCATAAGCCCCAACCAGACTCTTGCAGAACCTCTGTAAAATGTGTGAACAACACAGAGACATGCATGTGCTTTGAACATTTATTTTTGGGTAAAAATATTTTGGTACTACTGACATGGAATAAAAATAATACTTTCAGTAAATAGAATGTTTCCTTCTGCTATGAAAGTGTGCAAATCCAAAAAAAGAGAGTACAAACACATATGTTTCTGTGCAGACCGATTTCACGTCTGTTGCCCCATTGCCAACATGGAGAGAGCAATCCCTTAGGTCAGTGGTTCTCAACCTGTAGGCCTCCAGATGTTTTGGCCATAAACTCCAGATGTTTTTGCAGACCCCCCCCCCTCCCATTTAAGGAGCTCCATTGGCTGCCGTTCATCTTCCTGTCCCAATTCAAGGTGCAGGCTCTTACCTATAAAGCCCTGAACGGTTTGGGACCCGCCTACCTGTGTGACTGCATTTCTGTCTATGAACCCAGGCAATCTCTTCGATCATCTGGAGAGGCCCTAATCTCGCTTCTGCCGCCTTCGCAGGCACGTTTGGTGGGGACAATAGAGAGGGCCTTCTCTGTGGTGCCCCCCCCCGACTCTGGAACTTGCTCCCCAAGGATATTAGACAAGCTCCCACATTGACAGTTTTTAGGAGGAGCCTGAAAACGTGGCTGTTCTAATATGCCTTCCCTGAATAAGGTAAATGATGTCCTGCTGTGATAATTTTTTTGCAAAATGTCCTCATAAGCACTTTAATTACCTGTTGGGTCATCTGCCCCACATTATCCTTTAAAACCTTTCCTGTTACATACATTCTACCTCTGTTTGCATCCAGTGTTATTTATTTTAAAATTTTAATATTTCACATTTGGCCCATCCATATTATATTATTGCTTGTGTGTAAGTATATTGATTGTATTGTTGTTGTTATTTGCTGTTATGTTGTTATGTGTCATTGGGCTTGGCCTCATGTAAGCCGCCCCGAGTCCCCTTGGGGAGATGGTGGCAGGGTATAAATAAAGTTAATAAAATAAATAAATAAACTCCAGAAATACTAACAGCTAGTAAACTGGCTGGGATTTCTGGGAGTTGTAGGCCAAAACACCTAGGGACCCACAAGCTGAGAACCACTTCCTTAGGTGATAGCCTGTGCCTATCCCCATGAACTCCCAGGCATTTGCTCTGTTGATTTCTAAACTAATCTGCAATTTATAACTGCAGTGGGGGGTATTGTCCCCCCATGAGTATTGAACAAATTGCAGTTCAGTTTGGGTCCATTTACACTAGTCTTATAACATAGGTTCAAGATGACACAAAACTGTGACCGCTACAAAATGCATGTCACCAATGCACACTTCTGTAGACATTTATGAGCATACAACATATTAAAGAAAGCCACATGGAAATCGAAATTCAGCCCTTTGATGTGCTGCAATATATTTATTTATTATTCAAACTTATAAGTCGCCACTCCCCAAGGGCTCAGAGCGGCTCACAACATACACATGAACACAATAAAAACCGAATTAAAAATTAATAAGACTCAAATGCCCGCCGAAACAGTTATGTCTTGCATGCCCTACGGAAAGTTGATAAATCCTGCAAGGTGCGGACCTCTGCTGGCAATGTATTCCAGAGAGATGGCGCTACAATTGCAAAAGCTCTGCGCCTGGTCGCTGTTAAGCGATAGGTATTAAAGCTGGGGACCTCCAATAGATCTTGGTTCTCTCAGCGAAGTGATCTCGGGGGTTGGTAGGGGGTAAGGCGGTCCCTCAAATACGCCGGCTCTAGACCATATAAGGCCTTGAAGGTAAGTACCATCACTTTGAAAGTGATCCGGTGTTCGATCTGCAGCCAGTGAAGCTGCTGCAAAATTGGTGATATCTCAAGAAGTAGAGCAGCCACATTCTGTGGTTGACCTGTAATCAGTAAAATACTGTATACTTGATCATTATATCAAGATTCATGCTTGACTATATGACTTAATGTTGTCAGATTTCTACAAGTGGATTGCATATTGTTTTATATTATGACATGATCGTGGTCTGGACAGATAGGGGGCCAGCTGCCTAGCCTGCTGCAGATGAAAAATGGCGGTTCTGCTAACAGCGGAGACCTGAGCCTCCATTGCCAGCAGAGGGTCAAAAAGTACTCCCAGACTCTTTACCAATGATGATGGGCATAGTGCCTCACCATCCAGGGTAGGCAGCTGCATATCCCCACTGCCCGGTCGACCCAGCCATAGGATCTTGGTCTTTGCTGGATTCACCCTCAACCTGCTGGCACACAACCATCCAGTAACGGCCTTGAGGCATTGATGGACATTATCGGGTATGGAATCCATCTGGCCTTCCATCCTCAGAACAAGCTGAGTGTAATCAGCGTACTGATAGCACTCTAGCCCAAAACCTTGAACCAGCTGAGCAAGTGGTCGCATATAGATGTTAAATAATAGAGGGGAGAGAATGGCCCCCTGAGGAACCATGCAAAATAGAGGGGATCTCTCGGAGACCAAACCACCCCTCTCCACTCGCTGTCCCCAGTTGTGGAGAAAGGATGACAGCCAGTTTAAGGCCATCCCCCTGACTCCAGCAACGGCAAGGCGGTGGGTCAAAAGGTTGTAATCGACTGTGTCAAATGCTGCTGTGAGATCCAATAACACAAGCAGTGCTGACCTGCCCTGGTCGAGCTGGCATCGAAGCTGATCCGCGATGGAGACCAGCACGGTCTCTGTCCCATGCCCCATATGGAAGTCGGACTGGAAGGGATCTAGTCCGGCTGTGTGATCTAGGAACTGCTGCAACTGCTCCGCTACCACCCTCTCAATCAACTGTTGCACCTTAGACCTGAAAGATCCCTCAGTAAACCACTTTAGACCAGCCATGATTAAATGCTTTATTTAGAATAAGTAAAAAGAAGTAAAGAGATAAAAAATATAGTCCTTTGATGCTCTCAGCATCAAGTATGGCAATGCAATAGTCCCAAGAGTAAAAAGGTTCAAAGAATGGAGTATTAGTCCTGATGCCCCAATGGGCTAAATCCTGGATAAGTCTCTGGCAACAAAGGCTTGGCAAATACTTGAGTACGAGGAATTGAAGGCCCAAGGCCCGAGCTGGAACTAGAGTACGTGGACTTGGCGAGGAAAGCTTAACGTTGGCGCGAGATCCCGAGTGCCACCGGGAAGCAGCTTAAATAGGTTTTCCCTGGTTTCTCTCTTGAAGACGCTCACTGCGTCATAACTCTTTCCCATGGATATTCTGTGGGCCTGGCCCTCCCTTGCCCTCTGAGGAGGGAAAGAATGTCCGCTCATTAACGCTTGCACCTGGGAGCCTGGGAGACAACAAGGCCTTGCCGTACCAGCTCTTCTTATCGGCCTGCGAAGAGGAAAGGCTGCACGTGCCCATGACCGTTAGTTGACACAGAGGCTTTTGCAGAGATGTGCTCTCAGGCCTAGCTGATGCCTTGGAACCAACATGGCTTCGTTCTAGCTTGGCCCAGGAACCAGGCTGGGGTCTGACAGAAACTAAAGATTCAAGACCAGGCGGTAACTGGAGGGAACCGAACGATCTAAGTCTCGTTTCTTCAGAAGCAGGGAGACCATGGACTCTTTTAAACCCTCTGGAAAAACTCCTTGCTCAAGGGAGCTGTTTACTATCTTCAACAGAGGGTCATGTAATCTCACCAGGCAAGATGTATACAAGTATATCCCAGATCACAAGGCACAAATGGCTCCACAGAACGCTGAACATATTGTAGTTTCAGGTCTGTCAATCTAATCACCTGTACAAGTGAAAGTGGTTCCTCCTAAATTGGTCCAAAGCTGCATTAGTGTAGATGTGGCCTTTTATCTGGAGTTAAAATAGTACAGATAAGACTGCCTTTTGGTCCTTCAATACAAGCAGTAAAATATCTTGTGCCAAGAATGACCACACTTGGCATAGACATTAGACAATGTAATTGTCTACTAGGTAGAGGCGTATCATACCAGTGTTAAAATTGATCTTATGTATAATTTAAGGGGGGCAAAATTAGGGATTTTCATATTACCAATAGGTAAGTCAAGAGTCATTCCTTGGAGAAGCTGGATGCCCTTGGCCACCAGTCATTTTCCCATTCAGATCTTCGAAAAGTCAATGCTACTGTGGCAGAGATAGTAAAAAGAGTTGTTAGCTGTTTTTAGGTTCTCCAAGGATAAAGCTCTAGTGTTACACCATTCTACTCAGAGAATGTGTTGGGTTTTTTTGTTTTTTTGTTTTTAAATAAAGGTTATCATGCAGTTTTATGGAGGCCCCAGTGGTGCAGTGGGTTAAACCACTGAGCTGCTGGACTTGCTGACCAAAAAGTCACCGGTTCGAATCCAGGGAGCAGGGTGGGTTCCCGCTGTTAGCCCCAGCTTCTGCCAACCTAGCAGTTTGAAAACATGCAAATGTGAGTACAGTAGATCAATAGGTATCACTCCGGCAGGAAGGTAATGGCGCTCCATGCAGTCATACCAGCCACATGACCTTGGAGGTGTCTACAGACAACACCGTCTCTTCGGCTTAGAAATGATGATGAGCACTAACCTCCTGAGTTGGATATGACTGGACTTAATGTCAGGGGAAAACCTTTACCTTTATCTACAGTTTTACATTGACCCATGGACAAATTGACCCAGATTTTGGGGGTAGATTTTATGGCTAAAACCTCTAGATTCTATGAAGCATGTTTTTCATGAATTTAGTTCTTTCTGAATTTTAAAAATCACAAATACAGCCATAGACATTAGGTTTCTTTTTTAAAAAAATAAAATAAATTTATCAAACAAAATGTATAAGCATACATTCTTTCCTCTTTTCACAACATCTTAGACAGAAGATTGTCATATTATACAATCTAACAGTAAAAAAATCAAAAACATATTTGTGTTTCGTGATAATGGTGTGATCTTCCTCTTTTCATTACAGCTTTAAAAGCCATTTTCAAGTAGACATGAATATTCCTGTAGCACAGCAGTTCTCGTTCGTGCCTGGAGGGCAAGGAATAGGTCCTGGGGTTCCATTAGCATTAGGGCCTGCAGCAGCAGAGGTGGATTCTGAGGATGAGCTAGATGACTGGGGTGAAGCACAGGGCCCTTCGGATGGGCCGCAGTCTCCCACAGAGAGCTTGGCATGGGATGAAATGTTGTTTGGGCCCAGCTTAGATTCCGATCACCAGGTGGAGATGGGAAGCAGCGAAGGGAGTTATGAGCACCCCGGGGGGAGGAATTCCCAAGAGCCCGAGAATGTAAACATGGACGAATCCGAGTGGGAAAGTGCCAGGGAGGAAAGTTCTCAGGAAGATAGCGACACAGCTGCCGAGAGGCAAGGTCGCTCCTTCGATAGGAGACGAGACATTGAGTCTAGCAGGAGGGCTTGGTCAAGAGTCCTAGATCGACCGAGGTCCGTGAGCAGAGATTGGAGACGAAGGAGCTCGGCCGACGGATTAAGTACAGGGGCCGTGGGAACGCATCCTCAGTTCTCCGGCCACGTCTTTCCTGAATAGGCGCGAAGGAGTGGGACCACAAGCCAGCAGTGGTCATCAAGCCTTGCCTTGCCTTTGCCTTGTTTCTTGAGCCGCAGCGGTTTGCGGCACCTTGCCCTGTTTCCTGATTCGCATTGGATTGCGAAACCTTGCCCTGTTTCCTGATTCGCATTGAATTGCGGAGCCTTGCCTCGTTTCCAGCTTATTTGCTACGTTACTTTGGACTACTTGCTTAACACCTTGAACACTTGCATATTATTGGACTATTTACTCTTTGGAACTGTTTTTATATACTCAATAAAGTAGTTAGCCTTCAGTACGTCTCTGTGTGTGTGATTAAGGGGCCCGCCAGGTCCGTGATCGTGACAGCTGGCCGGAGAACTCCAAGAACCCCTTATCACACCACGGGGCGCTCGGGGACGCCGCAAGAAGCGCTCCACGCCCGTGGTCGCCAGGGCTCACCTGACCGACGTCCAAGTGCAGGAATTGCAACGAGAATTGGGTGAGCTGCGGACCGGGCCGGACGGCACCTGGGGTGAGCCCACCTGGCCGCTTTAGCGGTAATCCGCCCAGGTGGAGGTTTTTGTTTGCCAAGTGGAACTTTATTTGGAGCAACGCCCCAACGAGTTCGCCAACGATCGAGCCCAGGTGGTTTTTGTTTACAACCTGATGGAAGGGACAGCGGCAACGTGGGCCACCGCGTTGATCCGGGCGCAGTCCCCCCATACTAACACGCTGCGGGCTTTCCTAGATGCAATCAGGGCAACATGGGGAGCTCCTGTCAATGAAGAACTCGCCGAGAGGGATTTGGCTCGGCTGACGAGCAAGGATCTATCCCTGTCCCAGTACATCTCCCGTTTTGAGTCCTGGCTTCCCAGACGCAGTGGGGTCTGCCGGCGTTGCGGTATCACTACATTGCAGGGCTGCCTTGAACTGCAACAGGAGATGTTAAAACATCCCCGGCCTGCGGATCTGGAGGCCGCCATCACCTTGAGCCTTCGTATGGAAGCAGGACTGCAGACCAGGAGGCGGTGGGACAAGGCGTGATGGAGAAACCGGTGGCACGGAAGGAAGGGGCTGGGCAGTTTCAACCCCGGCAATTGCCAGTGCCGGCCGGCTCGGATGACCCGGAGCCCATGCAGTTGGGAACAGTTCGGCCCAAAGTGGACCAGGCGGAGAAGGCACGGCGTCAGCGCCTCAACTTATGCTGGTACTGCGGGGGGGCTGGACATTTTTCTAAGGAGTGCCCCAGAAACCGCGTGGAAAGACTCCTCGGGCCTCTGCCGCCCTCGGAGGGCCCCAGAGACCGAAGAAGCTCTTCAGGCGGCGGGGAAGGGACCGGCCGGGTGTAAGAGGGTTCGCTCACTCGGCCGGCGTCGCTAACCTCCCCCTGAACCCAAGACTGGACAATTGTTCCTTGTAATGGTCAGCGTGTGGTCACCCGAGAAGGGGCCGATGATGGTCCATGCCATGATAGACTCGGGAGCGACCAACAACTTCATTGATGCAGACTACGCCAAGTCTGCTGGATTAAAATTTCTTGATCTCCAAGAGCCCAAGGGTGTCAGACTATCGATGGGAGAGTTCTGAAAGCGGGGCTGTAACTCAGTATACAGCTCCTACCAGGATGTGGACTAGCTCCCATAAAGAGGACATTTCTTTTCTTGTGACCAAGCTCCCAGATTTCCCCATTGTCCTGGGCATTGTGTGGCTCGCGCTCCATGACCCCAGATCTCCTGGGCTAAGAGACAGCTAATTTTTTCTTCGGACCATTGCCAGGGCCACTGCATGACGGCTCGGGCATGCCTGGCCCAAGAAGTGGAGACTGTGGCCACCCTGCCCAAGAAGTATGCCGGATTTTGGGATGTCTTCAGTGAAAAGGAGGCGAACGCTTGCCTCCCCCACCGGCCCTATGACTGTGCCATTGAACTGCAACCGGGGCCCCAATCCCGCGGGGAGACTCTATCCTCTCTCGGAACCAGAGCAACAGGCTCTCCGAGATTTCCTGGATGAGAATCTGCGGAAGGGGTTCATTCGGCCCTCCCAATCCCGGCGGGGCTCCGATTCTTTTTCGTCAAGAAGAAATCGGGGAGTTGCGGCTTTGCAATGACTACAGGGAACTCAACAAGATCACGATCCGAATCGCTATCCCCTGCCCTTGATCCCCGAGCTCTTGGAGCGGATGCGGGAGCTAAGGTGTTCACTAAACTGGACCTGAGGGGGGCTTACAACCTTGTCCGGATTCGCCAGGGTGATGAATGGAAGACGGCCTTCCAGACCAAGTGGGGCAGTTTCGAATACTTGGTGATGGGATTCGGTTTGTGCAACGCCCCAGCATGTTTCCAACATTTCATGAATGACATTTTCCGAGACCTTTTGGACCGCTATCTGGCGGTCTACCTAAACGACCTGCTGATTTTTCTCGGATCAGGCTACCCATGATCGCCATGTCAAGGAAGTGCTCCAGAGGCTGAGGGCCCACGGGCTCTATGCTAAGCTGGAGAAATGTGCTTTTGACTTGCGTGAGGTGGACTTTCTGGGCTACCGTATCTCACCTACGGGCATTGCCATGGATGACACCAAGGTCCAAGCCGTGGTCGACTGGGCACCCCCTGCTAGCAAGAAAGACATTCAAAGATTCCTGGGCTTTGCCAACTACTACAGAAAGTTCATTCCTGACTTTGCCAAGTGGGCTGATCCGATCACCCAGTGTTTGCGGGGGAAAGGTGCCGTTCCGGTGGACTCCGGAGGCGGATGTGGGGTTCCGCAAGTTGAAGCAGCTGTTCACCACTCAGCCGCTTTTGCAGCACCCCAGCCCCCGCACCCCTTTCATCGTCCAGGCCGATGCTTCGGATGTGGCGGTGGGAGCGATCCTGCTACAGCCTCAGGGACGGACTTGTTGCCCTGTGCCTACTATTCCCGGCAGCTGACGGCTCCGGAAAAGAACTACACCATTTGGGAGAAGGAACTTTTGGCCATCAAGGTGGCGTTTGAAGTCTGGAGACACCTGCTTGAAGGGGCCAAGTTCCCGGTGGAGGTTCACACCGACCACCGGAACTTGAGCATCTGAAATCCCAGCGCAAATTGAACCAGAGGCAACAGAGATGGTCCCTGTTCTTTGAGCGATTCAATTTCCGCATTCACTATGTGACCCCAAGCAGACCAAGCAAGCTGATGCGCTGTCCCGAAAGCCGGAGTACGTTCGTGAGGGCGACGGGCTGTCCGAGGCCCGGTTGCTTAAAGCGGAGAACTTTGCGGCTGCTCGGGCGCTTCCTGTCAACCCTCCAGTGGCCCCGCCAGCCCCTGGTGACAAGAGACCCTTGAGTGTGCGTGTCCAGGCTCGCCAGCGGACCGATCCGTGGGTACAGGAGCAGCTGACCAAGGGGCCTCAAGCCCCTTTCCAGGTAAAGAACGGGGTGCTTTACCACCGGGACTCTGTCTATGTCTCCCCTGGGCCCGAGCGGGCGGACATTCTCAAGCTTTGCCACGATAGCCGGGCCGCAGGCCATTTTGGGCTGTTCAAGACTTTGCAACTGGTCCTACGGGACTTTTAGTGGCTTAAAGTGCGGAGGGATGTGGAGGACTATGTGGGATCCTGCCCTGTGTGTCACCGGGCTAAGAACCAGGGGGGCAAGCCGGCCGGTTTGCTCCAGCCGCTTCCGAACCCCTCTGCCCCTTGGAAGATGATTTCGGCCGATTTCATCACCGACCTCCCCAAGTCCAAGGGCTTCACCACGATACTGGTCGTGGTGGACTGTTTCACCAAGATGGGACACTTCATCCCCCACTGCCAAAGAGACTGCTGATATGTTTGTGCAACATGTGTTTCGGCTGCATGGACTTCCACAGAGCCTGGTGACTGACCGGGGCACCCAATTCACTTCCCAGTTCTGGAAGGCTGTCCAGAAGTTGCTGGGGATTGATGTGCGGATGTCCACGGCTCATCACCCGCAGACCGATGGCCAGACCGAAAGGGTCAATGTCCCTGGCAGAGTTTGCTATGTTCACAACAATGCGTCCTTGTTGTCCCGCAGGAATCCATCAAAGAGACAGGAATCCATCTTTGCTTTCTATGGACACCACCCTCGGTTCTACCGCCGGTGGACCCGTCCGAGACGTTTCCGAGGCTAAGGATTGGCTTCGAGAGCTCACTGCACTCCAAGACTTGCTACGCACTCAATTGACCAGGCGAAAGCTGACTACAAGCGGATGGCTGATCGGCGGCGCCAGGAGGGTCCTGACATCCTTGTGGGGATAAAGTTTGGCTGTCCACCAAGAATTTGCCTACGCAGCGACCCAGCCGCAAGCTGGACGCGAGATTTTGGGTCCCTACAAAGTTTTGGAGAAGGTGGGGCCTGTTTCCTTCAAACTACAACTCCCAGCGGACATGAAGCTCCACCCGGTGTTTCATCGTTCGTTGCTCCGCCCGGCGAAGGGGGTGCGGCCTGACGTGACGCAGCCGCCTCCTCCCCCTGTGATGCGCGATGGCGAGGAGGAGTTGGAGGTCCAGGACATCTTGGATGCTCGCATCCGCTACCGGAAGTTGGAGTATTTGCTTGACTGGAAGGGGATGGGACCGGAAGAACGTTCATGGACCGGGCTCGGGATGTCCATGCTCCGGATCTCGTGGCTCGTTTTCACCGCAGTACCCTGACAAACCCAAACCTCGTGGGCGGCCTCGGAGGGGCCCTGAGGGGGGGGATAGTGTAGCACAGCAGTTCTCGTTCGTGCCTGGAGGGCAAGGAATAGGTCCTGGGGTTCCATTAGCATTAGGGCCTGCAGCAGCAGAGGTGGATTCTGAGGATGAGCTAGATGACTGGGGTGAAGCACAGGGCCCTTCGGATGGGCCGCAGTCTCCCACAGAGAGCTTGGCATGGGATGAAATGTTGTTTGGGCCCAGCTTAGATTCCGATCACCAGGTGGAGATGGGAAGCAGCGAAGGGAGTTATGAGCACCCGGGAGGAATTCCCAAAGAGCCCGAGAATGTAAACATGGACGAATCCGAGTGGGAAAGTGCCAGGGAGGAAAGTTCTCAGGAAGATAGCGACACAGCTGCCGAGAGGCAAGGTCGCTCCTTCGATAGGAGACGAGACATTGAGTCTAGCAGGAGGGCTTGGTCAAGAGTCCTAGATCGACCGAGGTCCGTGAGCAGAGATTGGAGACGAAGGAGCCTAGAGCGTCGCGGACCTCGGCCGACGGATTAAGTACAGGGGCCGTGGGAACGCATCCTCAGTTCTCCGGCCACGTCTTTCCTGAATAGGCACGAAGCGGAGTGGGACCACAAGCCAGCAGTGGTCATCAAGCCTTGCCTTGCCTTTGCCTTGTTTCTTGAGCCGCAGCGGTTTGCGGCACCTTGCCCTGTTTCCTGATTCGCATTGGATTGCGAAACCTTGCCCTGTTTCCTGATTCGCATTGAATTGCGGAGCCTTGCCTCGTTTCCAGCTTATTTGCTACGTTACTTTGGACTACTTGCTTAACACCTTGAACACTTGCATATTATTGGACTATTTACTCTTTGGAACTGTTTTTATATACTCAATAAAGTAGTTAGCCTTCAGTACGTCTCTGTGTGTGTGATTAAGGGGCCCGCCAGGTCCGTGATCGTGACAATTCCCAAATAGGACTTAAATGGAATTCTATATAAGCGAGAGAGGATTTTTTGCTTTCTTCCCATACCACACATAGCATACAATTTTGATGCAATGTTCTTTACTCTTTTGATAACAGAGGAGGTAGTTTCTGTAATGCACCAGAAAAAGGATGAAGCATAAGAAAATACAGGTAGGTTCTGTGACACAATAACATTAGAAACATTAGAATGGAATTTTCATAATTGGTATGCAAGTACTGAACCAAATGATTTAATGAATCTATTTTGATCAAAATATCAGAAAAATGAAAACTGAGCATTACTGGTTGCTTTTACTGAAGCTTAAGCATTTCAAAAGAGAAATAAAAACAACAACTTTATTTTTATACCCTGACTCCATCTCCAGAAGGGACTCAGGCCAGCTTACATAGGAACAAGCCCAGAAAAACACAGATTAAAACACGACACAATAAAATTAAATTCAAACAAAAACATAAATAAATAAATAACATATCACAATAACACATCATAAAATTTAATGGAACAGGGTGGTGGATATGAGATACCCTAGAACAGTGTTTCTCAACCTATGAGTCCCCATGTGTTTTGGCCTTCAACTCCCAGAAATCCTAACAGCTGGTAAACTGGCTGGGATTTCTAGGAGTTATAGGCCAAAACACCTGGTGACCCACAGGTTGAGAACCACTTTCTAGAAGGATACAGAAATATCAGAATATAGAAGGATAACCATTAGATTATCTTTTTCTGAGAAGGTTTTTAATGCACAGGAAGTCTCTAAAGACGCAAACACATTAACCACTTGTCAAGGCAGGGAAATCTTTGGATCCCCCAATCTTTTGCTTCCTAATTTTCTTTGGGCCTAACCAGTTTAGCCAAATGTAAGGGAGTAGGGGAGTTGCTGAAGGGTAAAGGGTCCCAGCCTTTGTGAGTTTCAAATGAATTGTCAAGGTGCCTAAGTGTCAATGCTATGTTGTGGGACATTTCTAAAATATTTAGATCTTGAGTAGCTCTTAATCAAAGTTTAAGGAACACATTGTTGGAAAATGAGAGGTTCCCTTCACAGACCCTTTTCTTAAAGGTTAGATGCCCTAGTGCTTTGACGCAATAAAATGCTTTATTAAAAAACACAACTTTTTTTGTACCACTACTTTTGGTCATACTGACTGAAGAGTTGTAGTTAAAAAAAAGAACCTTTCCAAACTCGGATTCCTGTGTTCTTGAATTTTCACTAGATGTCTTCCATACTATTTGATATTCTGTAATAACATACAGGCATTTTGTAACTATAATCAAAAGTGCAGCCACAAAATAAAATGAAATGTCCCACATTTCTATTATATTCCATGCACATTGTGAAAGAAAGTGGGACAGGCTGTTCTAATTATGAAGGGCCATTATTCCTTTCTGATTGTCGACTTGTTCCTTAAAGGCTCAGATGTGTTGTGAGAATGATAATGCATTCAGGCCTGTACTTAGCAAAGCAGCAGCATTTGCTAGAAATGAAATACTATCAGAAATAGTTAGTGACCTCTTGCTAGAGAGGAATTTTGCAAAGCATTTGGAGAAAGTGTATCCAAATTATACTGCTGAAAGGAATCATTTAAAACTAAATTGCGGTGGGGGGAAAAGAACCACAGGCTCTTTGTTAAATTTAGGAGGTAGTTCACAAAATGATATATGGCATACAATTGTCCTTGCCTTAAATGTTATCTTTCACAATGATTTGTCATCTTATTCCACATGCATTTTAGATAGACTCGCAAAAGAGCAATAAAGCTACCACATAGCTACTACCCTCTTCTCAGTCACTATATAACTATGCTATAAAAAAAACAAAGAAAGAAATGTGTAACAAAGCAACATATGCAATGATCCACTATGCATAAAGGAATGGGAGTTATATTCAGAAGACAGCAGTCACACTTCCAAAGAAGATAGCTCCAGTTCACATGTACTTTATGTTCCTTCCATTACTCTTCTGAAGTATAAATAAGTGAGCTGAGCTGATGGTTAATGGAAGTCGACTCTTGCAATGGTGGAACCCTGAACAATGGAGGCTTACCTGATGATGGATCATCTGGCAGCTATCTTGTATTTTAGAATAGGGAACTTTATGCATTTTCTCCACTTTATGTGCTACTCTTAAGATGATTTAAATCTCTGGTACATGTATTTGCATTCAAAGTTTTATCATTTTTTAAAATTATAATTGCATATAAATGGTGTTATTTCTGTTGTCAACTACTCAAAGAAATATGTTGGAAATAATAATAATAATAATAATAATAATTTTATACCCCGCTCCCTTCCCCAAAGGGACTCGGGGTGGCTTGAAGCAATCCACAAATACAGATAATAATGTAAGTAATACATAATAGACAACAATGAACAATATAATTTAGTACAATTAAAATAACATAAATATTAATACATAACAATTTAAAAACTATGTTCTCTCTAAAATGGAAAATTGATCCCAGGAAGCACATGGCTCAGGTGAGATGCAGACGGAAGGAAGGAAGGCAGTGGCACTTTGAAAAGGGCATTCACATTCAGGTCTAAAAACATGGTAAAGCAAGAGACTTGCTGAAAATGGGGTGTTTCTATACACAGGAATCAAAACATTAAAACAAGGGAAACTGGCAGGCGAGACATACAAACAACCAAGGGGGCGGGGGGGGGGGCGAGAAGGGCAGCCCCCCACACCTGCAAGACAAGGGGATCTGGAAGGCCAGGCAGACAACCAACCACAGGGAGGGGGAAAAGAAGGGCAGAGCAGCCCCTTGTTGTTCTTTGTGGGAAAGGAAAGTCCAGGGATATCTATTTGTCTGTCTCCCATGGAAATGCCCTTGTATAGTAAACACAATATCAGTTATTGGTCATATCAGTGGTCCTGTAATAAGAACTGCAGCAGATATTACTCCCAATAATAAAATCCACTGCTGACTAAATTAGGACAACACAAATCATTCCATAAGATATAACTATAGAATGCCATATAGAAAAGCATGATTTCAACAATCACCATCATGTATCTCTCTCCACTATGCATATAATTTCTCAGAAACTATTGTGGATTTTAGTTTGGGTGCACTATATACTCAGTCATAGGAAACTATAAATATAACGTGTGGAGGAAGTTATTCTTCCAAAAAGCCATTTCTGTGTTCACATTTTGCTTCGTAACTCTTACTATATAGTAGTTTCAACAGAATAGGTCTTTGAATCATTTCACTGGAGCATACAAAAATATTTTTCTTAGAGAGCTCTTAAACTAAGTAAACCAGACTGGACATTTTTGTAGCTACACAGTGATTGTATAATAGATTTCATTCTACTTTGTTAAGCAGTTAAATCACATAGTTGCCTCAGGCAAACTCTCTTCATACTCTACTTACTATAGATGAAATATTCACTTAGAATATCATTGTGTAAGATGTTGGACAGATACAGCCAACTGTTAGTATTCAGAAT
>JARBWK010000010.1:51743645-51846609 GCA_030556195.1 Anolis apletophallus
GTTTTTTGCCCCTCCCTCTCAGGAGTTTTCTACCGAGGCAAGGTTTGCACCCAGGGCTCCAGGTCCAAGCTGGCCTGCCTGGGCAAACTTCTGCCCTCCAGGTGTTTTGGACTTCAACTGCCACCATTCCTACCAGCCTCAGGCCCCCTTCCTTTCCCCCCTCAGCCACTTAAGCTGTTAGGAATGGTGGGAGTTGGAGTCCAAAACAACTGGAGGGCTGAAGTTTACTCTTCTTTACTTACTTAGGTGATCCCTCGTAGCTGAAGGATGATGGTCCTCCAAAATGAATTGTCTTGGTGGTCAGTTCGTAGGTGGCTGGAGAGTCTCTATTCGTGACTTGATCCACATGTTCTCCACAGTGAGGACATTGGTATCCAAGTGGGAAGGCAGTCCCCGGTCAGGGCTGGCTTGATGCCTCCTCTGGCACATTTCTCTTCCATTCATGCCTCTTCAAATTCTGGGGCACTGCTGGTCACAGCTGACCTCCACCAGAGTGCTCAAGGGCCAGGGCTTCCCCAGTTCTCGGTGGAAGGCAGGAGTCCTTTTCCTTCCTATTCTGCATGTAAGCAGCTGAGGGAAAAGGAAAGGTCTTGAGGATGTTAGAATGGTGGAGTTGAAGTCCAAGACACCTAGAGGGACCAAGTTTGCCCATGCCTGTGATAGATACCCAGCTTGGCTCTCACAGTATCTTAAAGCAAACTTGTAGTCCTTAAGGCAGTGTTTCTTAATCTGGGGGTCAGGACTCCTGGGTGGGGGCTTGAGGGGGTGTCAGAGGAGTCACTAAAGACCCCATGAGAAACTCAGCATTTTCTGTTAATCATGGGGGTTCTGTGTGGGAAGTTTGGCCCTGTTCTATCATTGGTGGGGTTCAGTATGCTCCTTGATTGTAGGTGAACTATAAATCCCAGCAACTACAACTCCCAAATGTCAAGGTCTATTTTCCCCAAACTCCATCTGCATTCACATTTGGGCATATTGAGTATTCATTAATAATATAATGCAGTATAGTTACTATTCGTCGTAATCTCAATAACAAGGACACAGAGGGATTCCCATTACTCAATAGATCATTTAGTACAAGCACAAGTTATCAATGTTATCAAGAACAAAGAATACGCTTACATATAGAGTAAAGACAAATCAAGAATGAAGCCGCAGTGCCACGAAATAGACGGTATTTGAGTTGCCCAGAACATAATGTGGTGAATCACTCTTCCGAGACCAATGTCGCCAGGAACTACGGTTTAAAATACATCTCACTTATCGGCTCAATGCAAATCCACTTAGAATAAATGCGATCAATGAGGTTGTTCTTCTTTCACTTGGTCGACCATTTGACAGTCGCAACAGATACAGACAATATGTTCAAAAAAAACAATACCTTACAAAAAGCAAAAGTAAAAAAGGGAGGAGATGGCTTACCAATATAAACATAACTTCGTAAAAATGCGAAACCCCCAAAAGGGCCCCCAAGGAAAGGTTCCACGGGGAAACAAAACTGGCTCTAAGTTTTTTCCTGTTATCCCGAGATTACTGGGCCGGCCGCACTGGGGGTTTTCCCGGCTTCCCCTAGTTTTTGGGCCGCGGTGGTAGTTTTTCCCTAAAAGTCTGGCACAAGAAAAGCTTAAAATTTTTTTTTTAAAAGAGTTATTCCGATAGAAGATTTTTATTTCACCTCCCTTTCTAAAAGTTTTTTTGTTCCACAAAAGACAAAACAAAAAAAGAAAAAGATTTTCAGAGCGGGGAAAATTAAAACCTCCTTCGTTGACGCCCCGTCGTGGAAAATTTTTCGGGGTGAACAAAGTCAAAATACAGGGTTCACATTCAAAGGTTTTCAAAATTCCCTTGCGGGTTTTAAAGGGGCTTTCTCTGATGGCATAAACTTCCGATGCCCGCCAGCAGCTGAGACGTCGCGGCTGCTGTCTGATAACCGGACATTGGCTGCCAGTGTATTTTCACACGCTTGGTTTTTTGGTGTATATGTCTCGCCGTTCCGCCTGTTTCCTTTAGATTACACATCTGTGGCACATCTCACCTGGAGAATTCAGGAAAAAAATGTTACCCACAAGATATTATAGCTAAAAGCAAAGGGAAGGCAGATCTGATGAAGCTGGAAGATTTATTGAAACTCAAGACGAGGATTAGCCCCAGAGAGGCTTATATGGCCCTCACATACACACCAAAAAGCCAAGCGGTTATCCGATTGTGAAACAACACTGGCCTTTTAATATCGGATATCAAAGGCCTTGAAAAACCACCGATGCCAGCCTTTAAACGAACGGAAAACATCAAGGACTGTCTCATCAGAAATGACCATAGCAAATACCAAGCTGCCAAAAGCAATTTTAGAGCGGGACATTCAGATGTGACACTGTAATATGTGTGACTTTGTATCACCCATGAAAACTATAATACTCCCTGACAATGTTGCTCCAATCAAGCTGGAGCAGTTCTTCACCTGTGCATCTGAGAAATCTATTTACTTATTATTTTGTTCTTGTCCTAAATATTATGTGGGCATGACTAAAAGATCTTTAAGGAAGAGATTAGGTGAACATAAAAATCGCATTCTATCAGGCAATGAGGACACTTTCCTGTATAAACATTTTAAAACTGTGCATGCATCTGTGCCAGACTTTAAGTTTGTAGGATTACAACAAGTGACAATACCACCGCACGCAGACACTCAAACCACATTACTCAAGTGTGAACGTACCTGGATAATCCGCACCAGATGCGAGCAACCACTAGGCCTCAATGAAAATCTCAGCATAACAGACTTGCTGCTTTAAGACACTTAAGGAGCCGCACCTCATTGTATGTTAATTTGTTTGCACCGTGGAGAAGCACTTAAGCAGCTTTTCAGTGTTAGCATTTACCGGATTGTGGTCTACGCCATGTGGGCGATTCATATGTGAGCTGTGAGATCAGCATTGCTATTAAGCAAGTTTATGATTTATATTGGTAAGCATCGAGATAATACTCCTACCCTTTGTTACTATCTGCTTTTTATGTATATGGGATACTATTGTAATTGTTTATATTGCAGACATATTGTCTAGTGCATCTCTATTTTGGGGCCACCCTGACGAAGAGAAGATCGAAACGGGTCGGTAACCGAAGAAGGATTAACCCGTAGGTGGACTGCCCAGCGATTTCCACAAACTAAGTGGAATTTACTCATTGGAATTCACGGCTTTCAACGGATACCGGAATTATTATTTTGATTACAGTGGGCCATCGGGCCGTGGATTATAAATTTGTTTGACCATTGGGTCTGAAGATTTACTTCATACAGAGGAAGTGATTCACCACATTGTGTTCTGGGACGCTCTTGTGAGCTACTATCTGTTTCGTGAGTGACTTGGGTGATTTCATTGCGGTTTGTGCGCTACTTTATATGTAAACTGATATTCTTGTGCTTATAACATTGATAATTTTGTGCTTATTTGTAAGCTAATACAAGTGAATTATTTGGAATCCCTCTGTGTATTGTTAATATTGAGTATTCATGCCAAGTTTGGTCCTGATCCAGGATTGTTTGGGTTCAGAGTTATCTCCCCTAAATCACTGTCAATTCCTCCCAAACCCCTCCAGTTTTTTCTGTGGGTCATGGGGGTTCTGTGTGCCAAGTTTAGTTCAGGTCTGTCATTCATGGGGTCTCAGCTGTGGAAGTCAGAGCTGAATTGGTCGAAGGTACTGCAAATCCCATCATCCGTTGTCCATCCTCCCCAAACATATTGTTTTTGTGATTAATCCCTGTGCTTTAACTTTGGTCAATTTGTAACAATGAAAATACATCCTGCATATTAGATATTTGCATTAGAATTCATAAGAGTAACAAAATTATGAAGTATCAACGAAAATATGGATGGGGGTCACCACAACATGAGGAACCACTGCATTAATACATATCTCTCTCTCGGCATTACTTCACGAACGAAGATTCAGGAAGGACTCATCCCACGCTTTTTACAAGCGCGCTGATGACTAAAGAGGCCAATCTGAGATAGGCAAGTTCGGTTGCAGAAAGCACAGCAGAAAGTCTATATATTATACATATATCTTTCTGTTTAATTGCTATTAGGGAAATAAAACGTGAACAAAGGAAGGAAGGAGACAAAGGAAGAAGTAGAGAAGGGGGAGGGAAGGAAGGAAAGAGAAAAGAAGGGATGGGGAACCAAAGAGCAAAGGAAGGAATGAAAGAGGAGGGTAGAGAAGGTCACAATTGTACTGAGAGCTAGTAGCTAGCTCTTATATTTATGTTATACATCTACAGTTGAAGGGGAATGTTCCCCCATTGATTTTTGACTGTTTTTAACTTTAGAACCAATTTAGAATTTCGTAAGTAATTAAGTTACATTTTAGCACTTTTTGCAAAAATTTTGTAAGTATTTGATATACTAATAAAAAAATCCCCCCCCCATTTGATTTTAGAATTGCGATTTTAGGATTCTAAACCAAGCCTATTGAGTATCAATTCTTTAACCAGAAGTCAAAGTTGACTCTCTTTTCTGCTGTCTGGCCATAGTTCCTCACAGTCCTTTCCTTTCAGAGGAAGAGTGGTGAGTGCATACTGGAGGCTAGACTGCAGAACTCCTACCCCTCGGTGATTTATATTCTGAATACTCGGTGTATATCACATATGAACGAACAGGAAGAGTGGCCACTACTTGCCATCATTTGAGAACCAGAGGAGGAATGGCTTCAGCAACATGATGCCAATTCAAAACCTGGAAATGTCTTCCAGATTTAAAATTTTGGAGAAGAACTTGATCCAACAGTTTTTTGTTGAATCTGGACCTTTCGCCTCATGCGTTGAAGAAAATATACGAGCAATTGAGAATGCATTAGAAGTAGAAATGGAGTAATCAATCCAGTAGGCTTTTTCTTCATTTGGAGCATTTGACTGCAGTGACATTTTTTAACCTGGAGTCAATGTTGACTCTCCTTTCTGCTGTCTGGCCATAGTATCTCACAGTCCTTTCCTTTCAGAGGTGTGGTGAGTGCATACTGGAGGCTGGACAGCGGAATTATTTCCCTTCTGTGATTTATTATCTTACCACTGCGTCAATATCACATATGAACATACCAGAACAGTGGACATTATTGGCCATTGTTTTGGGAACCTCAGAAGGAATGGTTTCAGCACGTGCATGCCAATTCGAGACCTGGAAAAGTCTACCAGATTTTAAAATTTGGAGAGGTACTTGATCCAACTGTTTTTCATTGAATCTGGACCTTTTGCCTCATGCGTTGAAGAAAGATATATGAGCAATTGAGCATTCATTAGAAGCACACATGGAATATTGAGTCCAGTGGGCTTTATCTTCATTTGGAGCATTCGCCTTGAGTATCAATTCTTTAACCAGAAGCCAAAGTTGACTCTCTTTTCTGCTGTCTGGCCATAGTTCCTCACAGTCCTTTCCTTTCAGAGGAAGAGTGGTGAGTGCATACTGGAGGCTAGACTGCAGAACGCCTACCCCTCGGAGATTTATATTCTGAATACTCGGTGTATATCACATATGAACGAACAGGAAGAGTGGCCACTACTTGCCATCATTTGAGAACCAGAGGAGGAATGGCTTCAGCAACATGATACCAATTCAAAACCTGGAAATGTCTTCCAGATTTAAAATTTTGGAGAAGAACTTGATCCAACAATTTTTTTGTTGAATCTGGACCTTTCGCCTCATGCATTGAAGAAAATATACGAGCAATTGAGAATGCATTAGAAGTAGAAATGGAGTAATCAATCCAGTAGGCTTTTTCTTCATTTGGAGCATTTGACTGCAGTGACATTTTTTAACCTGGAGTCAACGTTGACTCTCCTTTCTGCTGTCTGGCCATAGTATCTCACAGTCCTTTCCTTTCAGAGGAAGTGTGGTGAGTGCATACTGGAGGCTGGACAGCAGAATTATTTCCCTTCTGTGATTTCTTATCTTACCACTGCGTCAATATCACATATGAACATACCAGAACAGTGGACATTATTGCGCATTGTTTTGGGAACCTGAGAAGGAATGGCTTCAGCACGTGCATGCCAATTCGAGACATGGAAATGTCTTCCAGATCTAATATTTTGGAGAAGAACTTGATCCAACAGTTTTCCCTTGAATCTGGACCTTTTGCCTCATGCGTTGAAGAAAGATATATGAGCAATTGAGCATTCATTAGAAGCACACATGGAATATTGAGTCCAGTGGGCTTTTTCTTCATTTGGAGCATTTGCCTTGAGTATCAATTCTTTAACCAGAAGTCAAAGTTGACTCTCTTTTCTGCTGTCTGGCCATAGTTCCTCACAGTCCTTTCCTTTCAGAGGAAGAGTGGTGAGTGCATACTGGAGGCTGGACTGTGCAGAAGTGGGAGGGGCTGCCAGCTCAGATCTTTTTATCCGCTGCCATTGCGACAGCTAGGAATCTTTCTCATATCACTGACTAGCGTATATATTTTTAAATACATATATAGATATATATATAATTTATTAGAAGTTTTTATTATTTGAAACTTATTATTCAAATTTTATTAATTGCCATGATTGCCTTTATTTATTAGAAGTTGGCTTTATTTATTAGAAGTTTTTATTATTCAAATTTTAACAATTGCCATGATTGGCTTTATTTATTAGAAGCGTTTATTATTCAAATTTTATTAATTGCCATGATTGGCTCTTTTTATTAGAAGCGTTTTTTATTCAAATTTTATTAATTGCCATGATTGGTTTTATTTATTAGAAGCGTTTATTATTCAAATTTTATACATTGCCATGATTTGCATCAATTTCCATTATTATATCAAAAAGTCCCAAAGGCCCTCAATAATTTGGGCCACTGACTTTGGCAGGTGAAATTTAGGGAAATTTACCCATTTTGGAAGCATTTGAACTCGCACATCGACAGTTAGCTTACGAGATGCGACCAACGGTAAAAAAAAACCTGAGGGGAAGTGCCACCAAGATGGCTGCCAACTTCCTCGGAACGCCTGACTCCTGCAAGCCATGGAGCCATGAGATGAAGTCCACGAGATGCTCAAGAAGGGTTGGGATGCTGAAGGGTCTCCCTTCCGAGGCCAGAAATTTGATCCCTCCATCTCTCTTATGAGAAGCGCCTCTGCTACACCTTTGGGTGTAACGCATGCGCAAGGCCGTCGAGGCTAGAATTCCCCAATCAGCGCCTCTGATCCACTTTGGGGTGAATCAAGCGCAGGACGACTGGGACTGGAGTCCCTTCAACAGCGCCTCTGCTCCACTTCTGGTGTGGGGCATGCGCGAGGGCAAACAGAAGAATCAGAGGCCCTCCGTCGAGATCGAACCCCCCAAAGGACCAGCGTGACTTGGGCTCCAGAAACCGCTCCTGCGGTACGGGCATCCCATCCAGCAACCTCTTGCTGCTTTAGACGCTGCTGCCGGTATCGGCATAGCCAAAGACTCCTGGGGCGGGGCCTGGAAAGCGCAAGCGCGCATGCGCGCGCGCGTCATATTAATCGAGAGCGTGCACGTTGTCTCGGCGGGAGAGCCGACCCCGGAGTGCCTAGTCCCTGGCACTTCAAGGCAGAGAGAGCGCATGTCTTCTCGGCCGGGGGGCCGATCCCGGAGCGATTGGTCCCTGGCGCTTTAATGTTGACACTGCGGACCCTTGTGCATGCGCAATGGGGTCAAGCGGATCCTCCACCATCGGTACGGAGGAGCCCGCATGGGACGCATCCCTTGACTAGGAGCCTGAGGATTCGCCTCTTCAATATGGCTCTCAGGTATTTTTGGTGTGGCCGGAAAGACAGTGTCAGAGCCAAAGCAAAGGATGTGTTCACTTCCATTGCGTAGTCTGGCCACGTGGCATGGGTTGTTCCTGTGGCATCTCCTGAGGGGCAACATCGGATGCCCAGGAGGTCATGAGTACATGCTGGCTGTGTGCCCTTGGAGGTGTCTGTGGACGACACCGGGGCCTTGGCTTGGAGATAGAAATGAGCACCAAATTCCCAGCAACAAGTCCCACATACTTTATGTCAGAGAAACCTTACTTGAGCCTAAGAAATTATACAGGATGTTCCTACTTATTATTGCTCTGTTGGGAAGTAACAGCAATCCATGCAGTCAGGCCAGCCATATGACTTTGAGGTGTCTCAGGGCAACAACGGCTCTCAAAATAAATTAAAGACGCGCAACAAAGTAATATTAATAATAAAATAATAATCAAAATAACTTGGGCCTAACATAATTATAATGATGTGTTTACTTTTTCTTGAGGGCACTGGAGTGATTGTGGCCTTACATAATTGATAGCATGCATGGATTGAAATACTGTAAAATTGGCTTAGCTCTAGCTAGAAACCTAAGGGCATGTTTAGTTTACCAAGAGGACATTCCTCATACCCTCCTCGAGACCACAGCAGGTGTCATCATCACCTTTACTTGTGGGATTCTCGGCATTGCTTCTTATGAGGGCTCATCACAAGCGTGTTGACGACTAAAAAGGCCAACCTGAGAAAAGCAAGTTCGCTTGCAGAAAGCACAGCAGAAATCTCCTTGGGTGAGGTTTTTTCAAAATTGCTTTTCTTACCGCGTTGTCGTTTTTCTTCGAGACCTATTCGACGTGTCTTCTCGAAAGAAGACGTGTCTTCTCGAAAGAAGCCACAGCATTGTGGATAGTGCGTCTCCATGCCTTCCGATGTGAGGCCAAGGTGGGCCAGTGCTGGGATCAATCTGGCCGAGACTGAGATGTTGAGATCAATCTGGCCGAGACAGGTATATCTTTTGGGCTGACCTAGGACAAATTCACCATAGAGGAGTATCTTTAGGAGCCGGTGTTCCTCCATCCTGGAGACGTGCCCTGCCCAGCGCAACTGAGTTTTCAATAGCATGGACTCAATACTGGTGATCCCTACTTGCTCAAGGACAACAACATTAGTCACATACTCATCATTATTCGTATATGTTTGCTGAGTAATTATATGTTCTTATATCAGGAGCAAAACAATGTATTTCAGAAACATTGGGTATTAAAACCTGGCAGGTCTCGTCTGACCTGATAAAATGAATGGAATGTATTGCTTGGTAACATTAGTATCCCTTACTAGATGTCGAGATGTTACATGGTCTGATCACAACTGTCTCATCTACTTCAGTTGATTTAGCGACAGGGCCCTTATTACAAATGGCATGGGGCCTTGATAGGTGAATGTGACCCCTTGAAATGGAGGTTAATCACCTGGATTACACTGTTTCTTCAGGGAACACATATGGCCCTCCGAGGCACGTGAAGGAGGATGGCATGAATAAGTTGTTTTACTAATAGACACAATGACTATGGAGTCTTGGTACTTCAAATACTATGTAGAGATTCATAAGATCTCTAGTAACCAGAAGTTCATGGAGTCGAGGTCTGCCCAGATCAGGGTAAGCTCTCGGCCAAGTTGTGTAGGTTGTTGTTGACCTTTGCAACCCAAAGAGCAGTTGCATCTGTCAAGTAGTAAGTTAAGCACCACTTTTTGATGAGGATCAATGGAACTGATTTTTGGAATGTTAAATTGCCTCTATATCCTATGTGTCAAAGGCATTGAATATTTGCCTGTATATGTGCAATCCGCTTGGAGTCCCCTTCAGACTGAGAACAGCGGAATATGAATGAAGTAAATACATAAGATATAAATAAATAATATTTTTAACATTACCCTCCATGTGATGTCACATGACGTTATTCTCAGGCCACTGATTGCTGAGGATATCAATTTAGATCGGGTACTACTGTCACCAGACCACAGATATACATTAGTGCTCTTCTCTTGCACTTTCTTCAGTTACCTCTAACTGTTTAACAGGAATGATGGCTAATGAGCTTTACTGATCTACGAAACATCACCTGCTGAATCCGTTCTCTCAGCTTTGGATAGTATTGTTATCTACTATTCTTCCCTCTTACTAACGACACTTCGTTCGCTAAGACTGTTTTCAGGGGTGTTTATTGCCAGTAGATCTTTCCTTCATCATATAGAACCGGTCCTTTGCTTGATGCATGTCAGTTGGGTCTCACGTGGTTTTCCCTGAATATTGCCATGGTATCCTATTTTCACCTCAGTGACAATAACTGGATACTAGCGACTAAATCGAAGCTTCTATTCCTTTTCATATCTGTATTATGTGGATTTTATGACTTTACAATCGCTACTCTTCATACATAGTCCTACTTCGGACCATATAGACATGTTTTCCTCTTATTTGGTTATTTCGGTTGTGAACCTCACAATCAATTGGGTGGTCAAACCATCAGACAACAGCTGCGCATTGTGTCCTTCAGCCTATGTAGGCATGGTAATCGATGAAATGGCGCTGAAGCAGTAACAATAAACGGTAGGACCATCAGAATGTTAAAACAAAATACTATCAGCAACATAGAGTAACTGGATAAGCTTTGATGCCTTGCGTCATGTCTTCATGACTTGATCGTTAGCGTCATATGAATTTTGGTAAACATGCTGATGTGTTTCTCTAAAGAATTAGTCTTACTAATGCCAAGTAATGCAGCCATGCAGCAGTTAATGCATTTTAAAGTTATAGCACCGCCAAAATGCCTGGCCTCATGTACAGAGACCAAGATGGTGGGAACTACATACAGTGTGGTCGCTTGGTTTGTTTTTGTTCTAAATTTATATATGATTATATAACTCTCTATTTAACAGCGTTGCGCTTGTTTACCACAATGTTAAAATTCTTTAGTCCTAGAGAGGCTAGTGCCGGGATGCCACAAGAAACTTAAGATGGGAAACCAGTTGGAGTGCATTCATCCACTGTTAAAAAGAGCTAGCCGAATAGGATGTGGTTATTCACCTGTATTCACTCGCAGGTCTTCAGCAGCCTACCTCATAATCGAACGCACTCTCGTCAGGGAGACAGAGACATTACCTCTTGGGGGAGATCAATAGCTCTAAATTAGCTCTCATTCGAAAGGTTCTTTTCAGATCTACTCACTACTAGGTGAACCCTCACCATGAATGATTGTCACGATGCCGGGTCTTGGCTAGCCCCTTAAACACACACACAGAGACGGTATTCAACTAACTACTTTATTGAAGAATAAAAACAGTAGAAAAGATATTGTCCATAAAAATCAAAGTAATCCAAAGGTAAAGGGTCTGTAGTAATGTCCAAAAGCAACTTGGCAAGGACGTTTCCAAAAGCTTGGCAAGGCTCCGCTCAGCAACTGCGGATCAAGGAACAAGGCAAGGTTGCAAGGTCCAAGGCACTCCTTGGCAGGCCACAAGCCCAAACTTGGCTACGTGGATCTTAGCTCGCTACACGTCTGTAGATGATAGACGTGGCCGAGGTACTGAGGATCCGTTCCCACGGATCCTCTACTTAATTCCCTTGGCGAGGACCCCGACGCTCTAGGCTTCGCCTCCAATCTATGCTTCGGGCCCGCGCCCCCTTTGGCCGATCTAGGCTGTGGTGCCAGCCCCTCCTGCTAGCCTCAATGCTTCGTCTCCTATCAAAGCTGCGACCTTGCCTCCCAGCACCTGGTTCCCTATCTTCGTGAGAGTCAAACTCTCCTTGTGCTTCCATGCACTCACCCTCCTCCATTCGTTCTTGAGAACCTCCCCCCCGGTTTCTCATAGCCTTCGCTATCACTGCTTTCTGAACCTCTCTGACCTTCCATATCCTCGTACGGGTCAGGCCATCCATCATCCCAGGCCAGGCTCTCTGTGGGAGAAGAAGGCCCAGCTAACTCATAAGCCCCTTCTTCCATTCCCTCCAAATCCTCCTCAGAATCTACCTCAGCTGCTGCTGGTTCTAATGCAAGTGGGACCCCCGGTGCTGCCCCTTGCCCCCCAGGCACGAAAGAGAACTGGGTTGCTACACTATCCCCCCTCAGGGCCCCTCCGAGGCCTCCCTCGAGGCTTGGGCTTGTCTGGATACTTGCGGTGAAAACGGGCAACAATGTCCGGGGTGTGCACATCGCGTGCCGGTGTCCAAGAGCGCTCTTCCGATCCAAAACCTTTCCAGTCAATCAAGTACTCCAACTTCCGGTAGCGGATGCGGGCATCCAGGATGTCCTGGACCTCGAACTCGTCCTCCCCATCACGCATCACAGGAGGGGGCGGCGGCTGCGTCACATCAGGCCGCACCCCCTTCGCCGGCCGCAGCAGGGAACGGTGGAAAACAGGATGGACCTTCATGTCCGCCGGAAGCTGCAGTTTGAAAGCAACAGGTCCCACACTCTCCAACACCTTGTAGGGCCCCAGAAACCTCGCATCCAGTTTGCGGCTGGGGCGCTGCGTGGGCAAGTTCTTGGTAGACAGCCAAACTTTGTCTCCCACTCGGATCTCCGGACCCTCTTGGCGCCGCCTATCAGCCATCCGCTTGTAATCCGCTTTAGCCTGGTCCAATTGAGTACGTAGCATGTCTTGCAAGGCAGTGAGCTCCTGAAGCCAATCCTCCGCTGCTGGCACACCTCCAGATTGGTCCACCGGAGGGTAGAACCGAGGGTGATGTCCATAGTTAGCAAAGAAAGGAGTCTCTTTGATAGATTCCTGCGTCGCATTGTTTTAGGCAAACTCCGCCAAGGACAACAAGGACGCCCAGTTGTTCTGCTGATAGTTGACATAGCACCGCAGATACTGTTCCAGCGTGGCGTTAACCCTTTCGGTTTGCCCGTCGGTCTGGGGGTGATGGGCCGTAGACATCCGCGTATCAATCCCCAGCAACTTCTGAACAGCCCGCCAGAACTGGGAAGTGAATTGGGTGCCCCGATCCGTCACCAAACTCTGTGGAAGTCCATGCAGCCGAAACACATGTTGCACAAACATATCAGCAGTCTCTTTAGCCGTAGGCACCCCCACACAGGGAACAAAATGAGCCATCTTGGTGAGACAGTCCACCACGACCAGGATCGTGGTGAACCCCTTGGACTTGGGGAGATCAGTGATGAAATCGGCCGAGATCATCTTCCACGGGGCGGAAGGGGTCGGGAGTGGCTGGAGCAAACCAGCCGGCTTGCCCCCTTGGTTCTTAGCCCGCTGGCACACCGGACAAGAACCCATGTAGTCCTCCACATCCCGCCGCACTTTAAGCCACCAGAAGTCCCGCAGCACCAACTGTAAAGTCTTGAACAGCCCGAAGTGTCCCGCGGCCCGGCTATCATGGCAAAGTTTGAGAATGTCCTCTCTCTCGGGCCCGGGGGAAACGTAAACAGACTCGCGGTGGTAAAGCACCCCGTTCTTCTTTACCTGGAAAGGGGATTGCACCCCCTTGGTGAGTTGCTCTTGCACCCAAGGGTCTCCCCGTTGGCGAGCCTGAATCCGGTTACGCAGAGGTCTCTTATCCCCGGGGGTCGGCGGAACCGCCGGGGAGGTGGCAGGGGCCGCTCCAGCGGCAGCAAAGTTCTCCGCTTTCAGCAGCAGCGTCTCAGAAAGCCCGTCCCCACCTCTGACATACTCCGGCTTCCGGGACAAGGCGTCGGCTTGCTTGGTCTGCTTGGGGGTCACATAGTGGATGCGGAAATTGAATCTCTCAAAGAACAGGGACCATCTCTGTTGCCTCTGGTTCAATTTGCGCTGGGTCTTCAAGTGTTCCAAATTCCGGTGGTCGGTGTGAACTTCCATCGGAAATTTGGCCCCTTCAAGCAGATGTCTCCACACTTCAAAAGCTACTTTAATGGCCAGGGGCTCCTTCTCCCAAATGGTATAGTTCTTTTCCGGCGCCGTCAGCTGCCGGGAGTAGTAAGCACAGGGCAATAAGTCTGTCCCCTGTGGTTGTAGCAGGATCGCTCCCACTGCTACATCCGAAGCATCAGCTTGCACAATGAAAGGGGTGCAGGGGTTGGGATGCTGCAGAAGCGGCTGCGTGGTGAACAGCTGCTTCAACTTCCAGAACCCCACGTCTGCCTCCGATGTCCACCGGAACAGCACCTTTCCTCGCAAACACTGCGTGATGGGATCAGCCCACTTGGCAAAGTCAGGAATGAACTTTCTGTAGTAGTTGGCAAAGCCCAGGAATCTTTGAATGTCTTTTTTGCTGGCAGGGGCTGCCCAGTCGGCCACGGCTTGGACCTTGGTATCATCCATGGCGATGCCCGTGGAAGAGATGCGGTAGCCCAGGAAATCCACCTCACGAAAATCAAAGGCGCATTTCTCCAGCTTGGCATAGAGGCCGTGGTCCCTCAGTTGCTGGAGCACTTCCTTGACATGGTGGTCATGGGTCGCCTGAGCCGGAGAAAAAATCAGCAGGTTGTCCAAATAAACTGCCAGATAACGATCCAGCAGGTCTCAAAAATGTCATTCATGAAATGTTGGAAGCAGGCGGGAGCATTGCACAAACCGAATCCCATCACCAGGTATTCGAAACTCCCCCACTTGGTCTGGAAGGCAGTCTTCCATTCGTCGCCCTGGCGAATCCGCACCAGATTATAAGCACCCCTCAGGTCCAGTTTAGTGACCACCTTGGCGCCCCGCTTTCGTTCCAACAAGTCCGGGATCAGGGGTAGGGGGTAGCGGTTCCGAATCGTGATCTTGTTGAGCTCCCGATAGTCATTACAGAGCCGCAATTCCCCCGATTTCTTCTTGACGAACAGAATGGGCGCCCCGGCCGGGGACTGAGAAGTCCGGATAAAGCCCTTCCGCAGGTTCTCATCCAAAAACTCTCGGAGAGCCTGTTGCTCCGGTTCCGAGAGAGGGTAAAGTCTCCCCCGCGGAATAGGGGCTCCGGGTTCTAATTTGATGGCACAATTGTAGGGTCGATGGGGAGGCAAGCGCTCTGCCTCCTTCTCGCTGAAAACATCCCAAATTCCGGCGTACTTTTTCGGCAACATGGCAACTTGTTCCACCTCTTGGGCCTGGCAAGCCCGGGCCGTCATGCAGTGACCCTGGCAATGTTCGGAGGAAAACTGCAATTGCCTTTTGGCCCAGGAGATCTGGGGGTCATGAAGCGTGAGCCACACAATGCCCAGAATGACGGGGAAGTCTGACAACTTGGTTACAAGAAAGGAAATGTCCTCTTTGTGAGAGCTTGTCCACATCTTGGTAGGAACGGTGTATTGAGTCATGGCCCTGGCTTTCAGGGTTCTCCCATCAATAGTCTGTACACCCTTGGGCTCTTGGAGATCATGAAACTGTAAGCCGGCGGCCTTGGCATAGTCTGAGTCAATGAAGTTGTTGGTAGCCCCCGAGTCGATCATGGCGTGTACCATCATCGGCCCCTTCTCTGGCGACCAGAGGGCGACCATCACCAGGAACAATTGTCCAGTCTTGGGTTCTGGGGGGAGGCTAGCGACGGCGGCCGAGTTAGCGAACCCTCTTAAACTCGGCCGACCCCTTCCCCCGCCGCCTGGATTGCCTCTTCGGCCTCTGGGGCCCCTTCGAACGCGGCAGAGACCCCTTCGAACGCGGCAGAGACCCGCTTCTGGGGGCATTCTCTAGAAAAATGTCCAGCTCCCCCACAGTACCAACACAAATTCAGCCGCTGCCAGCATGCTTTCTCGGCGGCGTCCACTTTTGGCCTCACATGCCCTAGCTGCATGGGTTCCGGTTCATCCATGGGCTGAGGAGCCGGGGCGAACGGGCGGAACGAGAACTGGCTGGCCCCCGTCTCTTTCCGTACCCCCGGTCTCTCCCCGGAACCTTTGTCCCATCGCTTCCAAGTCTGCAATCCGGCCTCCACTCGTAAGCTCACAGTGATTGCCGCCTCCAAGTCTGCGGGCCGGGCGGCCCCTCTCAGGATCTCCTGCTGCATCTCCTGCGACAACCCTTTCATGTACTGGTCGCGCAGGGCCGCGGGGTTCCATTCCACTTGGGCTGCCAGCACATGGAACCGGGAGATGTACTGGGACAACGACATGTCCCTCATCGACAACCGATCCAGCTCTCTTTCCACCAACTCCGCATTCACTGGATCCCCCCACGTCGTCTTGATGGCCTCCAAGAAAGCTGCCAGCGTAGCCACTTGGGGAGATACTGCCTTGATCAACGTGGTAGCCCAAGCCGCCGCCGTCCCTTCCAGCAGCGTGTAGACGAAGCCCACCTTGGCTCGATCGGTGGTGAACTCCAGGGGCCGAAGCTCCAGGTACATCTCACATTGTCCAATGAACACGTTGACTTGGGCCGGGTTCCCTCCAAACCGAGCCGTGGTCGACACAGACGGGTGTCGGCCCGCTCGGGCTCGCAGCTCGTCCAGTTCTTGCTGCATCTCAGCAACTTGAGCCGCGGTTAACTGAGCCATGGCACCGGCCCGCTGTTTGCGTTTCCTGGAGCGTCCCGTGGTGTGAAAAGGGGTTCGTGGAGTACCTCGGCCAACTGTCACGATGCCGGGTCTTGGCAACCCCTTAAACACACACACAGAGACGGTATTCAACTAACTACTTTATTGAAGAATAGAAACAGTAGAAAAGATATTGTCCATAAAAATCAAAGTAATCCAAAGGTAAAGGGTCTGTAGTAATGTCCAAAAGCAACTTGGCAAGGACGTTTCCAAAAGCTTGGCAAGGCTCCGCTCAGCAACTGCGGATCAAGGAACAAGGCAAGTTTGCAAGGTCCAAGGCACTCCTTGGCAGGCCACAAGCCCAAACTTGGCTACGTGGATCTTAGCTCGCTACACGTCTGTAGGTGATAGACGTGGCCGAGGTACTGAGGATCCGTTCCCACGGATCCTCTACTTAATTCCCTTGGCGAGGACCCCGACGCTCTAGGCTTCGCCTCCAATCTATGCTTCGGGCCCGCGCCCCCTTTGGCCGGTCTAGGCTGTGGTGCCAGCCCCTCCTGCTAGCCTCAATGCTTCGTCTCCTATCAAAGCTGCGACCTTGCCTCCCAGCACCTGGTTCCCTATCTTCGTGAGAGTCAAACTCTCCTTGCACTTCCATGCACTCACCCTCGTCCATTCGTACTTGAGAACCTCCCCCCCGTTTCTCATAGCCTTCGCTATCACTGCTTTCTGAACCTCTCTGACCTTCCATATCCTCGTACGGGTCAGGCCATCCATCATCCCAGGCCAGGCTCTCTGTGGGAGAAGAAGGCCCAGCTAACTCATAAGCCCCTTCTTCCAGTCCCTCCAAATCCTCCTCAGAATCTACCTCAGCTGCTGCTGGTTCTAATGCAAGTAGGACCCCCGGTGCTGCCCCTTGCCCCCCAGGCACAAAAGAGAACTGGGTTGCTACAATGATGAAGCATCATATGCTTACTTTGTCTTGACATGCTTGTACTTGATGGCATGTGTACTGATATCAGCGATGGAATTTGCAGAGAATAATAATATACTTGGTAGCATATCATGGTATATGCTTTAGTTTCATCCAGACACTTCTCCCATGTTGTCTTTCCGGACATTATAACTATTAGTGCCGAAGAAAATTCTTATTTATACCTTTGGAAGCACACTTGATTTGGTGAATTGACCTGGTGGTTCAGCACATTAGTTATTCAGAGGCTGCAGAAGCCTGGGTAATGGCTAGGATTGGCCAATTATTTCTGATCCACAGGGCGTCCACATATAGGTTAACCGTCATGCTCCAGAGAACAAGCATAGTTCGGGAAGTAAGCATAGTCCTGGAAGTAACCAATCCTTCTTGTGTCAACTTCAACATCTCTATAATGGAGTCTCCATTTGCTATATGTTGCGGCCCCAGTTTTTAGTCGACAGAACTATGTGGATACGAAATTTCCAAAGAATGTTTGTGAAGTGCAGAAAGGTGTCAGTGGAACAGAAAGGGTGCCAGTAGAAGACCTCTGTTAGTGGCTTCGGCTATTCTTTTCGTCTTTGTCACGCGTAGTACGGTTTAGACTTAGAGTACTGGGAGGATACCAGTGGCCTCCAGGTGTTTCAGTAACCTTTCTAGATTGTCACAGTGGCTTGTTTGGCTTACCATTTCACTGGATGTACTTTACCTGAACAGATTGGGGATCATTTCATTAAAGTTATGGTAACCCCACTACTCTTTGAGGGGCTTTAGTTGAAAGGCCGAGTCTTCTGCTGGGAAGATGCTTGGTCTTCTCTACTTACCTTCATCGTGCATGACAGGTTTGATGCCTGCTTTCATGGGGGGCATTAGGTGGCAGAGCAGCCCTTTTTGCTCTACGGTGGCATGACGCCCACCAGCCACGATATTAGCTCGCTAGTCTACCATAAGTACGATTCACAGTGACCACGACAGGGAATTATTAGTTGCTTACCTGTAACTGTCGTTCCCTGAGTGGTCCCTGTGAATTCGTACATTCCCGCCCATCCTCCCCGCTGATGTCATGCCTCAGTCCTTCAAGCTGCTTTTGCGGTGGAGTAAAGGATCTGAGCTGACAGCCCCTCACACTGGCTATATATCCTCGAGGGGAATGTGGGCGGGGCTACCATTTAAAGTGATATTAGCTTTTTAAAGATTTCGAACTGTCTGCGCAGGCGCAGGAAATACCATAAGTACGAATTCACAGGGACCACTCAGGGAACTACAGTTACAGGTAAGCAACTAATAATTATTTCCTTTCTGTGATTTATTATCTTACCACTTGGTCAATAATACATATGAACGAACCAGAACAGTGGACATTATTGGCCATTGTTTTGGGAACCTGAGAAGGAATGGCTTCAGCATGTGCATGCCATTTCGAGACCTGGAAACATCTTCCTGATTAAAATTTTGGAGAAGAACTTGATCCAACTTTTTTTCATTGAATCGGTTATCTTCACGTCATGCGTTGAAGAAAGATATATGAATCATTAGGAATGCATTAGAAGCACACATGGGATGTTTAGTCCAGAGGGCTTTATCTTCATTTGGAGCATTAGACTGCAGTGCCATTTTTTAACCAGGAGTCAATGTTGACTCTCCTTTCTGCTGTCTGGCCATAGTATCTCACAGTCCTTTCCTTTCAGAGGAAGTGTGGTGAGTGCATACTGGAGGCTGGACAGCAGAATTATTTCCCTTCTGTGATTTATTATCTTACCACTGCGTCAATATCACATATGAACATACCAGAACAGTGGACATTATTGGCCATTGTTTTGGGAACCTCAGAAGGAATGGTTTCAGCACGTGCATGCCAATTCGAGACCTGGAAAAGTCTACCAGATTTTAAAATTTGGAGAGGTATTTGATCCAACTGTTTTTCGATGAATCTGGACTTTTTGCCTCATGCGTTGAAGAAAGATATATGAGCAATTGAGCATTCATTAGAAGCACACATGGAATATTGAGTCCAGTGGGCTTTATCTTCATTTGGAGCATTCGCCTTGAGTATCATTTCTTTAACAAGAAGTCAAAGTTGACTCTCTTTTCTGCTGTCTGGCCATAGTTCCCCACAGTCCTTTCCTTTCAGAGGAAGACTGGTGAGTGCATACTGGATGCTAGACTGCAGAACTCCTACCCCTCGGTGATTTATATTCCGAATACTCGCTGTATATCACATATGAACGAACAGGAAGAGTGGCCACTACTTGCCATCATTTGAGAACGAGAGGAGGAATGGCTTCAGCAACATGATGCCAATTCAAAACCAGGAAATGTCTTCCAGATTTAAAATTTTGAAGAAGAACTTGATCCAACAGTTTTTTTTTGAATCTGGACATTTCGCCTCATGCCTTGAAAAAAATATACGAGCAATTGAGAATGTATTAGAACCACACATGGAATATTGAGTCCAGTGGGCTTTATCTTCATTTGGAGCATTCGCCTTGAGTATCAATTCTTTAACCAGGAGTCAAAGTTGACTCTCTTTTCTGCTGTCTGGCCATAGTTCCCCACAGTCCTTTCCTTTCAGAGGAAGACTGGTGAGTGCATACTGTAGGCTAGACCTCAGAACTCCTACCCCTCGGATATTTATATTCCGACCACTCGGTGTATATCACATATGAACGAACAGGAACAGTGGCCACTACTGGCCATCTTTTGGGAACCAGAGGAGGAATGGCTTCAGCAACATGATGCCAATTCAAAACCTGGAAATGTTTTCCAGATTTAAAATTTTGGAGAAGATCTTTATCCAACCTTTTTTCACTGAATAAGAACATAAGAACATAAGAAGAGCCATGCTGAATCGGGCCTCAGCCCATCTAGTCCAGCATTCTGTGTCACACAGTGGCCCACTAGTTGTACACGGGGATCTCTAGCAGAAAGGAGGGCAAAACCCTCACCTGCTCCCGACCCCCCACAACCAGTACCCGGGGAAATCCTGCCTGCCTCAATCAACACAGAGGTGGCACTGGGATGTCCATTTCAGTAACTACTGATTCCCTTGGTATCCATGAATCTGTCTAATCCTGCCTTGAAGCTGTCCAGGCTGACAGCTGTCACAACCTCCTCTGGAAGTGAATTCCATAACCCAATGACCCTCTGGGTGAAGAAATATTTCCCTTTATTAGTCCTAACTTTCCTACCTTGGAGCTTTAGGGAGTGCCCCCTAGTCCTAGTGTTGTGTGACAGAGAAAATATTTTTTCTTTATTCACCTTTCTATCCCATGCATGATTTTATACACTTCGATTGAGTCACCTCTTAAACGCCGTCTTTCAAGGCTGAAAAGACCAAGGCGTTGCAACCTGATTTCATAAGGGAGCTGCTCCATCCCTTGGATCATTTTTGTTGCCCTTCTTTGTACCTTTTCCAGTTCCATTATATCCTTCTTAAGGTGCGGTGACCAGAATTGTACACAGTACTCCAGATGTGGCCTCACCATAGATTTGTAGAGAGGCAGTACAACATTTGCCGACCTATTTTCGATTCCCTTCCTGATCATGCCAAGCATAGAATTTGCTTTTTTCACTGCTGCAGCGCACTGGGTTGACATCTTCATTGAACTGTCCACCAAGATCCCTTTCCTGGTTTGTCTCAGAAAGCTTTGATCCCATCAGTTGATAAGTGTATTTGGGGTTCTTTGCCCCGATGTGCATGACTTTACACTTGTTTAGGTTAAAATGCATTTGCCACTTTGTTGCCCATTCACTCAATTCTGGACCTTTTGCCTCGTGCGTTGAAAAAAGATAAATGAGCAATTGAGAATGCATGGAATATTGAGTCCTGTAGCCTTTTAATTCATTCGGAGCATTTGACTTAAATGCCATTTCTTTAACCAGGAGTCAATGTTGACTCTCTTTTCTGCTGTCTGGCCATAGTTCCTCACAGTCCTTTCCTTTCAGAGGAAATGTGGTGAGTGCATACTAAAGGCTGGACTGCAGAATTATTTCCCTTCTGTGATTAATTATCTTACCACTGGGTCAATATCACATATGAACGAACGGGAACAGTGGACATTATTGGCCATTGTTTTGGGAACCTGAGAAGGAATGTCTTCAGCCCGTGCTGATGCAGGAGAAAAGGAAATACATCCACACTGTGTTAAACATGGCTGTCACCCCAGTACTGATGCAGGAGAAAAGGAAATACATCCAAACTGGGTTAAACATGGCTCTCACCCCAGGACTGACACAAGAGGGAAAGTAAATAAATCCAAACTGGGTTAAACATGGCTCTCGCCCCAGAACTGATGCGGGAGAGAAGGAAATATGTCCAAACTGGGTTAAACGTGGCTCTCTCCGTAGAACTGACCCGGGATGGAAAGGAAATACATCCAAACTGGGTTAGACATGGCTCTTGCCCCAGGATGGATGCGGGAGAGAAAGAAAATACATGCAAACTATCGCCCTCTGAGGCCTTGGCAACCTGACCCCCCTGGATAAACCACACAGCAGTAACGGGTACAACGGGTTTTATTGAGAATAGGTAGGTATAGGAATGAGGTTGGAGGCAATCTTAATAGTGTCTCCAACTAGCAGCCAAAACAGGAGTCAGCAGGGATGTGTGTGCTCCGCAGCAGAGGAGCACAAGCAGGTAAATGGGAACACAAGCCGGATGCAAAAGAGTCTCTTAGAATCCCAGCCGAAGCAAAAGAGGCTGGGACGTGTTGCTTTAAATGCAAAGAGTTCAAAAGGTAATAAAGTCTTTCAGGATCAACCACTGGGTCTCGATGACGAACAGGAACAAGGATGACACGGGAACAAGTCAGCCCAAAGCAGGCTGGCTGGCAACGGCTCGATGAAAGGCCCGACTGGCCTAGCCCACAGGATCTTCACCCAAACGCGTTGTTGGTACAAGACACCGGCATGGGGGTCCACAGGGCAGTTATAGTGTTCCTTGGTTGCGTCACACGTCAAAAGCTAAGATTGATGATCCCTTGTATGTTTTGTGAACTCAGTACTCTTGGAATGCGGTGCTTGTTAGCCAGTGCCATCTGGGCCAGGGAGTCAGGCTTTCTACTCCCGTGGCCCGCTTCCATTATCAGGGATGCGAGATGGTACAACCTTGAAAGGCCTATGTTATGCTTGCATCCCTAGTCTTCTCACGGGAAAGGCATGGGAGGCCCAAGCAGGGTTTGAAAGCAAAGCAAGCTGGTTTAGAAATTATACTCTGGTTACCTTGGCTGGAACTTTGCTCAAGCAAAAGTGACACCTGAGGCCCTTGAGGTGTGACACAAACTAGGTTAAACATGGCTCTCACCCCAGGACTGATGCAGGAGAAAAGGAAATAAATCCAAACTAGATTTAACTTGGCTCTCGCTCCAGGACTGACTCAAAGAAAAGGAAATACATCCAAACTGGTTTAAACTTGGTGCTCGCCCCAGGACTGATGCAGGAGAGAAGGAAATACATCCAAACTGGGTTAAATGTGGCTCTCTCACCAGAACTGACCCGGGAGGGAAAGGAAATACATGCAAACTGGGTTAAACACAGCTCTCACCCTAGGACTGATGCAGGAGAAAAGAAAATATATCCAAACTGGGTTAAACATGGCTCTCGCCCCAGGACTGACACGGGAGTGAAAGGAAATAAATCGAAACTAGGTGTCGCCCTCCTGGTCACCTGGCAAACCTCCCTTGATAAACCACACGTTCAGCTGAGGTACAACAGGTTTATTTAGAATAACTGGTTATATGATAGAGGCTAGAAGTCAGCTAAGGTGCTCTTAAAGTGGCACCGGTGAAATAGCAGCAAATATTCTTGGAAGCAGCAATGAATATAGAACCAAGGCAATCCAGGTTCAAGCAGGATACAAGGCAAAGTCTTTCTGTAGCAATCAGGAACAAAGCAGGAAAGACAAACGGAGGCCCAAGCGGACCGAGTTCAAACAGCCAGCAATCTGGCAGGTAACCGCTTAGCAGGAAGGCCGCAAGGCCTGTTCAGGAATCCATGATCATGGAGTTGCGATCGTTGGCTCGAGATGGCTAGCCTAGCTGGGATCAAACGGTTATAGGATTCAAACCCTTGGATCTATTCGACGTACTTGCGTCGCAACTTCATGATTCTCATGATGGGCTGCAGCTGCTGTTTAGGTAAATCTCAGAAGCAAAGTATGTAAGCTAATTAGTGCCCACATCTGTGGAAGGGAGTTATCCCACTGCTGGTCTCCACCGGCTCCGCTTATCGCTGGGAGTAACAACTGCGGCCTTGACTGATTCACCCATGCTGCAATGTACAGAGTTCACTTGGGAAACACAGACAGGCCTGGAGGATTTCTTGTTGCCAACATGGCTGCACTTTGGTTCAGGGGAAGCCAAGGAAACTGAGGCTTGTGGCGTGACACTAGGTTAAACACGGCTCTCGCCCACGACTGAAGCAGGAGGCAAAGGAAATGAAGGGATTCCATCCACACTTGTTTGAAAAGCTGAATCATTTCCGACTCACGTATGGATTTGTAAGAGAAATGGAGAAAAAAAATCTCTTTTCTATTGCCTCACAATAGTTCCTCACAGTTCTGGACAGCAGAACTCCTTCCCATTGGTGATTTATTTTCCTACCACTCGTTCTATATCACATATGAATAAACTGGAAAATGCACCTGATCTCATTTGATCTCAGAACTTAAACAAGATTATTCCTTGTTAATGCATGGATGGGGGACCACCTGAGAATACCGAGTCCACTAGGTTTTTTTCTTCCTTTGGAGCACTTGACTTCAGTGCCATTCCTTTAATTAAGAGTTACATTTGACTTTCTTCTTTGCTGCCTGGCCTCAATTTCCCATGCTCCTTTCTTTTCCGATGAAGAGCTGTGAGGGCATACTGAAGGCTGGGCAGCAGAACCCCTTCCCCTCGTTAATTTATTTTCTACCCTTCAGTCAATATCACATTCAAAAGAACCAGAATGTTGGCCATGCCTTGTCATCTCAGTCAGTCACGTTTATTGAGTAACCGTCAGGTCATTTCAAATAAAAGCTCCAACAGCAGAGTAGTATACAAAATAAGGATAAAATCAGTACCTAATGTACAAGGCAAACAATGTAACACATTAAAAACTAAACTTAGTGCAATTGTCTTGCATCAACGCATAGGAAGGGAAACTATTAGCATAGGATACTTAGGAGGCCCGGTGATCATTTGATGTGACGCTTATTACCGCTGTACCGCGGGCTGTTCCATGCCGCCTACTGGAACTCATCTCCCGCACAGTTGACTCCAATAGACTCCATATACCGCTGTCTCTTTTTATATGCTTTAAATAGGTAAGCAGCTACCTTATACACCGTTTGAAGGTTAGAGTCTGAGAGGAGGAAGTTAATTTTAAAGGTAGAGGGCCAAAATGTCCTTTTGGATAGTAAATAGCTAAGGTATTTTTCCCTCTCCTCTGCATATATGGGACAGATCAACAAAATGTGGACTAGATCCTCGACTTCTGGTAGGCCGCAGACACAGACTCTGTCCCTATAGGGTGTGGCAGCATATCTGCCGGCCCTCACCATAGACTCGAATTGCTCGAACCTAGCTCTAGTTAGGGCAATCCTAAGGTGAGGTAGGAGCGGGCGAGCCAGATACGGGGCAGTAACAAAGTGGTTGGGTTGTTGGGCTAACCAGTGCATGGATTTGACCCTAGCCAAATGGGCTAGGTCATCTTGGCACATACATCGAGTACCCTCTGCTTCACCCGGTCCATCATTGAAGTCACTCTGATGTTCGACGGATCCACCTGGAGCCCCTGTAGGTTGAGATATGTCATTATGGAGCCCCCCCCATGTTTTCTGAGACGGAACTCTGAATTGCTCCATCAGGCACAACTTGGGCAGTCTCGCATCTTCTAGATTGTTTACCTTGCACCAGTAGTTAATGGCTCTAATTTTTGCTAGGCCTGAGATTTGGTGTCTGCCTAATTCGGACCTGACTGCCGCTGCAGGAGTGCGATTATTCACCCCCAGAATCCGCCTAAAAAAAGTTAGTCTGGGTGCGCTCAATAGGGGTGACATTGGTCAGGCCCCAAATTTCTGCGCCATACAACAAGAGAGGCAAAACCTTGGCGGCATAGACTTTGAGAATTGGCAGAAGGGATCCCGGGTAGTGGCGGTTAATTAACCTGGTAAGCTGAGAAAGCCTGAGGTTAGCCTTGATGGAAAGTGCATGCATATGATCCACCCATGACCCGTTAGCAGAGAAGGTGACCCCAAGGTAAGTATACTTTTTAACTTGTTCGATTGCCTCCTGTCCAAGAGACCACTTGTGCTTCCTGTCTCTCCTAGCAAATCTCATCACTTTTGATTTGTTTTTGTTGATTGTCAGGTCATTTGCACTGGCGTATGTGTTGAGTTTCCTCAACGCCCTTCTCAAGCCTACCTGGGAGAAAGCAATGATGACAAGATCATCCGCGTAAAGAAGGGTATTGAGAGGGCGAAGCCCTATTTTGGGCCTATGGAGGGAATTCTCATTTAGGAAGTCAGGAAGGTCACTAATAAATAAGTTAAACAATATAGGTGCTAAAATGCAACCTTGTCTGACTCCCTTAGCTATTTTAACTTTGTTGGTGAGCACGCGTTTTGCGCCTGTTCTAATCTGGATGACATTATCGGAGTGGAGGTTCTGAATCAGGGCTAGTAGTCTGCGATCGATCCCCCGGGATTCCAGTCAATATCACATTCAAAGGAACCAGAATGTTGGCCATGCCTTGTCATCTGTTAGGGAATCTGCAACGCTGTGGTTTCTGTACGTCGATGCCAATTGAAGACCTATCGACATCTTCCATATTTCAAAAACCTGGAGGAGAATTTGATTCAACCATATTTTGCCTCATGCTTTGTTGAATGAAATATGAGCTATTAGGAATGCGGGTAGTAGCTCACATCAAAAACTCACTATATTGTGGATTTTGGAGGGCTCTGTTGGGGGCCAATATATAATATTTCAATTTTCGGGTTTGCCATTCATTAAATCAACTGGAGCAGGTTTGACTTTCATTACTTAAAGAGGTGCTTAACCTTTGAGAGAACCACTGCTCAGATAACAACTGGTTATGGCCTTTCAGGTAAATGCACCTCATCTCGTTTGATCTCAGAAGTTAAACTAGGTCGCGCCTGGTTAATGTGTAGATGGTCAACTACCTGAGAATATCAAATCCAGTAGGCTTTTTCCTCCTTTGGTCTTCTTTAATCAAGAGTCAAGGTTGACTCTCTTCAAGATCTGGAAATGGAACCCAGGTTTGTTATCCCAGCTGGAGAACCTTATGCATCCAACTGTTTCACCCCAGGCAGGAATTGACCCTCTGAATGCACTCACACAACACCAGAAGCTTGATATATAGTTCTTTTATTGAAGCAAATAAAGTTCCATTAAATGCAGTAAAAAATAGTAAGGTACAAGAGTTCCAATAAAATGCAGTCAAAAGAAATATCAAAACATGGAGAAAATTCCAAGGCAAGGTATCCAAATTAGAATCCAATGGTAAGAAGGCAAATCATGCAAAGACAGGTAAATCCAAGGCTAAAAATCTATGAAACAAAGAACCCATGAAAAGACTGGAAAATCCAAAGTACCAAGTCACATGAGACATGAAGCTGAAACGTTGCCTGAATCTGAGGCTCTGGGAAAAAGCTAAGAATTATTTATTTATTTATTTATTTATTTGGACTTGTACTCTGCCACTCCCTGAGGGCTTGGAGCAGCTCACAATCATATAAAACATAAACAGGAGTAAAAGCTACAAGTTAAACTAACAGGTAAGTTTATTCAACTTAGCAATCAAAAGCTAACCGGAAGAGGTGGGTCTTGCAAGCCTTGCGGAAAGATGGTAAATTCTGTAAGGGCCACACTTCGCTTGGAAGAGTATTCCAAATCAATGGCGCTACCACAGAAAAGGCTTGATGTTAAGCAGATGGATTTAAAGCTCGGTACTTCAAGAAGGTTCAGTTTTTCGGAGCGAAATGACTCCTGGGGTTTATAGGAGAAGAGACGGTCCCTCAGATACAGCCCCAGACTATACAAGGCCTTGAAAGTTAACACCATCACCTTGAAGGTGATCCGATGCTCGACCGGAAGCCAGTGGAGCTGCTGAAGAATGGGTGTTATGTGACATCTCACTGGAGTCCCAGTGAGAAGTCGCGCAGCGGCATTCTGGACGAGCTTAAGTTTCCGGATCATGGACAAGGGCAGGCCAATGTAAAGGGTGTTACAGTAGTCCAGTCTCGAGATGATTGTGGCTTGGAGCACCGTGGCCAGGTCGTCTCTAGATAGGTAGGAGCCAGCCACCTAGGTTGCCGCAGGTGGAAGAATGCAGTTTTGCTGACAGTGGAAACCTGGGCTTCCATTGACAGCAACGGGTCTAAGACAACCCCAAGGCTCTTTACTGAGAATGTTGGGCATAAAGCCTTGCCATCCAAGATAGGCAGCCGGACCTCCCCGCCCACCGGGCACCCCAGCCACAATGTCTCCGTCTTTGCAGAATTCACCCTCAATCTACTAGCACACAGCCATCCAGTAACGGCTGCAAGGCACTGATGGAAACAAGAGGGTACGGAGTCCGGTCGACCTTCCATCTTCAGAACGAACTGGGTGTCATCAGGGTACTGATAACATTCCAGCCCAGAGCTTCGAACCAGACTAGCAAGTGGCCGCATATAGATATTAAATAACAAAGGGGAGAAGATAGCCCCTTGAGGGACCCCACAGGTTAGTGGGGCCCTCTCGGAGACCATACCTCCCCTTTCCACTTGCTGTCCCCGATTGTGCAGAAAGGACAACAGCCATTTCAAGGCTGTTCCCCTGACTCCAACAACAGCAAGGCGGTGGGCCAAAAGATTGTAATCGACCATATCAAATGCTGGGGTGAGATCCAAAAACACAAGCAGTGCTGAACCGTCCTTGTCCAACTGGCAGCGAAGCTGATCTGAAATGGCGACCAACATGGTCTTCGTCCCGTGCCCCGAATGGAAGCTGGACTGGAAGGGATCTAATCCGGCTGTGTCCTCAAGGAACTGTTGCAGCTGCCCCGCCACCGCCCTCTCAATCACCTTGTCCAGGAACGGGAGATTTGAAACTGGGTGGTAATTGGAGGGAACCGATTGATCTAAATTCGGTTTCTTCAGTAGCGGGGAGACCACTGCCTCTTTTAAATCCTCTGGAAAGACTCCTTGCTCAAGGGAGCTGTTTATTATATTCAACAGAGGGTCACGTAGTCCCTCCAAGCAGGATTTCACCAACCAGGAGGGACACGGATCGAGGGAGTACGTGGTCGGTCTCGCTGCAGCTAAAAGTTCATCGACAGCCCCTGCGTCCAGTGGGATGAACCGATCAAGGGTGGGCCCAGCAGAGGGCCACGGAGTCTCAAGCTCACTAACAGTATCAATCGTGGTGGGGAGTTCCTGGTGGAGCAATGAGATCTTGTCTGTAAAGGAACTCTGAAAAACCACAGCTGTAAGGGCCTGATCATTATTGTTTGGGACGGTAGGGACCGTCATCAGAGAACGAATTATTTTGAACAATTTAGCTGGGTGTGAGTTTGCAGATGCTATCAAAGAGTAGTAAATTTGCTTAGCCTCAATAATAGCATGCTCATAGGTCTCCATAAATACCTTATAAGCTGATCTCGATGCTTTGTCGCGGATCTCTCGCCACACACCCTCTAGCCGTCTCTTTTCCCGTTTCAAAGACCGAAACTCCTCGTTAAACCAAGTGAACGGTTTTGGCGGGGTTGGAGAGGGCATCTAGGGGCAATCTCGTCTAGTGCATTGGATAATTTGGTGTTCCATATAACCACTTGCACTTCGACCGAGTCGCTGACAGGCTCCAGATCCCTCAGAGCATTCAGGAACCTACTGGGTTCCACGAGTCTCCTTGGGCGAACCCAAATCGGTTCGACGCCTTGCAGGGAGGGTGGGTCTGTTTTAACCAGACTCTCAGGGCACGGTGATCCGACCATGGAACCTCGATGAAAGAGGTTAGGGTCACCTGGATTCCAGAGCCAAAAATCAGATTTAGCATGTGACCGGCCTGGTGTGTGGGTCCTGTGATGTAAAGAGAGGGTCCCAGAGTCTCCATGGAGGACACTCAGTCCCTAGCTGCTGGTGTAAAAGAGTCAGTATCGGCATGGGCATTGAAGTCCCCTAGAACAATAAGCCTGGGGAACCTCAAGGCCCACTCCGACACAAACTCTAGCAGCTGGGGTAGACTAGCAGCTGGTGGTGCGCTAGGTGGTGCGCTAGGCATACAGTAAACCAGAAGAAAGGCTACGCTCTCTGTGGAATCCTACACTAGGCCGACACGTTCAATGGCAGAAATAATCAGTCCGGAAACTGCCCTGAGAGAAAATTTTCTCAGGAGAGCATCGCCACCCCTCCCCCCTTTCTCCCTGTCTGCATCTGGTGAGTGACCACAAAACTTGGAGAGGATTTCCCCCGAGTACTGGTTGTGGGGGGTCGGGAGCAGGTGAGGGTTTTGCCCTCCTTTCTGCTAGAGATCCCTGTGTACAACTAGTGGGCCACTGTGTGACACAGAATGCTGGACTAGATGGGCTGAGGCCCGATTCAGCATGGCTCTTCTTATGTTCTTATGTTCTTATGTTCTTAATTCTTGTAAGAGGACTCCATCGCCCTCTTGTAACCAAGTTTCGGTAATGCACACCAGGTCTGCTCCTTGGTCAGCGATAAACTCTCTGACAGTAGCCGTCTTGTTCCTAATAGACCTTGCATTGATCAACACCAGAATTGGAGAGCTAGAGACTGGGTGCCTGTCACCAGTGTATCTCGGGATCGGGCGCAGGTCAGAGGGAGGGCGAGTCTTATAGCAACTCTCCCTCCCTCTAGCAGAACAGAACTGAATCTCTTTAGTTTTCCCAGCCTTAGATCTTAATTGCTCAAGCTTCAAACTGCAGCATCAACCTTGAGCGTCCTTTCTTCCCAGCTTGTTAATATTCCCAGGTGCTACGTTATCAGGCTCATCCCTGTGCCTGGCAGAAAGATTCTCATGAGAAACCGCATCCCTGTCAGAATCCACAGAAACTGTTTCCTTTTCAAAATCTACATTGCCCAGACCATCTCCATTTTCCACAGTCAAATCATCACCACATTGCCCATCAGAACCAACATCAGGACCCACAATCCCAGGCTGAACTACAACACCAACAGAATATCAGTGATTTGGGGTCATTTGATTAATGTGATGGTGAAAGAAATATGGTGTATCTGAATTGGGAGAGCTCCTCAAATTGTTGGGGCAGAAAAGTCTAATCTTTCTACTTCAGGGTTCTTTGGTCAATAATAGTAGTAGTAATGATTATGATAATTCTTTTCTGCCTTATCTCAAGTTTCAAAGTGCAGCACAAAATAGTCAGACACATAAAAATATTATGTAAAATACATAGATTAGCATTTATTTATATGAAATGCACAGATTAAAACATACAGATCAAAGATTAATAATTTCATCCAGGTTGTGCAAGTTTACTGACCTGCATCAAATCCCTATCTTCCAGAAGGGGAATAAAGATGATCCAAACAATTATTGTCCAGTCAACCTGACATCGCTACCAGGAAAGATTCTGGGGCAGATCATTAAGAAGACAGTCTGCAATCACTTAGAAAGGAATGCTGTGATTAGTAAATGTCAACATGGATTTCTCAAAATCAAGTCATGCCAGACTAATCTTATCTCTTTTTTCAATAGAGTTACCAGCTTGGTAGATGCAGGGAATGCTGTAGATGGGGCATATCTTGATTTCAGGAAGGCCTTCAACAAAGCCCCCAATGACCTTCTTGCAAGCAAACTAGTGAAATGTGGTTTAGGCAATACTATTACTAGGTTAATTTGTAATTGGTTAAGTGACCAAACCCAAAGGGTGATCACCAATGGTTCTTCTTCATCCTCAAAATAAGTGACTAGTGGAGTGCCGTAGCGTTCAGTCCTGGGCCTAATTCTGTTCAACATCTTTATTAATGACTTGTATGGAGGTTTAGAGGGCATGCTTATCCAGTTTCCAGATGACACCAAATTAGGAGGAATAGCTACTACTCCAGAGGACAGGATCAGAATTCAAAATGACCTTAACAGATTAGAGAACTGGGCCAAAACTAACAAAATGAATTTCAGCAAGGACAAATGTAAGATACTACTCTTAGGCAGAAAAGAAATGCAAAGATATAGGATGGGCGATGCCTGGCTCAACAACAGTCCGTGTGAGAAAAATCTTGGAGTCCTCATGGACAACAAGTTGAACATGAGCCAACAGTATGATGCAGGAACTAGAAAGGCCAATAGGATTTTGGACTGCATCAAAAAGAATCTAGATCAGTGGTTCTCAATCTGTGGGTCCCCAGATGTTTTGGCCTTAAACTCCTAGAAATCCTAATAGCTGGTAAACTGGCTGAGATTTCTGAGAGTTGTAGGCCAAACAGGTTAAGAATCACTGGTCTAGATCAAAGGGAGTCATGGTACCTTTGTATACTGCTTTGGTTAGACCTTACTTGGAATACTGTGTCCAATTCTGGGCACCACAGTTCAAAACCTGGAAATTGTCCAGAGGATGACTAAAATGATGAAAGGTCTGGAGACTATGCCCTATAAGGAGCATCTTAAAGTTCTGGGTGTTTAGCCTGCAGAAGAAAAGTTTGAGAGGAGACATAATAGCCATGTATAAATATGTGAAAGGGTGTCATAAAGAAAAGAGAATAGACTTGATTTCTGCTGCCCTTGAAACTAGGACTAGGAGCAATGGGTTCAAATTACAGGAAAGGAGATTCCATTTGAACATTAGGAAGAACTTCCTAACCATACAAGCTGTTCAAAAGTGGAACTCTCTGCCTCGTAGTGTGGTAGAAGCTCCTTCCTTGGAAACTTTTAAACAGAGGCTGGATGGCCATCTGTTAGGGATACATTAATTGTGCTTTTCTTGCATTGCAGCGGTTTGGACTAGATGGACCATGTGGTCTTTTCCTACTCTATAATTCTTTGATTACATGAGTCCTGTAGGCCTTTTCCTTCTTTTGTGCTCTTGACACCAATGACATTTCTTGAAGCAAGAGTCAAAGCTGACTCTCTTTTCTGCTGCCTGGCCCGTAATCCTACCTCTCCTGACTTTCTGGACAAAGAATGGTGTGGGCATGCTGAAGACTGGGCTGCAGAACCCTTGGTGATTTTTTTCGTACCCCAGGGTCTGTCTAACATATGAAGAACAGGTGGCCACTTCTGGTCATTAGTCAGGGACCTTGTGTAAAGGAATGACTTTTGTACCTTGACATCAGCTGCAAACCTGGATATTTACCACAGGTTTTGGGAAACTGAAGAAAAATTGTCATCCTACTGAGTTTTATTGATTTGGGGTCTTTGAATTAAAGAAATCTTAATTTAATTCAGGAACAGCTCAAATCCTTCTGCAAACACCATTGCTTGGTGGAGGGACAAACACCTTTAAGTTTGACATCTGTCTGGAAAACATTGCATAAACAGCGTAATTGCATGCTGGATTTTAATCATGTTTTTTTATTTACTATGATTTTTTTTCTGTTGCCGAGGCACTGTTTTACTTACAATCAAAAAACCAGAATGCATCCTGTTAACTATGCTGTGCCATCTCATTTGGGGCCATGTCTGGCAGCAGAGTCTCCTGATCCCAGACTTTCCATGATGAAAGCAGACAACATTTCTCTTTTGTACATTGAAGAGGAAAGATCTCCATGATTAGCAAATTGGTAATTGTTGCTTTATGTCATTTTTAAAAAATCCCCCCCCTCCCCCGAGTCTGCACTATTTCTTCCTACCATGTTGTATCTGCATATCAGCAAGAAACCTCTCAGGTAAGTGAAAGGGCTTATTTTAAATTTACCTCCTGCTTATTTTGTTCTGTTGTGGGTAGTGCCACTAGAGACAAGAGTGTCTGCTAATTTAAGAATTTTATTAAATATGTTATGTTTAACAGTTAACAAATGTTGTGTCACACACCAGCTGGGAACCAGGGCCTTTTAAATATTTCACACAACCACGGCTGGAAACAACAGTCTATTTATTGAAGTAAACAATGTCCAAAAATAACAGTAAACATGAAATAGGCAAAGGCAAAAAGCATTGGAGAAAATCCCAGGAAATGTTTCCAAAGCTTCAGGCTAATTAAGTATAAGGTCTCTGAATATAAAACCACTAAGAAGCAACGAATCTTAAAAGTAGGTTAGTCCCAAAAAAGCAAGCTCAAAGTTCTGTCATGAATGACCAAAAAACCACGAAGTCAAGAGTTCATGGAACTGCTTGCAGTTGAATCGAAAGTTGACCAGGAACTGAATTTCAAACCTTTGCAGGGCTAATAACAAGCTCTCAGCATTCTAACATTTCCCTCCCTTTTTCCTGGGAAGTAACAGCTGTGGCTAGAATCAGCAAGCCAGGTGTCTCAATTCCCGCCCACTGAACTCTCAGAAAAACTAAATTCCCTTAACTGCTTTAGCCACAGGCCCAACATGTTGTCACTTGCCAATACTAAACACTGTCTTCAAATGCAGTATATCTTATGTTGGATACATTTTTTACAGAACTGACATGTTGCAAACCTACGACTATAAAACCACTACTTTGTCAATTTGGCTATGAATATTAAATCTTTTGTACAGATAGGTGTACATAGAAAAATAATATGACATTTCACAACCTTTTTCTTCACAGGTTCATGTGGGAAAGTAATGGATTGGAGCACCAAGGAATCACACACCTCATAGTAGTGATTTTGAAGCAGAAAAGGTACACATCGTAAAATTAATTGAATTTTTTAAATTTAAAATTATTTTCCAAAAATATTATTAGTACTTTCAAAGTACAAAGCAGGAATCTTCTATGATGTGTTATTGTGTTTAATTTTACATCTTCAATTATTTATAACGCCAAGCCATGGAGTCAGATGGTACCTTACTTAATTGGGTTATTTCACAACTATTATAACCTAGCTGGAGAAATCAGAGATATTATTTATCAATATACCCCAAGGGAACAATTAGAGATAAGGAAGGAAGCAGGATTAAAATTGGGCATTAAAAAGATTAAGTATTTGGGAATTTGGATATGTAAGACACTTGATAAAATAATAGATGGAAATTACAAAATGGCATAGAAGAGAATGTTAAAACAAATGAGTAGGTGGAAGAATAAAAATTTGAGACAGATGTCTAGGATAAGGGCATTGAAAATATTGATAATTCCAAAAATGATGTATTTATTTCAGGCTCTCCCATAAATTCCTCCCATGGCAAAATTAAAGGAATGGGATAGGAAATTAAATTATTGTGTTGAAGGGGGGAAAGACCAAGAGTAAGGGGAAAAAATGATAATTGCAAAAGAAATGAAAGGGGGATGGGGCTGTCCATGCTTAGAGCTATATAGTGATGCCTTCCAAATCAAAAGAGTAATAGAATTACAAGTGACAAATAAAAAATGGGTGAGATTTGAAAAAGAAATGAATGGAGTTAACTGTGAAGAAATAATCTTTAGAAAATGGGATAAGAGAAATATAGATAAATTAAAAGGAACAATGAAAGGAACAATGCAAGTGTGGAAGAAATGGCAAGGGAGAATAAGTAGCTTAAATCCAAAATGTCAACATTATGGATAATAAGGATAAGGATAAGGAATCAAATATGAATAGAAATATCCAGATATTAAAGGAAAAAGGAATAGAGAGAGTAGAACAATTATATGACAGAGAGGGAACGGTAAGGGAAAATAGAATTAAACAATGGCTTGGACAAGAAAATTGGCTACAGATAAGAGCAATCTGTGCATATTGCAAAATAAAAAAAATATTAATATGGTTAAGAGAGAAGATGCTGCCTTTGAAAAGATAATAAAAGAAAAAAGGGGAAGGAAAGAAGGCACAGGCCAGCAAAATATATACAATGCTAATAGAGGGCAATGGATGTACAATACGGGATTTGAAAAGTATGTGGTAAACAGAGTTACAAATCAAGGAACAAGAGATGAGAAATGTAGTAGAGACAATAGGGATGAAAATGAATACCAAAGTATGAGGAATTAGGAGGAAAATATTGCATAAATGGTATCGTACACCCTGCCATTTAGCATACTATTATGAAAAGGAGAGTAGTTAGTGCTGGCATGGATGTCAACAGAAAGGGCTGTTTATGCACATGATGTGGGAATGTGAATATGTACAATATTTTCGGCAGATCATACAAAACGAGTCAAATCAAATATTAGGAAATGAGTGGGTCATAACAAAGGAAATAGCAGTATTAGGGAAAAGAAAGGAAACGGGAAATAAAAGGGAAATAAAAGAAGCAATAATTGAATGTGCAAAAGCAGTAATAGTATTAGCGTGGAAAGATAAAATGGACAATAAATAAATGGTATCAATATATGGTGGAGCAAATGGAATTTGAAATTATGAATGTGAAGTTAAATGATTTAAAAATCAATGAAAATAGAATGAGAGAAATGGAAGAAAGATGGACAAGGATAAAGAACTATATAATGAATCAATCCAGAGATCAAGCCATAAGAAATAGGTTACAAATGTTATATAGTATATATAGAACGGAAATGTATAAAGATACAAAGATTGTGTCAGAAAAGAAATAAATATATGTAAAAGAAAATAATCCTCATGTTGGTGGTGGGAATTGTAAATGTTATGTGTGTATAACATGATTTTGTGTGTGTGTATCAAAAATAACTTTTTTTAAAAAAGCCCTAGCTGGTTTGGTAACTTCAAAAACATTAATGGAGTCTCAGCCATATACCAGAAACAAAAGGCCAAAATACTTATTAACGGAGAGAGCACCAAGGAGGTATTAATACACAGGGGTACCAGACAGGGGTGCCCGCTATCACCGCTCTTATTTATCCTGGCTCTTGAACTTCTGATGATAAAGATAAGAAAAAATAAAAAGCTAGTAGGACTAACAATCCCAAATTGCTCTTTAAAAATAAGAGCATATGCAGATGATATCGTCTGTCTGATTGAAGACCCAGTCAGCAACATAGAGGAATGGCTAAAGGAAATAAACGAATATGGGGAAATCTCAGGATTCAAAATAAATAGACAAAAAACCAAGATGCTAGTCAAAAACTTAGAGAATAAAGAGAAAGAAGCCCTTGAACAAAAAACAGATATAGAGATAGTTAAAAAAATAAAATACTTGGGAGTAATATTATCAACAAATAATCTGGACTTGATAAAAGATAATTATGAAAAAAAAATGGACTGAGATAGAACAAAGCTTGAAAAACTGGAACCATCTAAGACTATCACTGTTAGGGGAATAGCCTTGATAAAAATGAAGGTATTGCCGAAGGTATTATTCCTCTTCCAGAACCTCCCATTATTGAAAAATTAAAAAATTCTAATGACATGGAAAAAAGATCTGGCTAGATTTATTTGGCAAGGGAAAAAGCATAGGATAAAATGGAAAACAATGATCGACAGGTATATTTCTAGCTCCGGGATTCGGAGTCCCGGAGCTAGAAATATACTATGAAGCTGCCACACTTGATTGGATAATAGAATGGAGTACCTTAAATAATGTGAAGCTACTCACTCTGGAGGGGTTTGACCTCAGAGTGGGTTGGCACGGCTATGTATGGTACAAAAAAGAAAAAATAGAAAAGAATTTTAACAACCACATCATAAGACGCACACATCTAAGAACGTGGCTGAAACATAGGGACAGACTATGTGAAAAGACACCAATGTGGTTATCTCCTGAAGAGGCATTCTTCAGGAGACAATATGGAAAAATAACATGGCTGAGATACCACCAAATTTTGGAAAAAAATAATGAAGGCTGGGTGTTAAAAGAGTATGAGAAAATAAAAGAGAAGGTAAACTCCCTGAATTGGTTTCAGTATGCCCAATTAAAGGAAATATATAAAAAGGATAAAATAAGAGGCTTTGACCAGACACGAAACTTCTGGGATAAGTTAATGCAAAAAAAGAATCTCGATATTATATAGAAAATTGTTAGAATGGGTCACAGAGGAAGAGGTGATAAAAGATAATATGATGAAATGGGCAAAAAAAATTGGACATAATATAAAATTAGAAGAAGATACTGCATAGGTGGTATATTACCCCAACTTCTCTCGCTAAATATAGTAAGAGACAAGATTCGAGATGTTGGAAGTGTAAAAAAGAAGAGGGGAATCTATACCACATGTGGTGGGGATGCCGGAAAGTAAAACAATTCTGGAAGAAAATATATAGAGAAATTCAGTTATGTTTGGGTATTAAATTTGAAATGAAGCCGGAATATCTTCTGTTGGGTTTGTTAGATTTCAAATTGGAAAAGAACTTAGAAAAACTGTTTATATACTTTATCACAGCCGCGAGATTAACTCTGGCTAGGAGGTGGAGGGAGAAGGAGATACCCCTACTGGACTGGAGGCTGAAAATCCTGGAAATCGTAAAGATGGACTGCTTGACTACATCATTAAATATGGAAAAAATAGACTGGACACTGGTTACTAAGTACTTAAGAGAAAACAAGATAGAATGGATAGTGAAGATCTAAATGGAAACAGGGCATCTTAGCCATATTCTTTTTTTTTGTTATTAGAAAGTTTTTCAGTAAATGACTTAAGAGATGTGATAATGATAACATTATTGAGTTGAGACACGGCTACCTTGATGTCCAAAAATCAATGGAATTCATGCCAAGACATTTCTTTCCTTCTTCCTCTTCCCCCCTGGCCCTTAGCCTTTCCCCTCCCTCTCTCCCCCTTCCCTTCCCTTCCCTACCCATTATCCTTTTCCTTCTCTATCTTTTACACACTGTTTCTTTTTTTAACAATTGTATTGTGTTTCGTGTTTTATATGTTGTAAAAACCAATAAAAACTATTTTTTTAAAAAAAAATTAATCAAAATGTTTTGAGTTATTACTTTTAAAAGGGGGAAAGGAATGAAAGATAATTAAATTGCACATATATGCAGTTTTAATTCCAACTTCTGTGTTAAGGTAATAAAATATAACAAGTAATTTTAAAAATTAAGATTAAATACAAAATACAGAAAAATATTTAGAATTTGTAAACCTTCAAAATGTTTTAAATTTGTACTTTTCTGTAGTATAAACAAGAGGTAGCTGTCTATAATAACTTAGGATATTTTATAATATTAACAAATAATGATTTTTACTGGATTTGTCCATTGACTATAACTTTAGAAACTGAGTCTTCCAGGTAGGATACTCATAGAATCATAAAGATGGAAGAGAACTCATGGGCTATCCAGTCCAACCCCCCATCAGGAAGCAGGAAAATCACATTCAAAGCACCCCTGACAGATAGCAATCCAGTCTCTGTTTTAAAGCCTCCAAAGAAGGAGCCTCCACCACACTCCAGGGCAGAGAATTCCACTGCTGAACAGCTCCCAAAGTTTGGAAGTTCTTCCTAATGGTCAGGTGGAATCTCCTTTCCTGTTGTTTGAAGCCATTGTTCCACACCCTAGTCTCTAGGGCAGCAGAAAACAAGCTTGCTCCTTCCTGCCTATGACTTCCCCTCACATATTTATACATAACTATCATGTCTCCTCTCAGCTTTCTCTTCTGCAGGCTAAACATGCCCAGCTCTTTAAGCCACACCTCACAAGGCATGTTTTCCAGAACCAGGATCATTTTAGTCGCCCTTCTCTGGACTCATTCCAGCTTCTCAACATTTCCCTTCAATTGTGGTGGCCAGAATTGGACACAGTATTCCTGGTGTGGTCTGACCAAGGCAGAATAGAGGGGTAGAATGACTTCTCTGAATGTAGACAAGTCAAAATCCCATTGGATTTTTTAGCTACCACTTCACATTGTTGACTGATGTTTAACTTGTTGTCCACAAGGACTCCAAGATATTTTTCACATGTACTGCTATTGAGCCAGGAGAGATCCTGCTGAAATCTTTCCACTGTTGATGAAAAAAGGATTCATTATTAGTGTATAAGTTAAAATTCCATTTTTGTAATATGTTTTGGTTTATTTCTATGGTTAGTAACTGAGGGCATTGATAAATCATAGTAAAAACTGCAAAGGAGACTATTCCTACAAATGTAGATGAAATGATTGAATGAATTTCAGGCCTGCAATTTTATTATGTAGCAGCAAATTGGGAGTTATGGAACTCCAAGTGGCAAGTTACCTCTTACCAAATCGGCGGCATGGACGTGCGGGCGCAGGGATGAGGAATCACGCAACAACTTCACTGCTCAACGTGAAATCAAAGATTTATTGAGTTAACACCAGCTGGTGGGGTTGCCCACAGAACGAGCTGCGATAAGGGGCAAACGGCCCCGGTCATCCTTAACACAAAGCTTTTATATCCCTCATGGCGGCATCCACAAAAGCCCGCCCTCCTTCATGATCATTTCACAAACATCATTGGCTGGTGTTACAGAACATTTCATTAATCCAATTAAACATAACATTTTCATTTGCATCATATCTTAATCCCCTCCTATATGTTAGAACAATGAGCATTTCTATGGTAGTCTTTCTCACAGTGCAACTATCAGTGGCTGGGACTCTTGTGTTCCCAGTTTGCAACATTTGGCTTCTGCAGACTCCTTGCCAGCAACGGAGGGGGCAGAATCCCTCTGCTCATGCGCAGTTCTTACCCATTTGGCATTAAGGTAAACAAACCTCATGCTTTGCACTGTTTAGACCAATCTGAGCCTACGTTATCTTACGCTAGGCACGGGATGTACTTTGGCAAATCACAACATTGATTTGAAGCACCAATCACAGTGTTACATTCACGGAGCTTGTGCCTGCCTGATTCTTGGCACAGAAACCCACTTTTCTAAGCTCTACACGTGTGCAGCATCACTCTCTGACTGTACGCCTGTTGGAAAGTACCAAAACCGCTTTATTCCAGAATTTTTCTTTTTTGTGGGTAACTCATCACATGACGTTACCTACACACACGTCTGGAACCCCTCAAGAGGACCAATTCACTCTCCAATCTTTCTTGACCATGGTTTGCACAGTTCTGACTGCATGCACACTTCTCACTGCACCTGCGGATTTCTGCATTGCAAAAGCACAACATTTCAGCATTAATGGTAGGCAGCACAGGACAATCATTACAGAACAGAATATCACAATGATTAACATCACAAGTGAGCGTAGCCATTGAAAATTCGGAAGCCAGCTCATCAAATAGCTCCAGAAATCACCTGGGGCTTCATAAGTCTTCTGCACTTCTCTAGCAACACCCTGAATCTTGACCAGGTCAAGTTCAATGTCACCAGACTTATTTATGAAATGACAACAGGTTGTGTTCAACCACACACAGAGCCCGCCTTGCTTGGACAGAAGGTAGTCCAAAGCCAATCTCTGCTGCATCGCAATTCTTGCTAGGGAATCTACCTCTACCTGTAAAGAGGACATCCCTTCCAGAGTATCATTAGCCAAAGATTCCAAACCATATGATAAAACACGCAGTTGTTTAACATTCCAAGCCACACCCACTTGGGGGGCCATAATTGCTGCAAACCTCTGAGCTTCAGTAAGAAAAGTCTTATCCGGGTCATACCCATAACGCTTCACCTCATCAGGTGAACGCTTCTGGACATGCATGTACAAATTAGTAACAGGTGTCATCTTGGGGAGCACTCTCAAGCCCCCAGGCTGCATTGTGCCAAGGGTACAAACTCCATTCCAAGCCACAGGAAGCACTGGCCCCGCCCACTTTCCGCAGATCCAAACCACACCAGTGGGCAGCCCAGTCGCACGGAGCCCTGTGCGTCTGGCTGGCAAATTCTGGGCCAAGTTCACTATAGCATTTTCATGATGATTTCCAAACAATATGTGAGTGCAATTTGAAATCTCCCATCCCCAAGTCCAAACACCTCTTTTCCTCTGGCCACAACGTGCCCTGTATCTGCTATGCACAGTAATCGTATGATTACATGCAGGGTAAGAGCCTAGCTCAACACACTTGAAACGTTCATACATGCCAAGCCTCTGACTTCCTGTTTCATACATTCTCCCATCATCCTCCCATCTAAAGCATAGAGATGCTTCCAACGCAGGAGAACGGTGCGTTAGCATAAACTGAGCCTGGTCCACGTCCCTTCCCAAGAGTTCCTGCTTACATTTGGTGTCATTCCACCCTTTCAATGTCAAAACGGCGCTTGGGACAATCGGCCATCCCTGCCTATGGCTCGAGGGCCCGTGGCTGCAAATCCAGCATGAATTCAAACCCAATTCATGTGACATGTTAGTTACCAACTTATGAAACATATTTTGATCCCACCCCGCATGTGTCCCAGTAATATACAATGTCAATATCAGAGCCATGTATCCAAACACTGTCCTTACTCCCACGGGGCGCTCACTCCTGTAACGCTGTCCCATTAGGATGCTAAGCCACCACCTCAGTGAGAGTGCCTTTGGCTCTGTCCATCTTTCTTGCGTTGGACCACAATAACTGGAGTCGGGTGCGTTGATCTCAGACGACCCTTCTGTGGCCTTTTCCTTACCCCTCAAATAGGGGTTTGCTGATTTTTGTAAATCCTTAGTTTTAGGGGGTTGTCTGGATCCACGGAAGACTCCAAAACAACCGGTGCTTTCTTCACTCGAGTGTAATGAACCCACGGGCGAATTCCTTCGACCTTTACCGCCGTTGGTGTGCTCAACAGCACGGTGTAAGGACCACGCCATTTTGGCAGCAACGGACGGACGCTCCACTCCTTGATCAGGACAGATTCGCCAACTGAAAAAGAATGCAGAGAGGTAGTAGGGATAGGTGGGTGCAAGTCTGCTGTATACTGGCTAAGCCTCTCTAACTGTTTCCCTAACATCTGCACATCTTGCAAAGTTTGCTGGTGTCCCAGCACATGGCTGTCCAAAGATAGTCCACACATAGTCTTTAAGTTCAATGGAGGCCTTCCATACAAACGCTCAAAGGGTGAAAGTCCTGACTTCTTATGGGGCGTGCACCTGACTCTCAACAGAGCCAGAGGTAACGCCAGCCTCCAGTTTAACCTAGTCTCTTGACAAATCTTTGCTAAACAGTTCTTTAGAGTTCTGTTGGCTCTTTCCGCCCTAGCAGATGATTGCGGGTGGTACGCACAGTGAAGACGCCACGTGATACCTAATAGTTTACACAGTCCCTGTACCACGTGGTGTACGTACGCTGGCCCGTTATCTGAGCCTATCTGTAAAGGCATGCCGAATCTAGGAATAATGTCTTTCATGAGTGCCTTTACTACCTCAGCTGATTTCTCTGTACGTGTAGGAAAAGCTTCAATCCAACCAGTGTAAGAATCCACAAAAACCAACAAATAACGGAAGCCTCCACTCATGGGCATCTCTGTAAAGTCTGTCACCAAAACTTCAAAGGCCAATTCCTTGATACTGTATTCCAGGCGCTTTCAAAGGACCTTCTCTGGGGTTGTTCTTGGCGCATGTCCAACATCTCTGCGCAGCCGCGGCCGTCAAGCTGTGCAGACTGTTGATGAACATTTGCCTCTCCAGGAGCGCTGCCAGGGTGCTCTTCCCCAAGTGTGTGTTCTCATGGTAAAACTGTACTATGTGCCACGCTTTTGTCTTAGGGACAAATACGCGGTTATCTGGCATTTTGATGAAGCTCTCTTCCCATTCTCCTCCCTCACTCAGGGCCCATTCCTCTTCCTGTCTAGTGTAATTACATCTTTCCACTTTGGGTCCTGAGTCAGTGAGATTTAACATTACAGGTGTGGGTTTCTGAATAGCTACTTCTCTGACAGTCAGATCCGCTAACCTATTCCCTTGAACCACCGGGTCATTTCCCTTTTGATGTGATTTACAGTGCATCAAAGCCACTTTACTAGGAAGCCAAACAGCGTCCAACAAAGCCAACATCGCATCTGCATATTTGACCGCCTTTCCAGCAGAAGTCAAAAAGCCTCTTTCCCTCCACAGTGCCCCATGAGCATGTAGCGTTAAAAACGCAAAACGAGAATCCGTATAGATATTAACCCTTTGCCCTTCTGCTAGTTTCAAAGCACGAGTCAATGCAATTAGCTCAGCCAGTTGGGCCGAAGTTCCTGGGGGCAATGGTTCTGCCTCGAGAACACCATCTTCCCAGGTAACGACAGCATAGCCAGCATAACGCACACCCTCTCTTATGAAACTACTCCCATCTGTGTAAAGGGTTAAATCTACCAGTTCCCACGGGAAATCACGCAAATCGGGTCTACTGGAATAAACCAAGTCCATTGTCTCTATGCAGTCATGTTGTAAGGGCTCTGAGGGGCTAGGGAAAAGTGTTGCCGGATTTAATGTTTGACACATCTCCAAGGAAACGAGGGGATTATTGCAGAGAACCCCTTCATACTTAGTCAGTCTCTCATTTGTCAGCCAGCGTGGCCCTTTGGAATCTAACAATGCTTTGACATGATGTGGTACTCTTACTGTCAATGATCTCCCTAGTGTGAGCTTGGTAGCTTCTCTGATTAAATCTACCGCAGCTGCAACAGCCCTTAAACAGGGTGGAAGACCCCTTGCTACTGTGTCTAACTGCTTTGAAAGATAGGCTACAGGGCGTTGCCATGTACCTAAACTTTGTGAAAGAACCCCTATCGCTGTCCCATCTCTCTCTGCAGCAAAGAGATAGAACGGTTTGTCTAAGTCTGGCAGCCCTAGCACTGGAGGCGATATGACAGCTTCCTTCAGCGTTCTGAAAGCCTGGTCACAGTCCTCGGTCCATACAAATGGATCCTGATTACTTCCCTTGGTTGCTTGGTACAATGGCTTTGCAATGACAGCATAGCTGGGAATCCAATGTCTTACATAAGAGGTGGTTCCTAGGAACTCTCTTGTCTGTCTTCTATCTTTGGGAGTTGGGATTGCACAGATAACTTCCTTTCTTTCAACTTCCAAAACCTTGCTTCCCTGGGTTAGACCAAAGCCTAAATACTTGACTTTCTTTTGACATAACTGAGCTTTCTTCTTGGACACTTTGTACCCTTTCTCTTCCAACACTTTCAACAGTTCTAAAGTGTAATGTTTACATCCTTCTTCAGTCTTTGTGGCGATCAGTAGGTCGTCAACATACTGAAGCTACACCCCTTCAGTCTCTGGAATTTCAAAATCTGACAAGTCTTTAGCTAAGGCCTGACCAAAAATCGTTGGTGAAGAATGATAACCTTGAGGTAATCTGGTCCAAGTGGCCTGACGTCTCTGTCCTCCCTTAGGGGCTTCCCATTGGAAGGCAAATATTGGCTGTGAAATAGGAGCTAGTCTAATACAGAAGAAAGCATCTCGGAGATCTAGTACTGAGAACCAGATTGCTGTACTTGGAATTAAACTCATCATAACATATGGATTTGGAACAACAGGAGTTAATGACACTGTGGCTTGATTGACAGCTCTAAGATCTTGGACAACTCGGAACCTCCCATCTGGCTTACGGACAAGAAGGAGGGGCCTCTTCCAAGGGGATTCACAAAAGACTATAATCTCATGACGCAACAGTCTATGTAACTCTTCTTGGATTCCTTCCACAGCATCTCTACTGATAGGGTATTGGGCCTTTCTCACGGGAAGCTGACCAGTTCTTATCTGTATCACCACAGGGGCAACATTTTTCGCCATTCCTGGTTCGTTATCTTCTGCCCAAACCCGGGGAGTTTGTTCCCAACACCAAAGTATCTCTTTCTTCCTGACCTGTTTCACTCTAAACAATCTGTACTCTTCTTGCCCTGGGACGGTGAGTTCCAATTGGCCTGTCTCCAAGAACTCCAATCTTGCCCTTATCTTCGCCAAGATGTCTCTTCCCAGTAGGGGGATAGGACATTCTGGTACATACAGTAATTGGTGTATCACTTCCCTGCCCGCAATGTTGCACCTTCTCTTCTGTAACAAAGGACACTTCTGTGGCTTGCCTGATACACCAACAACCTTGATCTCTTGATTACTAAGGGGTGCTATTTTTTGTTTACTACAGACTTATCCGCTCCTGTGTCTATTAGGAACTTTATGCGCTGACCTTCCACTTCCACGGCAATCAAAGGCTCATCTGGGTCAAGCAACAGAAAAGCTTTGCCAACACTTCAACATTCATCTTCCCATTCTGCTTCTTCCTCTTCTTCCTGCACAGCAGCAGCCACAACAGCCTTCTCATAGGCCTATAGCTTCCTCTGCCTCTTCCTCTTGCTCTTCCTGACCCTCTAACTGGTACTTTGGCTCTTTTTGGACTTGCATCACTTTCTCCTGACATTTCTTCCACACAATCTTTTCGCCAGTGGCCTTCTTTCTTACAGCGGGCACACTGATTTCGACCCAACTTAAACTGTCCTCCATCATGTGCTCTTCCTGACCCTCTTCCACGACTATTTCCTCTTCCTCTTCCTGACCTTTCATCCAACATGCTCACCAAAACTCTGTATCCCTCTCTTTTCTTCTTATCTTTCCTCTCTTCCTCTACTTGCTCTCTTGCCATAAACACTTGATCAGCTATTGCCAACAGTTCATTCAAATTTTTGCCCAGAAACCCTGGCTGTTTCTGTATTTTCTTTCTGATGTCTGGAGATGATTGGGAAATGAAGGATTGCGTGAGAGCAACCCTCCCGTCATTCTGCTCTAAATTGTAGGGGCTGTACTTCCTGTATGCTTCCTCTAGACGTTCTAGAAACGCAGCAGGCGTCTCAACTTTGTCCTGTTGAACCCCTTGTATCTTTTGAATACTGGAAAGCCGGAGTGGGCCCTTCCTGATTGCTTTTAAGAGAATTTGCTGAAAGTCTCTAATTCTGTCTCTCTGATCCGCATCATTCGGATCCCACCTTGGATCTTGCTCCAGTGGGAATCTGGCATTCCCATATGCAACTGCTTCCACTTGCCCATGTCCCTCTTGAGCTATCAACCTGGCTTGATTGATAATGCATCTTCTCTCTGCCGCAGTGAATAGGGCATTTAACAGCTGCCGGCAGTCCCACCATGTTGGATCATGCGTTGCAATTATGCCTTCCAACAGATCCCCCATAGCTCTTGGCTGTTCAGAATAAGGGGGAGTATTGTGTTTCCAATTAAACACGTCACTACTTGAAAAAGGGACTATCTGGTAAGCTTGTAGGACCCTGTTGTGCACGTCCAGCAACGGCACCTGTCGGATGGGAAATTCCAAAACCCTCCTCTCATCTTCCTCTGCTTGCCTTGCTTCCTGAACCCTGGTCTTGCTTCTGGTTCGAATTGGGGAAGCTGCTTGTCTCACACTGTTCCTTCTGCTTAATTCCGGAGAGCGCTCTATCGCTCTTGCGGACTCAAAGGAGCTGCTCCTTTTGACTCTGGGGGATTGCGCTATCAGCCCCCCTGAGGCTCCGGAGTATTCTTCCTCCCCCTCTTCGTCTTGAGGACGCTCTATCATCCTGCCAACATTTGGGGTGGGCCTTCTCGCTCCTCTTTCTATCTCCCTTGCTTCTTCTAAAGGATAAAGTCTTCCCATTGAGAGAGGGGCTTGGTATGCAGGTGGTTTTTCACAAAACGGGTTGCGTTCTGAACGGGGAACAGGGTAGGCCATTGCCGCTTGTGGCTGAATTAAAGGGGCCGCTGCGGCTGGGGACATTGCCAGGGCTGATGGAAACATCCCGCTTGGACCCGCAGTTGGCAGGCTCCCTAATTCGAGTTGAAAAGTCATTGGGGGATTCATTGGGATTGAAATTGGCGCGGTGGGAACAGGAAGGAGTGCTTGACTCACCGGGATCGGCGTGGTGGGGACGGACGGGATTGGTGCAGTAGGAACAGGAAGGAGCGCCTCAGATTGCGTCACAGCCGTGGGTGCCATCTGGACGGCTGGGCCTGTCCCAAGGGTGGGGGCTACGGCTTGGGCTTGCTCGGGGACGTTCAAACTTGCATAGAGCGGAGGCGCAATGGCCTCCCCCGCTCCAGTGACGGCAATATGTCTCTCCCTTGGTCTTCTCCTTAAGGGTGGAAGATCTTCCGGCTCTGCCGGGAGAACCGGAGGTTTTCTCCCTGCCTTTCGGCTAACAAAACAACCTTTCTTCTCACGCCCCTTTGGGCCTGCCCACCAAACACCCTCTGCAACCATCCGTTCCCATGTTGCGGAGTAAATCCATTGATCATTTGGATGGACTTCGAAACAAAAGGATTCAAGTTGCCTACACTTCCTCAAATCCCAGGACCCTGATTTTGGCCAGTTAATCTCTTGGACAGCTGGCCAAATCTCTGTGCACAGATTCTTGAGTTCAAACGCTTTCAGATCTTGGGGCTTTTCCTCTACTGCCAACAGACAAAACCTGTCCCAATTGTCTAACACACATTTCAAAGGGGTCTCTTTCTCCTGCTTTGATCCCACACCACCCATCTCTCTGGCAAAAGATCAAAGATCACTTCAGTGCTCACCCCCAACCCAATGTGTATTCCCTACGTGTTAGTGCTTGAAAAATCTATACTTGCCGATTCCAGCAGACCTTGGGACGTCTCCCTCGTCACCACTCGATTGCGTCGGATTACTCACTAGGTGCCACGGACTTCCGCCACCCCCGACTTTCTCTGCACGCTTCTGCTACTGGATTGCTCACTAGGCACCTGGAAGGTACCCCCGGTTTCTGCTTTGCCGGAATTACTCACTAGAGGTGGCTTTCACAAGCTGCCCCCTCCGGACTTTCTTTGTTTTCTGGGTTCACCGGCAGTCGCGTCAGTTGCGGTCTCTCGTGTCAGCAGGCGTTGGTTTGGGACGAGCCAGGCAAGCCGGTCAGTGTTGGGGCCCCGGACTCAGCCCTCCTGGGTCGTCTCACCTCCTCGCTCCAGAGCGAGAGCCGTCCAGGAAACTGGATTGCGCCTTTCTCACCTCAGACCCGTCTAAATTGCCTTTTGGAATCACGCTGCGTGCGTGTTCGGATCACGTCGGGGTCACCAAACATGTAGCAGCAAATTGGGAGTTATGGAACTCCAAGTGGCAAGTTACCTCTTACCAAATCGGCGGCATGGACGTGCGGGCGCAGGGATGAGGAATCACGCAACAACTTCACTGCTCAACGTGAAATCAAAGATTTATTGAGTTAACACCAGCTGGTGGGGTTGCCCACAGAATGAGCTGCGATAAGGGGCAAACGGCCCCGGTCATCCTTAACACAAAGCTTTTATATCCCTCATGGCGGCATCCACAAAAGCCCGCCCTCCTTCATGATCATTTCACAAACATCATTGGCTGGTGTTACAGAACATTTCATTAATCCAATTAAACATAACATTTTCATTTGCATCATATCTTAATCCCCTCCTATATATTAGAACAATGAGCATTTCTATGGTAGTCTTTCTCACAGTGCAACTATCAGTGGCTGGGACTCTTGTGTTCCCAGTTTGCAACATTTGGCTTCTACAGACTCCTTGCCAGCAACGGAGGGGGCAGAATCCCTCTGCTCATGCGCAGTTCTTACCCATTTGGCATTAAGGTAAACAAACCTCATGCTTTGCACTGTTTAGACCAATCTAAGCCTACGTTATATTACGCTAGGCACGGGATGTACTTTGGCAAATCACAACATTGATTTGAAGCACCAATCACAGTGTTACATTCACGGAGCTTGTGCCTGCCTGATTCTTGGCACAGAAACCCACTTTTCTAAGCTCTACACGTGTGCAGCATCACTCTCTGACTGTACGCCTGTTGGAAAGTACCAAAACCGCTTTAATTACACATTACAAATATGTATATCCAGCCCTTCTGCCATCTTTCCTGTTATCACCTAGCAGAATAAACAAAAAAACCCTTACAATTAGCTCCCAAAGAAGAAATTCCACCAAGAAGTTCCCTTTGGAATCCTGACATGGATGACTGCACTACATGGTGCTCGAAAGAAAAGCAGATGCGACAAACAGTATTACATGTTTAAATGTATTACATGTTTCCATACAGACTAAAGATTTTGTGTTAACTACATTTTTCTGTTTTTATTAGGAGTCTTTATTCACCCTATGATCCTGTTTGTGTGGGACAACTCTGCAACTGTAACCCTGAAGCTTTCTCTGTGAAAAATAAATTTGATTTCATGTACCAGTTTTTTTTCATTTTCTTCCTTAAGTGATCAAGCCAATAAATATTTTTAAAAATTTATATCATGGTATTTTCGCTGTTGTGTGGCGTTTTGCTTCCGCTGCTCTCCAAGGCATTTTCCCTCCTCAGTCCTCCCTCCAACCTTGAATGACATTTTCTTCCTTTCCTTCACTTTATTTTAAGTTTATAAAGACTTAAAATAGTGTATAACTACTAAAATAATGTTTACATATAAAAATAAATAGAGTATACCTACATCACAGTTTTTCGCTTATTGGGGGAGGTCCTGGAACCTAACCCCAGCAATAAGCGAAGGAACACAGTATATACAGATTGCTTTTCAAGTTGCTCCTGACACACAAAAAAACAAAAACAAAAATTCCGATATATAGGCATTGTTCCCTTTGGATTTGTCAGACATGCCAAAGCAATTCATTTACTGATAACATTTAGTCCATGAATGTCAGAGATTATATTTTTGTTGATTTGGATGATTTGTTGATTTATTTGTTTTGTCAAATCCAACATTATTGAAACTAATCTATAAAATTATGATAATATACTCTTGAAATCTAAGTTGGTAGAGTCTGGGACATTTTTTGGATGGCGTTTTACCACTATTAGTTTATTTGGAAATCATTTTTCTCACTTGAAATGATGCATTAATGACTGCTTATCCCACAACAGTTAAGTAACCATTATGGGTACAATTGTCATATTTGGCTTCATTGTGATATTGATAGCTTAGCAGTTAGAGTGTGGGCTTCCTTGTCCTGCCTTTGGTGAATTCCCAGGACACTCCAGAAAGGAAATCCCAGATTACTTCCAGTATAAGACACCAAGAATTCTCAAGAGATCAATTGTACATTTGTTTTCTTCCCATCATTAAGGAAGAAATGAAATTAAAAAGGGGTAGTGCAACAGTGAAGTTCTAATGTTATACTACTAGGGAATACTGTCCAATCAAATCACAGGATTCAGGAAAAAAAATACCAGCAAAGATTAAACAAAAGTTTAAAGCAGGGATCCTCAAACTAAGGCCCGAGGACCTGATACGGCCCTCTAAGGTCATTTATCCGGCCCTCATTCAGGGTCAATGTAAGTCTGAAATGACTTGAAAGCACACAGCAACAACAACTATCCTATCTCATCTCTTCCCCGGGTACTGGTTGTGGGGGGTCGGGAGCAGGTGAGGGTTTTGCCCTCCTTTCTGCTAGAGATCCCTGTGTACAACTAGTGGGCCACTGTGTGACACAGAATGCTGGACTAGATGGGCTGAGGCCCGATTCAGCATGGCTCTTCTTATGTTCTTATGTTCTTATCTGCCAAAAGCAGGCCCACGATTCCCATTGAAATACTAATAAGGTTATATTTGTTAAAATTGTTCTTCATTTTAATTACTGTATTGTTTTTAAGTGGTTTCTTTTTGCACTACAAATATGATACGTGCAGTGTTCAAAGGAATTCTTCCATACTTTTTCAAATTATAATCTGGCCCTTCAACAGTTTGAGAGACTATGACCTGGCCCTCTGTTTAAAAAGTTTGAGGACCCCTGGTTTAAAGTATAGTAAACAAAAATGGAACCAGCCCTTGGGGAGAGAGGGCAAAATATAAATAAATTGTTGTTGTTGTTGTTGTTAGTTTGCAAGGAAAAAACATGGAAAAGTCCTTTTGGAAGTGGCATTGTATGGGGAAAATCTTCCCAATATGGGTAAGAATCTTCCATAAAAGCATAACAGCACCCTTGCACAGTTGTAACTTCTTATTTTTCAAAATAGTAATCATCAAACAGGAGGCATCAAGCAGGTAGTATTAATGATATTATTTGTTGTATGAGACAGAACTAAGACTGAACTTTCCAGATAAGGGACAACTGGAAGCAGGCATGTAGCTGGGAGGGAAATTCTCAGGGTGGTCCGCGAGAAGGCCTTATTGGTACGTGGCACAGTGGTTTCTCAAAGAAACCATGGAAAATCTCTTCTTCAGCTTCAAACTTTTTGACTGCAATTGAAAAAACTGATTTGATTGTTAGCCTGTTTGTTTGTGAACAACTTTTCAGCCTTACTTTGCCCCTATCAATTTTTCTTCAGGAAATGTTTTGATATGACATCTGCCATAAACCATGCTTAAGTCACTGTTAAAATCTTTAGAAATTTTGAGAGCAGATGCAAAAGATCGTTTTGTAAAACTCTTTGACTTAGCAAGAACAACATCTGAAAAAATATTTCAAAGCAACTTGACTGTTCAAGACAGGTGCATTGGCCAAATCCAGGGACTAATTCTGTAGAAGATTATTTCAGAGGTGCAGTGTTCATACCATGTGTCTATTCACTCATACAGAACATTACTGAAAGGTTCATGTCAAATGAAGATATTTTAACCAGTTTCCAGGTTCTCCTCCCTGGGTTTTCAGGTCTAGACAAAGTTCACCATATGGAACAACTGCCAGAATTCTTTGAAAATAATGCAGCACTTGCTTCTGTCAAGGCTGAGTACATAATGTGGTGTAATATTACACCATCAATTAAGAAAGATACTGAGGTACTTAAAGTGTTGGAACTGTGTAGCGAAACCTACTATTGGTCAATAAATTTCCTTTTGACTGTGTTAGCTACTCTACCAGTAATGACATGCAGTGTGGAAAGATCACTTTCAATCATGAAGAGAGTGAAAAGTCTATCTAGAAGCTTAATGACAGACCAGAGACTTAGTGAACTAGCAATGATTTCCATCCACCGGGACATCACTATCAAACCAGAAAAAGTACATTTTGTTAATGAAAGTAAATAAATAACAGATATTATTTAAACTGTTATGTTCATATTATGATCTGATCACCATGCTCAACATATCCCATATGCATGGGGGTATTGGGATAACGATACAAAAGTTTTGCTACGGTAGATCCTCTCTCACTCAGACGCCGCCGCCCCCCAATCAAAATCCTGACTACGGGCCTAAATGCTGCATTTATGGTATGTGGTGCCACCAGATTGGTCAGTAGCCCTGGAGGAAGAAATGGGGCAGAGCTAAGATGAGGAAAGGAGAAAAAGGGAACCATTTTAAGGGAGTTGGAGTTTTGGGTTTTGAAACCTTAGGATGAAGGAAGGTTTGAGTTAGAAGTGGAAATTCAGCTGGTGTTTTATTCTTAAATAGTTATTTCAAGGAAGAACTATTGCCCTGGAGGTTGGGCTGTTTGTAATTAAGGAACTGTTTGGTAGAAGTCTAAAAGTTTCTTGGGTTTTAAAGGTTTGACTGGAACCTGTAGTTTTAAGCTTTGAACTACTTCTGAAACCATAATGCTCTGTACCAGTATTACTGCAACCATTAAGTTTCTGTGCCTGTTCTAAATAAATAAACATCTTTCTTTGTTGTACCAGACAAAAGTCTCTGTGTGCCTCACATGCAAGCAACACATATAAGGAGGTAGCCTGCTGAAGTAACCTAATATTTGGTGGCAGCTATATTAAACATCCCTGATAATCCTAGGACAGGGTAGGATCGCAAATAATGTCCTTTACCCCACCCTATCCTTTACAACATGCATATAACACTTATATAAATCCCATTGATCCCATAGGCCTATTCTAGCTGGGATAACTAATTGGATCAAAATCCTGGGAAGTACATTTTAGCCATTCTTTACCTTACACCTTAAACCCAGATGTTATCCTTCAGTATTGAAGCTGATCTTACAGACTGATATATTTCTAAGTAGTGATTTGCAATGTACATACATTAAGCTTACTCATGACATTAGGCCTTAAAACAACCAAGTACTGGAAAATCTGAAATCCCAGAACTAGATTTCCTTCTGACTCATTCAGCGGGAGTTACATAACTTTTGTTGCTAATATTAGAATTGATGAACTGTGGGATTATTAAATACACCCCCCTCCCTACTACTGGCTTCTTGCTTTATATAAACACTAATCCCTGTCAGCAGACCTCAATTTATAACAAGCTTGAAAGCAAACATAATTTATCCCAGAGTGAAGGTAGAAGGCTTTACCCTACATATTTGACTTGAGATAGAATGAGAAGAATGCTAATGATTCAGTGAAAGCAATTGAGCTAGAGTTAATTATTGCACTTTGAATAGCAGGTTTGGCTCACTGCCTTCTGTTTGGATCACTGTTTCAAGAATTGTATGAGGTTGGAGAAAATTTCTCAGATAACCTAAGGGCCCTTCCACACAGTCATATAACCCAGAATATCAAGGAAGAAAATCCCACTTTGAACTGGATTATCTGAGTCCACACTGCCATATATTCCTATTCAAAACAGATAATGTGGGATTTTATTCAGCTGTATGGAAGGGTTAGATATGATAAAGTCTTTAGGGGAGTGAAGCTGCCCCTAAAGACTCTATTGTATTTCCCAAGGTTTTGAATTTGCGAAAGTCTGGAAAACATTTAAAAAGGGGAAAAAAGTTTATATCTGAATTTAATTCAGTGTTGGACCCTGAATTGATGTTGGACCCTGAGTTGTTGGTAGCTGGCCCATGGAGGAGGGAGAAACATTTGAAGCTAGTGAGTACATATTTGGCCACCTCTTTGGGAAGAGAGGACTTTTGAATTTTTCACCTTCAGGCAAAGGCAATAGCAACCACTTTCCCCAGATAAATCTTGCCAACAAAACCTATGGTAGGATTGCCTTAAAGTAACCATAAATTGGAAACAACTTGAAAGCATGGAATAAGGTTCAGAAAACATCTACAACCAGCAGAAATCCCATGCAGTTATTGGCATGGTATCAACACAATCATATCTACAAGCGATCGGGAATTTTGGTGATACCGTGACATATCTTAGCTGGAAAACGACACTGGAAACACCTTGGACTCTGGTTTCAACATTTGTTTATTCATTTTCTTCTTTTAGGAACTAGAGTAGTTTCACAGTATGTCTGGAAGCACACATACCTTTATCTCATCAATTATACTTAGGATGTGCCCACAACTTCAAGAATCTCCCCCCTAAAGACTCTATCATATCTAACCAATAAAATGTATCTATTTTTATGATTTTCATGTGTAACTTGTATTCATTGACTATAGACTATCTATTTCTTATATAAAATGTATAAACTGCTTTATAAGATGTATCAAGATGTAGCCCAGAGACAGTAAATTTTCAATGATCCTGCTGAGATAATCCCCTAGGAATAGAAAGGTCGGGTAAACCCTTCTGGCTGTTTCCTGAGCAAGGTCGAGAAATTAAGTCCATTGTTTATATATATGGAAAAAGTGGTGACTTGTAAGAGCAAAGATTATCCCAAGACTGTATAGTTATATGGTTCACTGGAGGCTGGAAGAGAGCTGTCTGTGAAAACAAAGACTTAAGAGCATGTACATTTGTTAACCCTTGTATTTCACAATCAAGCCCCTAACGGCCTGGGACTGTCACCTTCGTTCCAGGATGCTCGCACCTTTATTGCTCGAAACTCATATCTTTGTTCAACATAGAACTGGACAGTTGAGCTCATCAAAGCTCATTAACATTTCTTTGGCTCTGACTTCTCCAGATTACGCCTCCTGCTAAAGGGGCATTACACCAGCTGACTGGTCATTTGCCTGGCCAATCCTCAGTCATCATTTCCCCCAGCAAGAGAATCCTCGCCTGGAGGCTACAACATCAGTGAGACTTCCAACCAATCAGGGTGTGAATCCTGACCAGTCCCCTGTTCTGGCCCTTTTGGTTTAGCATACACCTACCAGGCACAGATCTTCTTATATGTGGTCCTAGCTAAATCACTACAAATGAATAAAAGAAAAACACAGCTACAGATAGATGCTTGCATCCTCCTAATCTTTTTGAGATCAGGCATCAAGCACCAAGGAAACAAATAACATCTTAACAAGAAGTTGAGTATTACATGTTGACGAGATTACTTGGCCTCATAGACAAGACCTCCCTTATTATATGTTGGACTTTACTCCATAAACTTGATTCAATGAATTAACTGACCTGTGAGGTCCCGCAAGGTTCTATTCTGCCCCCATGCTATTTAACATCTACATGAAACTGCTGGGTGAGGTCATCTGGAGTTTTGGAGTACGGTGCCATCTCTACGCAGATGACACCCAACTCCACTGCTCTTTTCCACCAGATTCCAAGTAAGCCCCTCGAATACTGGACCAGTGCCTGGCCGCTGTGACAGTCTGGATGGGGAAGAACAAGCTGAGGATCAATCCTGATAAGACAGGGGTCCTCCAGGTCAGTCGTTCGTCTGACCGGGGTATTGGGTGGCAACCTGTGCTGGACGGGGTTACACTCCCCCTAAAGGTCCGCAGTTTGGGGGTCCTCCTGGATTCAGCACTGGCACTTGATGCACAGGTGTCGGTGGTAGCCCGGAGAGCCTTTGCACAGTTAAAACCCATGCGCTGACTGCAACCATACCTCGTGAATTCTGACTTGACCATGGTGGTCCATGCCTTGGTTACCTCTAGACTGGATTACTGCAATGTACTCTATGTGGGGCTACCCTTGAAGATGGCCCGGAAACTTCAACTTGTCCAACATTCAGCAGACAGATTAATAACTGGAGCAAGTTCCAGGGAGCGGTCAACCCCCTGTTTAAATAGCTTCATTGGCTGCCATTTATTTTCCGTGACCATTTCAAGGTGCAGGTGATCACTTATAAAGCCCTAAACAGTTCGGGACCCACCCACCTTCGTGACCAGATCTCCCTCCATGAACCAGCCCAAACTCTTCATTTCTCGGGAGAGGCCCTCCTCTCATCCCTGCCAGTTTCACAGACTCGTCTGGTGGGCACCAGGGAGAGGGCCTTCTCTTCTGTGGCCCCCCGAGTATGGAACTCCTTGCCCAGAGAGATTAGGAAACCCCCACTCTGGAAACCTTTTAAAAACAACTTAAAACCTGGCTGTGCCTTCGGAGAGTAGCCACTTAATTCTATAAACATTGCTCTCCTCAATGCCCCCCACCTGGAGTCCACTCCCCCCCTTATAGGAAAGTCTTTTAAAGCCATGTTTACATGTGCTCCCCTTGCAAATGAATCTACTGTTATCTCACCCTGAGTTTTTAACATTTTATATTCTGCATGTGGCCCACTTTGTCATTGTGATCTTAGATATGTATTTGCACTTTTAAAAAAATGTATATGTATGTATTTTTATTGTGTTATTGTTGATGTTTTGATTTGTATTTTAATTGTAATTTGTTGTTTGGGCCTGGCCTCATATAAGCCGCCCCGAGTCCCCATTGGGGAGATGGTGGCGGAATATAAATAAAGTTTATTATTATTATTTATTACTCAGATCACCACTCAAGCTAGTTGGCAAGGAAATAACACCAGAGAAGATAGGGTGGGCTGCATACAGTTGTAGAATGAATAAGGATGGACAATCCAAAATAAATAAATTTTGTACCTGAGTTGTGATAGCGTGGCACTTCTGAGTTTTTAAAAGATCAGAACACCATTCTAAAGTGTGATCTGACAGATTTTTTTCAAATTAAGTATAATTTTATGATATTGTGTATGTAGGATTCCCATGTCAGGAGTATGCCAAGCCCTGAGACTTCTGTGCCAAAAACTGAAATATAAGGGCAATCCTTTCTGATTTTACAAGGGGCAGCCCCATGTGATTTAAGTAAACATGGTACAAGAAGTATGGGTCACTTGCACAAAATATACCAATTAAATAAAACCACGTATGTGCACACAAAAATACACCCACACATTTTTCAAGGCAGTGCTCTTGTCCTAAGATTTCTTCCTTTCACTCTGAGTACTGAAGAAAAGGATAGAGTTGGGGCGTGGCATGTGCTGGAACTTTGAATAGACGTTCCACGAGAGGGCTCCAGATGAAACTTTTGAAAAAGTGCCGGTGAAACCTTCAATCCCCTCTTGAGACTGGGATTATCCGATGGAGGAATTAGTGCTGATCAAAAAGAGGTAAAGATTGATATCTTTGAAAGAAAAGAGGAGTGGATGGGAGCGGATTTAAAATTAGACTGAGAAAGTCAGGAAGGAGATAAAGATGGCGGACTCGGCAAGTGCTCTCTGGGCAAAAATGGACAGTTTGGAAGGAAAAATGGATAACATTCTGGACTTCTTGAAAAGTAAATTTGATGAGGTGGATAAGAAACTGGAGGGAGTGAAAAGATGCGTGGGCGAACTCAGTAAAGAAGTGAATGAGGTCAAGAAAGCATCTAAACAGTTGGAAGAGAAAGTAGAAAAAATGAAAAAGGAATGCAATCTCAGTTTAAAGCGATGGAGGAGTTGCTACAGAAGCATAGTCTGAGAATGGCCAATCTGGAAGATCGTCGATGTGCGAGGCCCGATCCATTTCGCCCTATGGGCTTTCTCAAGCGGCAACGTAAAATGGCATAATGCGCAGCGTCACGGGAACCATATACTGCAATGAAAACAATAATAATAGTACACATTTAGTCTAAGTTCTGCACGTACAGCTGGTTGGCTAAGCATACAATCATGTATTTAGAACATACCATCTGGTGGAGGAAGAAATTCATATACACCGTGCTCCCGAGGACCCCAAGGGTGGCCCTGGTTCCGGTGTTGCTGGTTAAAAAATGCTGATCTGAAATGGGCGTCTCACGCAAGGAGGGCGTTGAGGGGGAGGGGCTCGTTTAGCCCACTCGGGAACTCGCTTTGAGGGTGACGATCCACCATGTTTCGCTCTTTAATAGTATAGTTTGAGCGTCCATATGGGTGGGGATCCTCACTTTTTCCACTCCTGCAAATTTGAATGATTCAGGACTGTGTTTAAGCGTGAGGAAATGCTTGTATAGAATGGTACTTTCGTATTTCTGATGAATCCGCGAACGGTGTTCCGAGATCCTCGTGCGTAGGGGGCGTGTCGACTGGCTGACATAAAGAAGGCCACACTCACACGCGATGACGTATACGCATCCCTCCGAGTTGCAATTAGTAAAATCATGAATCTTGACAGTTTTATTGGAATTGATGTTGATTATTTCTTTTCTTTGGAGCACCTGGGGGCAAGAGGAACACCCACCACAGAGTCTGCATCCTGGAGAGATAATGCTGCGGCGAGGAGAAGAACTCAATGTGGAATGTACTAGATGGTCCTTTAAATTCTTTGTCCGCTTGAAAGCAACTAGTGGTGGGGGTTGGAAAATAGGAATGGAAGGTAACATACCCCAATGTTTCTTTACAATGCCAATGATATCCTTGCTGTGGGGAGTGAGAGTCAGTGGCCATACTATCCTGTTGCTGGGAGACTTATTTTTCCTTTTAAATAAAGATACTCTTTGTACTTTGTTGGCTCTAATTCTGGCTCTACTGATGACTTCCCAAGGATAACCCCGTTCCAAGAGTTGCTCCATCAACTTATCAGCTGATAAGTGATAATGGGCTGTAGTAGTACAATTGCGCTTCAGTCTGATAAACTGTGAATATGGCAAGCTGTTGCAGAGAGAAGAAGAGTGATGGCTGGAATAGTGCAGTATTGCATTCTTATCCGTCTCTTTCCTAAAATTTCGGACCCCAAGTCTGTTATGGTTTTTATATACTGTGGTGTCCAAAAAATTCACTTGTATCTGGCTATATACCATAGTGAATTGGATGGCTGGATTCCGGCCAGTCGACACGCCCCCTACGCACGAGGATCTCGGAACACCGTTCGCGGATTCGTCAGAAATACGAAAATACCATTCTATACAAGCATTTCCTCACTCTTAAACATAGTCCTGAATCATTCAAATTTGCAGGAGTGGAAAAAGTGAGGATCCCCACCCATATGGACGCTCAAACTATACTATTAAAGAGAGAAACATGGTGGATTGTCACCCTCAAAAGCGAGTTCCCGAGTGGGCTAAACGAGCCCCTCCCCCTCAACGGCCTCCTTGCGTGAGACGCCCATTTCAGATCAGCATTATTTAACCAGCAACACCGGAACCAGGGCCACCCTTGGGGTCCTCGGGAGCACGGTGTATATGAATTTCTTCCTCCACCAGATGGTATGTTCTAAATACATGATTGTATGCTTAGCCAACCAGCTGTACGTGCAGAACTTAGACTAAATGTGTACTATTATTGTTTTCATTGCAGTATATGGTTCCCGTGACGCTGTGCATTATGCCATTTTACCTTGCAGCTTGAGAAAGCCCATAGGGCGAAATGGATCGGGCCTCGCACATCGACCATTGCGGCCCCTCCAGCGTCCCCTGCTCTTAATGCTTTTCGGACTTTTCCAACCACACTATTATAATTTGGATTCCAGTTGAGAGACTGCATTGTCCTATGTGGACCCTGTGTATTGGGGAAATTGGCAAAGGGAGAGAGATTGCCATTCAGGCCTATATTTCTGTTACATTGTATCCCCTCCCCGGCCTATTCCCTACACCTGTATAACTCTACTACTGTTTTCCATAGTGTTTATGTTGACCAATGTTGCACAGTCTGCTTAATATGATTGATGATTGCAAATGAATAATTTCCATTGTATTTTGCTCATTGCTTATTAACCCTATCGGGTTCAATTATACTTATTGTTTGATATTCAATATACTGAAATTGTTACAGTCTTACTGTGTTTACTCAGCGTTTAATCTGTCACGACATTGAGTGTGTTTCACAATCTGGAAGATCGCCAGAGGAGACGGAATGTGCGTCTGAGAGGTTTCACTCCCGATTTTGGCCAAGCAGGTGGGCTGAAAGAAGCTTTAAGGAGGTGGCTGGCACAGAATGGCTTGGACATCCAGGAAGCACAAATGGAGAGAGCCCATTGGACTTTCCCAGGTGGGAGAGCCTTGCCGAGACAAAAGGACATGGTTGTGGCGTTCTCATCGGAGAGCCTGGCAGAGACTGTGTTCAGAAGCCTGAAAAAAATCCCTGATCTTAAGTTTGGTGTGAACAAGATCATCTGTCTTCGTGACTTATCCAAACAAACTTTGGACGATCGCGCTGCTCTGAGGCCAATAACATCTTGTTTACACAAGAATGGAGTGAGATTCATGTGGGTGTTTCCGGCTGCAATTTTGGTATTCAAGGATGGAGAGACTTTGAGAGCGAGGAATTTGGAGGAGGGGCAGAAACTCCTCGCCCAGCTGGGAATAAGTGAAGAAGGATCCCAGCAACCGGAAGGAGCAGCAGGTGGTGGAGAGCCGAGGCCCCCCAGCAGGAGTGCTACGCCGGAAGAGCTCGCTCTGCAAGAGGAAATTGAACGCGACTACAGAATGCAGCAATTGCAAGACGAACTGACCGCCATGAGGCGAGAAAGGAAACGACAGGCCCGGGACGCCAAAAAGAAGTGAAGGGGGGGAACGGAGGAACTGAACTGAAGGGAACTGAACAGCTTTTCTACCTGCATGTTAAAGCAGGGAGAGGAACTGCAGGCTAACCTTTCTTTCCTTCTCTATCTTTTCTTTTTCTTTTTTCTTTTGTTGACTGTAGGTTTGAGATCATGGGGAGGGGGTACCTTCTTTCCTCTTTTCTTTATAGATAATTAGTCCCTTTTATGGAAAGATGGTAAGATTACTCAAGGGGGGGGGGGGGGGGGAAGAAGGGGAAACCTGAGGGAAAAGGGGAAACGGGAGCCAAGCAGTGGGACCGCGCTCACCAAAATGGCCTCCACAAATGGCCGAGCGTGTGGCTGGCCTCTCCACCCTGGCTTGGGGTGGAGACACGGAGGAGGCACGGGGGGTGGCTGGGGGTTGGAGGGTTTGAGGGGAAAGCAATTGGCAAGCAAGTTAGGACAAATGCAGGCAATAAGAACAAGAATAAGGAGTAACAATGACTGATCTTACAATTTTAGCTTTGAACTCGAATGGTTTATCTACGGATTTTAAAAGATTTCGGTTAGCTAAATTGACAAGGGAAAATAAGGTGGATATACTGGTATTGACGGAAACGCATAAAGGCAGGGATAGCCAGCAATTAACTAATGATAAGAGTTGGAAATGGGTTTATGAGTCCCGTGGGACACGGAGCGCAAGGGCGACGGCAATTTTGGTGCACGAAAGAGTTCCCCTGGAAAGGGTGGAGTGGAAAAAGGATAAGGAAGGGAGGTGGGTGTTTATGAAAGGGGTGATACATGGGCAAAAGCTGACAGTGGCAGCCATATATGCCCCCAATGTACAACAGAAACAGTATATTGTGAATGTTAAGAGTAAATTGGATAACTTTAAAGAGGGGACGACAATTTTTGCGGGAGATTTCAATATCCAAATGTCATCGGTAGGAGGGAATAATAGAAGATCTCTAAATTTGAATAAATTGAATATGGTGGATCTGCATAGTGGAGTAGGAAATAGAAGCACCTACTATTCCGCAAGGCATAATGTCTTTAGTTGTATTGATTATATACTGATGGAAAGGTCAGCAAATGCCCAGGTGAGAAGTGCAGAGGTGAGGCCCATGTGGCTCTCCGACCATGCACCAATATCAGTGAAGTTGAGAATGACACAACGGAGGAACCCAAGAATATGGAGATATAAAATGGCCGTAGTAGCCAGGGAGCAGGATAAAAAGAGAATACAGGAGGAAATAAAAGAGTATTATAGGTTAAACGATAGAGGGAACATGTCCAAAGCAGTATTGTGGGACTGTGGCAAAGCGGTCTGGAGAGGCCATCTCATAAGTCTGGAGGTAGAGGTGAAAAGGAGATGCAGAAGGGAAAGAGAGAATAAAATCAAGGAAATTGAAAGGATCCAGGATCAATTGAAGCTGACCAAGGCTAGAGAATGGTATAGGTTATTAAAACAGAGAAAGAATTGGAACAATATGATGAGCTGCATTGGAATAAAATGAGAATGGCAACTAGGCAAAAAATTAGTTCTTGGGGACAAAGTCAGTGAAACAATTGGCAAGATATTTAAAAAAGAGAAAGGAGAAATCATATATTCGGGCGCTGAGGGATACAAAGGGAGAGCTGAAGGAAGGTAAGGAGGAAATAGAAAGGATCATGAAAGAATTTTATGAGAAACTATACAAACAGGAAGAGGTGAGCGGGATCCCAATAGAGGCCGGGCAAAAGGTAAACGAAGGGGATAAAAACTATCTAAACTCAGAGATCAGGCAAGAAGAGGTGGAGAGGGTTATTAAGCAACTGAAGACGGCAAAGGCGCCGGGCCCAGATGGGTACTCAGGAGAATTTTACAAAACATATGCACAGGATTTACTACCATTTCTGACAGAGCTATTTAATGAGGTCTTGATGGAGCAGGTCATCCCACAGACATGGAAGTTATCGGAGATTGTAACTATACCGAAAGTAGATCGAGATGAGACGAACCCAGAGTCCTACCGTCCCATAAGCTTAGCAAACCAAGATTATAAGATATTTGTAAAGGTATTGGCGAATAGGCTGGAGGGGATAATTCCAAAAATTATAATGGGGGATCAATTTGGCTTTGTGAAAGGAAGACGGATCAGTGAACCGATTAGGAATGTAATGAATGTGCTACACCATGCTACTGCGGCCAAGAGGAAGTTGGGAATATTAAAACTAGATGTTTATAAGGCATTTGATAAAGTAAACCATAGCTACCTGTATGAGGTGTGTAAGGCACTAAATTTAGGAGAGAGGTTTTGTGAAGCGATTAGGAGTATATATATGGGGAGCCAGGCATACATACGAGTGAATGGGAATAGGACGGAGAATATCAGAATACGGAATGGGACTAAGCAGGGATGTCCCTTATCTCCAATGCTTTTCGTAATGGCGATAGAAACACTAGCGAACAAGATAAGGGCAGCCAGCACGTGGGAAGGGTACAGGATAGGGGAGATAGAGGTGAAGGTGAATTTGTTTGCGGACGACGCAATATTATTAACCCAGACCCCATTGAAAATGGTAAAAGTAATGAAGGAAACTCTGCGAGAGTTTGAGGAACAATCTAGGCTTAAGGTGAATATGGAGAAGTCTGAGATGATGTTTATAAATACAGGTCCGAGGGAACAGATAGAGGTAAGGAAAGCGTCAGGGTTAAAATTAGGGGTAAAAAGAATGAAATATCTGGGAGTGTGGATATACAAAAACATAGGGATAATAACAGAAGCAAACTATGGAAAGATCTGGAAAAAAGTGTTGAAACAGATGAAAGGCTGGAAACAGAAAAGTTTGAGGAGAATGGCAAAAATAAGAGCAATTAAAATGATGATCTTGCCAAAATTTTTATACCTAGCCCAGGCCTTGCCAGGGGTCCTCCCGGGAAAAAAGATAAAAGAATGGGATAGGAAATTGAATTATTGGGTGGAGGGAGGAAAGAAACCAAGGATAAGGAAAAAAATGGAGAATAGCAAACGAAACAGAGGGAGGATGGGGAATCCCTAGCCTAGAACTATACAGAGATGCCTTTCAAATTGAGAGACTGATGGAGCTGCAGGAGGACGACAAGAGATGGGTAGCACTGGAAAAAGAAGCGAACGTAGTGGGAAGAGAGGAACTGATATTTAGGAGATGGGGAAAAGGGAGGTGGAGAAATTGATGGGACCAATGAGGGCCACGGTGGAAGTGTGGAGATCTTGGCAAAGGAAGATAGCGCCGGGAGTCTCAAAAGTAGCTTCCCTGGAGATCATGAACCCCGAGAGGGAGGAAAACCTGAGCAGAATAATAAGGGAATTGAGAGAGAAGGGGGTGACGAGACTGGAGCAACTAGTGGACGAAGGGGGCAGAATCAGGAGAGAGAGGCTGGAGAACTGGTTGGGAGGAAGGCGGTGGCTGCAAATCAGGGCAATATGCAACTACCTTAGGCAGAGGGAGGTGAGAGAGGCCTTGCAAAGAGAGGACATGGAATTTGAGAAGATAATCAGGGAAAAGAAGGAAGGGAAAAGGGTCCAGGTTGGAAGGATATACAAAATATTAGTAACATCAGGAGGAAGTACGGTAGAAGAGTTAACCACAATGTGGGAGAGGGAGTTGCAGGTCTCAGGAGCAGAGATGGAGAGGATAGTGGGGGAGATTGCTAAGACTAAAAACACAAGAGTCAGGGAGACAAGGAGGAAAATACTGCACAAGTGGCACCGCACCCCGGCCCAATTGACCTATCTTTCCCAAAATATGGATACACGGTGTTGGCACGGATGCCGAGACAAAGGAGTGTATATGCACCTATTATGGGAATGCGAGGTGGTCCAAAAATTTTGGAAAGAGGTAGAAGGGGAGATCAATAGAGTATTGAATATAAATTGGACCATCACAAAAGAGAAGGCGGTGTTGGTAAAAAAGAACAAGATGGGGGAACATCCGGAAATGAAGGTAGCGATGATAGAAAGCGCCCAGGCGGTGGTGGTTCTAGGCTGGAAGGACTCCACGAAATGGGCAATTGAGAACTGGCTGCGGTACTTGGTAGAACACATTCAATTTGAAATTATGGAAATGAGGGTTAATCAATTACAGGAGGATAAAGTGCGAGAGCTGTTGGGACGATGGGATCGGGTGAGAGGATATATTGTTTGGAGAACCCGGGATCAAACCATTAGAAATAAGTTGGAGTTGTTGTTTAAGATGTAATGAAATGTAAATGTCCGGAAAGCTTGCAGAAGAGAAAAGAAGAAAAAGAAGATGCAATCCTCAGCAGGGGTGGAGGGGTGTGGATGTTTGTGTGGGGGGAGGGTCACATGCACAGGGCACTGTGTTTTTATGTATATGTTTGTATGGATGGTAAAAATTTTGGAAAATTATATATATATATATATATATATATATATATATAAAGAAAAGGATAGAGTTCAGGCTCTGAGATCTGGAAAGCCTTTATTCACATACATATATACACATACATACATACATACATACATACATACATACATACATGGGGTTTTGGGGGGGGGTGAAACTAGAGTTATGTGTCTTATCTTGAAATTAGTCCTTGCATTTTCTTTTATGAATGATGCTCTGTGAAGACAGAAAATAATTGAGTCAGTTTGGCAGCTGAATATTTTATATATCAAATACACATGCTCTGATTATTTGGTTGCAATCATCCATAAAGAAAAAATGTCCTCTCTCATTCATAACAGATTAATGGCACGAGGAAAGATACCAGTGGAGCAATAATGTATTTAGATGACATGTCTAAAATATAATCAAATTTTGTTCTCATGTCCCACACGAGTTTCTGGTTTTCTCTTATCAGTTTTTGTTTAAAGTTAAACTGGGGTGAAGGAAAGAAACATATTTGTGAGGGAGCAATAAATTTACTACATTTTCTTCTCAGTTGTGTTTCTAGAAACTGTAGTGCTTGCTATTGAGAACAGTGTGATAAAGGGGGAAATGAGAAACGTTTGAAGAAATTTCAGAATCAAAGAGTTCCTTAACCTCTGTATATAAGTCAACCTAACTTTACTCCAGCTCTGTTTCTTATTCCCATTTCATCTCACCTGGTTAAGCTAAAAATTTAAAAGAAACCTGTAAATTTAATATGCTTAATCAGATTCTAGAAGACAATTTAAAATTGTTTGTTCCAATATTGGTCCAAAAATATTTGGCCAATTAGCTGGTTCCATGACAACCAAATAAAATGAATTCAAGTCAAATGACCAAAGGTGAAAGAGACCTAAATCCCTTTTCATATATATTTGAATTTGCAGGAGTTAGACACACTATATACTCATGCATAAGTTTAAATATTTCAATCAAAATTTTGATCCAAAAATAGGTTGACTTATATACAGAGGTTAAGGAACGAAACCTCTCTCTGAGTACAGTGACAAAAAGTGAGAATGTAATATGTCACAGGAGAACCTAAAAGAAGCACCAACCCCTTCAACTCTTTCTGACGTGGCACTGCTTTTGAATGTGGATGACTCTTTGGCACTTAATCCCTGGATGAACTAAGCTTTTAATTGTTGTAGGGTTTTTTGGGCTGTATGGCCATGTTCTAGAAGCATCTATGGCAGGCATCCTCAGAGGTTGTGAGGTCTAAACTCTATTTTATTAGAGAAAATACTGTACCTTAACATTTATTTTTAAAAAGAAAACATCCCATTCTTTGAGAGGAATAGTGAAAGGCAACTCACTGAGACAGTGATGGCACTTTGTCCTCTACAATGGAATGACCCTCAACCTATCCATGGGCCATGTCAAAATCCAAAATTTTGGCCCCAAACTTTCCATCCACTTATATATGAGGTCAACTGAGACACAAGTAGCGTATATATGGTACTAATCAAGAGAATTAGTCTGAAGTAGAACAGAACAGTGTGCATTGATTCAGGCGTTTTCTAATTTAGCTGAAATAAAGTTCACGAGAAACAGAAGGGGTATCACATGATGTTATAATATACTGCTTAGGGTTTTGCTATATTGAGCACAAAGCTGCACTTGAAACACTTGAAACCTATTTAAAAGATATTTGAGGCACATGCAATGCCAACAATCAGTCTTGTTCAAACTCTGTAATTGGTTACTGCTTGTGCTCACATGGAGAAACAGAAGTAAAATCATTTGCAAAGAGGAATGAACGCACTGTTTAGAGAGGACAAAAGGTGAATTTTGATCAGGAAGTTTTAAGGGAGCTTCTTCTAAGAGACTAAGGACAACAAACTATAGGTTGTACACTACATGTAGAAAGACACCGATATTTTACTTTGCTTTTTATGAAAAAATAGCATAGAATTCAATGACTTGAAATAGAAGACCAAAAGGAAAGAGGAAGTAGTAGAATTTTGCCCTTTTCAGGAGGCTCAGACAAAATAATACTTCAGAAGCATCTTCTTATTTCTCTGTTCTTTCTCATTAAATACTTTTGTCATCTTGAGAAGATTATGATATTGCTTGGCCTCACATGTTCTGTTTTCAGCTGTGAAATGTTGGAAGGCATGCAATTCTTACCTGCATCTCCTTCTCACAACACTGATGACTGAACATGTTGTACCTACAAACATGTTTTAGGAGTACAAATATCATCATCCCTCACCATTGGCTATTCTGGCATGGGGGTTAGAGGCTAATACAAAACTGGGAAGGCCACAAGTTCCACAACACATTAAAAAGTATATTGCATCCTCATCATTATCATCATCATTACCGCCATCTCCTCCTCTTTTATTTATTTATTTATTTCAGGATTTTACCCCGCTCTTCTCAACCCCCGAGGGGGGACTCAGAGCGGCTTACAGTAAGGCGCAATTCGATGCCCACACAGCAACAATACAAGACCCCAGAATCCCTCAACAACCAAAATACAATTAAAATACATCAAAATACAACCATCCAAACATCATACGCATTCATTCCAGATTAAAACAATGTTCTGGCCATAAAAGCATTGGCCCTGATCAACCACTTTCCGTTAAAATCCCATCTAAAGTGCTGCCTTGTGCTGGTGTGCAAACGCCTGGTCCCACAGCCAGGATTTTACTTTTTTCCTGAATGCCAGGAGGGATGAGGTGGATCGTACATCGATAGGGAGCGCATTCCACAGGCAGGGAGCCACCACCGAGAAGGCCCTATCCCTCGTCCCCACCATCCACATTTGAGAAGTAGACGGGAGCGAGAGCAGGGCCTCCCCGGATGATCTTAGATTACGGGGTTTGGGTTTTAAAGGCTCTACCAGGTCTTATTTATTGTAGTTTTGGGGAGTCATTCAGATTTTATCCAAGAATGAGTGAGTTATTGTTAGTTGATGATTTATCAAAACAGTTGTGATTCATCTTTTCTATTTCTAAAATGCTTGTGGCTTTGGTTGAAAAGTCTAGATTCTCTTGCTAATTCACATTATTTTTGAGAGATTTCAAAGACCTTATTTAGCCCCTCTGCCTCCTTCTTTTAAAACTTGCAGTGTCAGATGCCTTTAAGTTCACTCCAACCTATGGTGATCTTATAGGTTTTTCTTGACAAGATTTATTCACTGCCTTCCTCTAAAGTATAAAGGCTAAGAATGTGTCATTTCTTTTCAGTGGGCTTCCATGATTCAACTGTACGAGGGGTGTTCATTAAAGATTTCCCCTGACCCACTTCTATTTATCACAGGATGCTGAAACTGCACATGCGTAATCATATAAGTCTCTATAGGCTACGTGCCAATTTACAACTCAGAACCGATAATGGTCTTGATTTTACAGGCGCTGAAGTGGTGTGAAATTTGATAAAGGACCCAATGGAATATAGAGCAGTCATCAAGTTCCTTTACTTGACAGGCCGCACACCAAAGGAGACATTTGAAGAGATGAAAGAGGTTTATGGTGATGATTCCCCATCATACGATGTAGTCAAGAATTGGCATTGTCAATTCAAATGTGGTTGGACTTTGGTGGAAACAGCTCAGATTCCAGGGCGACCCCATTCTGCTATAGATGAACACACCATCCAGCAAGTGGAAGCCACCATTTTGGAAAATTGCTGCATAATCATTCACCACCTAGCCCAAAATGTCAAGATTAGTGTGGGGTCCATGGAAAAAATCATTCAAGACCATCTTCACATGCATAAGGTATCCGCTCGCCGAGTCCTCCAGCTGCTCACACCTTTCCAGAAGCAAGAACGAGTTGAATGCTCTCAGTCGAATCTATTGATGATGCGCCATGGAGACCAGGAGGACTTTTTCAACAGAGCGATGGCACAGTATGAAGGCTGGGTCCATCACTAAGATCCTGAGACCAAAGCCCAATCAATGCAATGGAAGGATCATGACTCACTGCCTCCAAAGAAGGCACATGTCCAACTCTCAGCAGGCAAGATCATGTTCACAGTATATTGGGACCAGCACGAGTGGTATTGATGGATTTCCTAACAAAGGGTACCATGATCACTGGGGCATACTATTCTTCACTGCTGCGAAATTGCCATCAAAACCAAGAGACATGGTATGCTCACCAAAGGTGTCCACCTTCTGTAAGATAATGCGCCAGTTCACAACTCACATGTTGCCCGAATGGAAGCATGCTCCTGTGGCTTTCAAATTCTACCGCATCCCCCTTACTCACCTGACCTTGCACCATCGGACTTCCACCTATTTCCAACAATGAAGTTATTTTTGAAGGGCAAGCATTTTTCAGATGATGGGACTCTGATTTTTGAAGTCACAATGTGGCTTTTGGAGCAACCTATCAACTTCTACAAGTGAGGTGTTTACAGTTGCTATAAAGATGGGAGAAGTGTGTGTCCCTAGGTGGCACCTACGTAGATAAGGACTAGTAACTGTCCAAGTCTCGTTGCTCTCAGTCCACAGGTAGTGGGTCAGGGGAAATCTTTAATGAACACTCTTTGTAAGTTTAGATCAGTGGTTTCCAAACATTTTTGCCTACCGCCCCGTTTCCAGAAAAAAAATTACTCACCGCCCCCCCCCCTATAATTTTTTTAAAATTTAATAGCAATTAAACATAAAATATATGTATTAATGCAGTGGTTCTCAATCTTTCAAATGCCGTGACCCCTAAATAATCTATTCCTCATGTTGTGGTGACCCCCAACCATATTTTCATTGCTACTTCATAAATAATTTTGCTACTCCTACGAATTCTAATGCAAATATCTAATATGCAGGATGTTTTTTCATTGTTGCAAATTGAACATAATTAAAGCATACTGATTAATCACAAAAAATATGTCTGTGGGAGTATGGACAACAGGTGATGGGATTTGCAGTACCTTCAATCAATTCAGCTCTGATTCCACAGACCACTGAGATCCCCCATAAATTACAGAACTGGACCAAATTGGCACAGAGAACCCACATGACCAACAGAAAATACTGGATGGGTTTGGAGGGATTGGCAGTGATTTAGGGGAGATGTAGTTCACCTACATCCGGAGAGAACTGAGAACCCAAACAACTATGGATCTGGACCAAACTTGGCACGAATACTCAATATGCCCAAATTTGAAAACTGGTGGAGTTTTGAGAAAATAGCCCTTCTCATTTTAGAGTTGTAGTTACTGGGATTTCTGGTTTACCTACAATCAAAGAGCATTTTGAATTCCACCAACAATGGAATTGAGCCAAACTTGGCACACAGAACCCCCATGACCAACGGAAAATACTGGAGGGGTTTGGAATGAATTTCCTCCGCCGGGGAAGGCCACACTTTTTTCCACAGTGGCAGGGAGGCTCCGCCGGAGGACACAGAGGCCTTTGCACTACAGCCTTCGCATTGCACTGCATGTGGAGGTCAAAGCGAAGGGGGCAGGGCCAAAGAAGAAGGCCGTGCAATCCCTCCTAAATGGCTAATTGTTCACTGCCCCCATAAAGGGGTTCACCGCCCCCCGAATTCCCCTGAGCCTCCCACCGCCCCCTTGGATCACCTTATCGCTCACCAGGGGGTGGTACCGCCCACTTTGAGAATCAGTGGTTTAGATCATGGGCTTCCAAAGTCATTATCCAGCATTCAAATCAATAAACCATGCTAGCTCATTTTTTCACATTTCAAAAAACCTTACCCTTATTGTTGCTGAGTAGGGGCAGCAAGACATAAAGCTAAGAACCTGGGTTTTATGCCTCTTTGTCTATTAGAAAACATATACCGATTCCTAAAATTCTTCCCTAAGATAAAGAACTGAAGCTGCAACACTTAAAATACTATTTGTAACATATAAAGCTGAACACAGCCTCGAGAATTGTGATTTATCAGAGGTTCTCAGAAGAAAAACCATAAGCCAGTGGAAGAGTACAGCCTTTGCATCAGAAGGTGGCAGTTCCAGTCTGAAAGAGATTAGGCAAACCTGTTTGTGTGCCTTCAAGCTATTTCCAACTTATGATAATTCAAAAGCAAACCTATTATGATAGTTTCTTGGAAAGATTTGTTGTGAAGGGGTATTTTTGACTTCGTCTGAGGCTGAGAGAGTGTGAATTGCCCAAGGTGACTGGTGGATTTCCATAGACGAGCAGAAATTTGAACTGTGGTTTCCAGAATTGTAATCCAACCCTCAAACCTCTAGACCACACTGGAGATGAAAAAGACCTTCACCAGATGTCTTGGCAAATGACCCCTTAGTCAAAACGGGGGCATAAATTAGATTCTTATGATCCTTTAGTTTCTCCCTGTAAACTGTAGTGTAGTAGTAAATTTTGAAGTGGGGCCCCTTAGCAAGTGGCCAGACTGATCTAGAACAGAAAAGAACAAAACAGATCTTCTGTAAAGCATATGGTCCTTGCCAACACAAGAGCCAGTCTTCAGTACTTTGAACTGCAACAAGGATGCCATACAACAGGGTGCTCATTAGGTAGATCGCGATCTACTGGTAGATTGCATAGGGCATCCTGGTAGATCACAGGCAGGGTGGGAGGAAGGCCCAGTCCCACCCCGCAGGCTCCCGACGCCGACCAAGTGCTGCCAGCCCTGGGTTATCTGAGGTCCTTTCCACACAGTTGAATAAAATCCCATGTTATCTGCTTTGAATCAGATTATACGGCAGTGTGGACTCAGAAAACCCAGTTCAAAGCAGATATTGTGTTATATGTTTCACATTTTTGTAGTGGGTAGGTAGATCATTTTGACTTGGTTGTTTTATAAGTAGCTCGCATGCTGAAAAAGTGTGAGCACCCCTGCAATAACAATGCATCACTGCTGGTATTCTATTTCCCCTCTATTACTACAGAAATTACAGTTAAACTGAGAAGGAACAGGTAAATTAAGCAGTCAGATGATGGCATCACCCCTGTTAGTGAAACAGCCAGAGGGTTTTCACCCTTCGGGCCCTGGCTCCACTATATTACTGTCCATGGAATAAATAGCATCTGAAGAAAAACAATTTAGAGCAGAGGGCGGAAATACATCTTGAAACAGTGCCCCCTCATAGCTTATTTCTATCTGCAGGTGTTTGAATCACAGACCAGGTGTACATTTATTTGTTAGTGTGCAGCTGGACACAAAATGTGCAGTTTATAAATTAATTGTAGCTATATGCAATAGTAGACAGAATCTTTCTTCCTAAATGCATTTAAAATCCCTTATATTGTTTGATCAGATCAGAGTAATACGTGGAAATAAGACTACCCAGTAATACTAGTTGAAAAATGCAGCAGTAAACATCCTCTGAACAAATCTTGCCAAGAAAATACCAGGATAGGATTGTCATTAGTTAGAATCATCGTGACATATAACAACAATCTTATTGACATAACACAAATAATAACTGCAGAGAACCTGCCACTGATACAGAGTGCAAAGAGCAATGTTCAGCTATTTTTCTTCTTCTTCTGTGGTTTGTCCAAAATAGTTTTCCCTGAACTAGAGGTGACTCCAAAGCCATTAACTGCTGTTCTTTGGAAAAGAAAATAAATACAACCATTTGACATAAATATGGTACAAATCTCTGGCACATAAGAAACTAAACAACTCTGGAAGCCAGGATTTGAATGCTTGCTTGGCACTGAAACCCACTGTGTAGCCTAGAAGTCACATACTCTCAGCCTCAGAGGAAGACAAAGACAATTCCCCTCTGAAAAAATCTTGCCAAGTAAATTATATGATAGGTTTGCTACAAATCACTTGAAGGCATGTATCATAACAACCCTGGCACATTGTACGAGGGGGGGAGGGGGGCTGCCTTAACTCCATCTATATATATAAATTTGCTCAGTCCGTTTAATGTCGTATATAGACAAAGAAACTATGGCTCGCAGAAACACCAAACTTGACAACCGACTGGACCATTACACTGGCTACAGACAACGCCAAAAAAACCGACCCTACGTACCTCCCAACACCCCAAAAAACCATCCCCAAAAAACTGCCAACGTACCTCCCACCCCGGCCTCTCCGCTGCCAGTGCGAACGTTTAGAACGTTCGTGCATGGCAGCCAGAGCACAGCGGCCCTATTCCACAGACCACAGAGCCGGCTCTTAAAACCACCCCAATAAGCCCGCGAAAACGGCTCTCCAATCCCCCCTCCCTGATCTCAGGCAAAAAAAACCACCCCAAAAAGCCCGGCTCTCCAGTCCCCCCCCTGATCTCCGGCTGCCCAGGGTGGTATCTCCCGCTGCCGCCGATGCCACAGCCGCGGCCCACTCGCCCTCCCCCGCCGCCCACAGCAGCAGCCGCGGCGCCAGCAGCGAGACGCACGCACGACTCCCGACCCTGGCGTTCCACCCGCAGCACCTGCCAGGCCTGCCCGGGAAGCGGCCCCGCGGCACCGAGGCCCAGGAGGAGGCGCCTCCCTTCCTCCTCCTCAGCCCCTCCTTCTCTGCCTCCTCCTTCCACCTCCCCCTCCGCCTCTCCGAACAGGAACAGTGTTGGGGGCAGCGGGGAGGGAGGGAGAGAAAGAAAGAAAGAGAGAGAGAGAGAGAAAGAGAGACAGAGGGAGGGAAAGAAGGCAGGTTGAAAGCCAGGCCCACCCAGGCACCCACTCGAGGGATCCTGAGGTAAAGACCCAGGACCAGGAAGGCACCTCCCCTTCCCCTCTCTCCCCAGCCAAGGTGGGATCCTCACCGGGGCAAAGGAGGCGGCGTTGGCTTCTGCTCTCCTTCTCCTCCTCCTTTTTCCCGGGCCTGGGAGCCGGCGAAGGTGGAGGAAAAAGGCTGGGCCCAAGCCGGGAAACGCAGGCCTCAGGAAAGCCATGTCCTCCCCTTGGCTCCGCCCCCTCTGTTGATTCCATAGGCCCTGCCCTCTCAGTTACCTCCGTTGGCCCCGCCCCTCCGTCAGCCCCTCCCCTCCCTTGGTTCCAGTGACCCCGCCCCCCTCCTTTGACTCCACCCCCCTAGAGAAGGAAAAGCTGTGCTGCAGAGCTTTGTTCTTAACCTTCTCAAGGCCCTTCCTACTATATAAATATTATATTTATTATGCTATGATTTATATTATTATTGTATTTATTATTATACCATTATTATTTATATTACTGTTATATTTATTGTACTATTATGTATATTACTCTTACATTTATTATACTTTTATTTATATTACTAATATCAATTATAATATTATTTATATTATCATTATATTTATTATACTACTATTATATTTATTGTAATATTATTTATATTACTATTATATTTATTATACTATTATTATTTATATTACTATTATATTTAATATATTTCTCTTACTATTATTTATATTACTGTTATATTTATTATATTTCCCTTACTATTTATATATTTATTATACTATTATTTATACTATCATTATATTTATTATACTATTACTATTTATATTACTATTATATTTATTCTTTTATTATTATATTTATTATATTTCTCTTACTATTATTTCTATGACTATTACATTTATTTTTATATTTCTCTTACTATTATTTATATTACTGTTATATTTATTATACTACTATTATATTTATTGTAATATTATTTATATTACTATTATATTTATTATACTATTATTATTTATATTACTATTACATAAATTATAATATTATTATTTACATTTCTGTTATATTTATTATACTACTATTATATTTATTGTAATAATATTTATATCACTATTATATTTATTATACTATTATTATAGTATTATACTATAAAATTATATTTATTATATTTATAATAATATTATTTACATTATCATAAATAAATATTTATTTATTATTTATACTACTATTATATTTATTGTAATATTATTTATATTGCTATTCTATTTACTATACTATTATTATCTATATTACGATTATATTTATTATATTTATAATACTATTATTTACATTATCATAAATAAATAAATATTTATTTATTTATTTGCAGTATTTATATTTTGCCCTTCACACCCCAGGGGGAATCAGGGCGAATTACAATGTACATATACATGGCAAACATTCAATATAATATATTGTATATATACATATTATATTGATACTGTTATAATGCTATACAATATAATACTACTACTAATAGATCAGAGTGAAGGGCAGGGCTGGGAAGACAGTTCCATCTTGCCTCCACCACTGTGCATATAATATAATATATTGTATATACATATAATATTGATACTATTATAATTTAATACAATGTAATACTAATAATAATATATTATAATTATATATTTTGTATTACGGTATAATGTTATAGTCCTATCTATCTATCTATCTATCTATCTATATATATATATATATATATATATAAAGAGAGCTGTCATTCTAAGTAGCCTATAGACAGAAAAACCACACAAGGCAGACACACCAAATCAGCCCACATACACACAAAACCCCACGAGGTATGTTTACCACCCAAAAAAATAAAATTAAAATTAAACAACATGACCAAAAATACAAAAAAACAATTGGACTACAACTTCCATAATCCCCCATGCCACCGCCCACTGGCAGTTTAGAGTGTCGGAATGTTGATGGTGCTGGCCAATTAGAGGCATTATGCAAATACTCCCTCAGTTAGAATGTAGAGGCTGGGAGCCACCCCCTCTGGCAGTTTAGAGTGTCGGACTGTTGGTGGTGCTGGCCAATTAGAGGCATTATGCAAATACTCCTTCAGTTAGAATGTAGAGGCTGGGAGCTACCCCCCTCTGGCAGTTTAGACTGTCGGAATGTTGGTGGTGCAGGCCAATCAGAGGCGTTATGCAAATAATCCCACAGTGGAAACCAATCAGAAAGCTGGCACATATCCACATACATACAAACATTCACTTTGTTGTCCCAGGCCTGGGAATACAGGACTACCATACAACAAAAGGAAGATACAAATCCCAACTCATCCTGAGCAAACTGCTAAAGGTCTCTTAATGTTATCAACAAGAGGCAAAACGACCATCTGTCAAGAGTCCTTTGATTCTGCTTTCCCACCATGTGGGTAGAAGAGGTTAGCCACAGAATATGGCACAGCAACGCGTGCACGGGTCAGCTAGTATAATATAAATTAAATGGGTCCCTGATTATACACCAAAGTAATATATACCCACAAGTACAACAGTATATATAGGTCAATAATCAATAAACAGATATGAAATATAAATTTATATTGGATAAACAAGTACAAATTTACAAATATAATGTTGATGCCCGGTACATCAGAATGAATATCAAACTAAACATAAATTTGCCACTTGTGAAGTCAGTCAGTTGAACTGAAGAGTCAGTAGAGCACATGGCCGGTTTCGCCTTTTTAAAGTCTTCCTCAGGTGACTATGTAATTGTACATTTCTGTGACAAACACTGTACACTTCTCTCCCAAGTAGCATTCTGTCTTTTCTTGACCTATTCATACTGTTGTATTTGTGGGTGTATATATTAACTCCATATCAGGCAGCTTGAGAACATTGGCATAAGGAATTTATCCAGTGAGAATATTTGCTTTTTTAAAAAAAATGTTGTGGAAAATTTCTATATGGAGATGAAGTTATGGGTCTTTCAGTGTTTCATTGTTTTATTCTCTGGTCTCTGATCTCCTGCTTCCTTAGGGGAACCATGTGAAGTTTGCCATTCATAATGATCTCTCTGGATGTGTTCCATGACCTCAGTCCACGTGAAAAAGGCCTGATCAGGGATGAAGGAAGAGCACACCCAAACATGGGGTGGCAAAATCCCAGAAGACACTTCCTTATTCTTCGCAGTTGAAGGCCTCTGGAGCTGGCGGCTTTCTCTAGAGCTGTTGCAACATAACACACCTCTGAGTTGCCTTTGGCTTAAGGGAGGAGTAACAGCAGCAGCTGCAAAGCTTTCCGTTGTATAGAGAAGCCATGCCCAGCTGCCTTCCAGCTTTTAATAGAGGTAGAAAAGACGTTATGAGCTATCTAATCCAACCCCATTCTGCCATGCAGGAGCACACAATCAAAGTATTCCCAACAGATGGCAATCCAGTCTTGGAGGACTCTGAGGCAGCCTACTCCACTGTTAAACAGCTGTTACTGCCAGAAAGTTCTTCCTAATATTTTAGTGGCATCTCTTTTCCTGTAATTGGAATCCATTGTTCTCTAGAGCAGCAAAAAACAACTGTAATTACTCATGAAAATTGTCAATTAAGAGACCTTGAACTGGAACTCTGGTCTGGACTATGATTTGGATTTGTGGACTCACACTTGTTGGGTTAATATTTTAAGGGCCAATCTTTTAAATGTATTCTTATTGCTTTTTAAATGTCCTTTTGTTGCTGTTGACCTGTTTATATTAATTGCTGTGCTGGGGCTGTTTCTTTGTCAGCATCTAACGACTGCCAATTGTAAGCCGTCTTGAGTCCCCCTTCAAGGGTTGAGAAGGATGGGATACAAATGCCCTAAATAAATAATAAATAAAATCTATCTATCTATGTATATAATAAAAGTCAGTGTTTGTATGCTGAGGGGGGGAGGTGTATGTGGCAGCTTTCTGATTGGCTGCCAGTTTGACAAGCCACTGTGATTGCTACGAATGGCAAACCTGGACCAAACTTGGCACATTTAACTCCCATGTCCCACTTTACATCCTGGTGCAGTTTGGGGGAGGTGGACCGCAGATTATGGGATTTGTAGTACTTTTAAACCCTTTGGTTTCAACAGACCATTGTGGCCCCCAGCAAAGACCGATAAAGACCAAACTTGGCACTTAGAGCCCCCAGGACCCACTCTACATCCTGGTGAGGTTTGGGCGAGGGCGGCCCATAGATAATGGGACTTGAAGTACCTCCACTCACTTCCAGAGACCACTGAGACCCTCATCCAATGACTGATTAAGACCAAACTTGGCCCTCATAACTTTTGCGAGAGGATGGCCAATGGATGATGGGATTTGTAGTACTTTCCAACCCTTCGGTTCCCACACTCCATGGCCCCCAACAAAGACCGATAAAGACCAAACTTGGCACACAGAGCCCCCATGACCCCCTCTACAACCTACTGCTGTTTGGGGGGGGGGGAGGACCACGGATTATGGAACTTGAAGTACCTCCACTCACTTCCTGAGACCCCAGCAACACTCATCCAATTACCAACACAGACCAAACTTGGCAAAGAGAGCCCGCATGGCTAACTCAACACTCTGGTGCAGTTTGGGGGAAGGATGGGCAGTGGATGATGAGACTTGAAGTACCCATCACTGACTTTCTGAGACCACTGTGACCCTCATCCAATGACTGATCAAGACCAAACTTGGCACATAGTCTATTCTACATCCTGCTGCAGTTTCGAGGATGAACCACGGATGATGGGACTTGAAGTACCTTCACTCACTTCACCAGACCACTGTGACCCTCATCCAATGACTGATCAAGACCAAACGCGCCACATAGACTCCCATGGCCCAGTCTACATCCTGGTGCTGCTTGGAGGAGGATGGACCATGGACGATGGGACTCGCAGTACCTTCACTAACCTCCTGAGACCACTGCAAGCCACATGATTCTGCAGATGAGAGCCTGCAATGGGACAACATGTGGTTGGAGGGGTATGGGACTGCAGATAGTTTTAGTGAAGTTTCCATGGATGTTGACTCTGACTCCGATCAGTATGAGAGCCCGGGCGGCCTTGGTTCTCAGGAACCAAGTGATAAAGACCAAGCTTGGCACATAATGGCGTTCTCAAATAACCCGGGCACCGCTGGGTCCCCAAGCTAGTAAATCATAAACAAGCCTGCCCCTTCCTCAATGTGACATCCCTTCGAATATTTAAATATGTTCCCTCTCAACCTCGTCTTCTCCAAGTTAAACATATCCATAAATAGAAAGGTTAGAGAAAGAGGTTCAGCTGCTCAATACGTTTGGAAAATAGGATACCAGAAGGAAAAGTACTTTTGGATCAGACTGGAGAATGTGGGATATTTAAGGAGAGGGCAACAGAGACAAAGATATCTTTTTCACGCTATACAGTTGTAGCACTATAAAATGCCATGGCAACACCCTGTGCATTTTACAATTTAGTGAGGCCCAGAAGCAATTAAAAGGCATTCTTTCTACAAATTCCAAGCTTCCATTGGATGCTGCCAACCCCAAGATTGTACTGTAAAACTACAAATCCAGGTGCATCTAGAGACTGTGAAATTAATACAGTTTGACACCAGTTTGACTGTGATTCTAGATCAGGCATGGACCAACTTTGTGTGTCCCGTCCCCGTCCCCCGTCCCCCGGAGTGTTTTGGACTTCAATTCCCACAATTCCTAACAGCCTACGGCAGAATCTTAAGGAACCAAAAATGTGATTTTTTCCCCTCCCCTTCTTCTTTTTGCTGCTGCCTCCATTTGCACATTTTCCATGGCCCTGTGTGGTGTGCCTCCTTGGCCACTAGATGTCGCCCGCGGAGCCTCTCCCGGCTGTGCTGCGCCATTAAGCCACAGCGGAGCCAAGGAAGCGTCCTCTTGCTTTCTTCTGCTGGGGACAAGAATGAGAGAGAATGAGCCAGAGAGACACCTTGGTGCATCTGTTTGCTGGAGGGTAGGTTTCCCCTTCCAAGAGGCTGGTGGGATCGGGTTGCGGGTCGGGGCAGTGAACGTGTGAATGCGCGTCAACCCTTGCAATCGCTTTGGAAAGAGAGGGAGGGGAGGGGGCTCACTCTGCGTCCGCACCAACAGGCCTATCAGGCACTGAAGCGCGTTAGGAGCCGCTCTGGAAGAACCAAGTTGCAGCATCTTGATCCCGGGGAGAAGAAGAAACCTTTGTCTCGCCTTAGCTTCCGTGCAAATGGCTCCCGGAATCTGGGCGTGTTCGCTTTCGGACAGAGTGCATCTACACTGTAGAATTAACGCAGTTTGACACCACTTGTAACTCAGTGCTATGGAACAATGCGAAGTTAGCAGCCCTGTGTACACAGAAATGCAGATGAACAGCATTAAACCGAGATTATATGGCAATGTGTAGTCACATAGTCCAGTTCAAAGCATTTAATCCGCATTCAAAAACTGGATTATATAGCAGTGTAGACCCAGCCGTAGTTTGGTGAGGGGTCAGCATTATTGGGCAGAGAAATCTATAAAGACCTTGCAAAAAAAAGTGGACAAACTTGGGCCTTGCAGGTGTTTTGGACTTCAACTTCCACAATTCCTCACAGCCTCAGGCCCCTTCCAAAGGAAGGGGCCTGAGGCTGTGAGGCATTGTGGGAGTTGAAGTCCAAAACACCTGCAAGGCCCAAGTTTGCCCAGGCGTGGATTAGAGAGATGATTGGCCAAAATTCACAAAATGAAGTTCAACAGGGACAAAAGCAAGATACTCAATTTAGGCAGAAATTTTTTTGCAAAGATACAGAATGGAGGACAATACCTGGATCGAGAGCAGTACGTGTGAAAATAATATTGGGGTCCTTGTGGACAACAAGTTAGACATGAGCCAACAATGTGATGCGGTGGCAAAAAAAAGTTAATGGGATTTTGGCCTGCATCAATAGGAGTATAATGTCTAGATCCAGGGAAGTCATGCTACACCTCTATTCTGCCTTGGTTAGACCACACCTGGAATCACACTGTGTCCAATTCTGGGCACAGCAATTGAAGAGAGATATTGACAAGCTGGAATGTGTCCAGAGGAGGGCGACTAAAATGATCATCAGTCTGGAGAACAAGCCCTATGAGGAGCAGCTTAAAGAGCTGGGCATGGTTAGCCTGCAGAAGAAAAGACTTGAGAGGAGACACGATAGCCATGTATAAATACGTGAGAGGAAGTCATAGGGAGGAGACTAGGACGCGGAACAATGGCTTCAAACTACAAGAAAGGAGATTCCATCTGAACATTAGGAAGAATTTCCTGACTGAGAGCCGTCGTTCAGCAGTGGAACTCTCTGCCCCAGAGTGTGGTGGGGGCTCCTTCTTGGAAACTTTTAAACAGAGGCTGGATGGCCATCTGTCAGGAGTGCTTTGAATGCAAGTTTCCTGCATCTTGGCAGGGGGCTGTACTGGATGGCCCATGAGGTCTCCTCCAACTCTTTGATTGTATTACCCTAACTCCTAGGCCAAAGTGGTGTCAAACTGCCTTAATTTTCCAGTGTGGATGCAGCTATGGGCTAATAAGACACAAAACCTCATCACACTAGAGCAGGCCTGGGCAAACTTGGGCCTTTCAGGTGTTTTGGACTTCCAACTCCCACAATTCCTCACAGCCTCAGGCCCCTTCCAAAGGAAGGGGCCTGAGGCGGTGAGGAATTGTGGGAGTTGAAGTCCAAAACACCTGAAAGGCCCAAGTTTGCCCAGGCCTGCACTAGAGAACGAATCCACTTAAAATCCTGCAGAATTCTGGGCTTTGTAGTTGAGTGTTCAAGGCTCCTCCCTAAACTACAAACCCCAGAATTCCGCAGGAGGCAGAAGCCGGATTTTAAGTGGATTCATTCTCTAGTGAGAGGAAGTGATTTAAGCCAAGGCAGGGCGAGAGCTGGAGGGAAGAAGAGGGTTGCTCAATCTTTTGAGCTGCTTTCCCTTTTCTTTCTTTTTTTACTTGGAGGCAATTTCCAGCCTCAAGAGCCAAAGGTGGAGAGATAAAACTCAACTCTCTTTTCAGATAACGCTGCTTGCCTCTGAGGGTGCGTCTACACTGCAGAACTAGGGCAGCTTAATGATTCCAGTGCTGTGGAGTTGTGTTTCCACAAGGCCTTTCTCCCCCTTCCTCCTCCTCCTCTCTCCCTCTCCCCCCCCTCCCTCTGGCTTCCATTGATGCGCTTTGCCTTGCGTCGCTGCGTTACTCGCGGTCACGTGCTCGGAGCCTGATAAGCCTCGCGCCGGCGACGTCACAGCCCCGCTCCAGCCAATCGCGGCCTCTGTTTATCTTGGGCCGCGTTTCGCCTTGAGAAGGGGAAAGAAGGCCTCAGTGGAAGCCGCCTCAGTTGCCCCCTTGTCACTGGAGGAGGAGGACGGTTGGGTGTCTCTTTGAGGGAGGAATCATCATAGTTTGGGAGAAGGAATGGTGAGGGAGCCCAGGGCCCTCTGGGGTTGCCTTTCCTAAGCAAGAGGGAAATACCTGGTCCCCTTTCTGAGGGGAAGGAGGCGTTAGGAAGAGAGCCTACCTTTGGAGAATGAGAGGATGAACCAGAAGGACACTTGTGTGCACCTTTTTGCTGGAGGGTGAGTGGAAAGTAGCTGTGGTGGTCCTTTTCTCTCTCTGCCTCTCATGCTTTTTCCCCTTTCTGTTTCAACCAGGCATGGGCAAACTTCGGTCCTCCAGGTACTTTGGACTTCAACTCCCACAATTCCTACATTCTATACCAGGCCTGGGCAAACTTTGGCCATCCAGGCCAATAGGCTGTTAGGAATTGTGGGAGTTGTAGTCCAAAACACCTGGAGGACCAAAGTTTGCCCAGGCCTGTTCTATACCATTCTTCCAATTGAGTTTCAGTTTTATCTCTTCTCCCTTCCCCTTTAAACTCTTCTCCCTCTATTTTGGAGCCCCCGGTGATAGAGCGGGTTAAACTGCTGAACTTGCTGACCAAAAGATCAGCGGTTTAATCCAAGGAGCGAGGTGAACTCCCACTGTTAGCCCCAGCATCTGCCAACCTAGCAGTTTGAAAATATACGAGTATAAAATATACGAGTAGATCAATAGGTTCCGCTTCAGTGGGAAGGTAACGGTGCTCCATTGCAATCATGTCAGCCACATGACGTTGGAGGAGTCTACGGACAATGCTGGCTCCTTGGCTTAAAAATGGAAATGAGCGCTATCTCTCAGAGTCAGACAAGACTAGACTTAATGTCAAGCCTTTACCTTTTTACTTTACTCTCTGTTTTATTTAATTGTTGTTATTTGCTTTATTTTTATTCCGCCTTTCCCCCGAAACACAATACCATGCAAATTAAAAGCAAAGCATGTAAATATGATTTTTTTAAAAAAAAATACAGTATATAAATCTTTGTGTCATTAAATGTTAAAATTAAGAGTTAAGAACTAGACAACCCTTTCCCCAATTCCTCACTGAGTACAGTTTCTTGTCTATCGCTCTGCATATAATAATATCCTTTTTGGCATCTCAAGACACTGTCTCTGTGCTTATGCAATAACATCATTGTTATTATCTCTCAAAGCTCGAGATGGAATACAACATAAGATGCATCTACACTGTAGAATGAATTCAGTTTGATACCAGGTTACTTGCCATGGCACAATGCTATGGAATCCTGGGCTTTGAAATTTGGCGAGGCGCCAGCGCTCTTTGGCAGAGATGGCTGTAAAACTTGTAAAATTCCAGCTCCCACAATTCTGTAGCATTGAGCCAAGTCCAATAAAGTTGTTTCAAAATTGTATTAAATCTAAAATGTAGATGCACCCTGGGTTCTCATAGGGAACCATGTTAAATGAAGCAAGTGGCTCACCAAACTACAACTCCCAGGATTCTACAGCATTGAGCCCTGACTGTGCCGTCACTCCCAGGCACTTAACAATAAAAACTTTGATGTGCCTTTCTCCACAACCTGGGGACTGCAGGTGCCTTCTCTTTGAGGCTCAAGGGTCCCAGCAAACAAACCCACTATAGGTAAAATAAAACAGTCTTTTATTTAAGCAAAGTCCTGAAGGAACTTGGTACAAATTTTAGTAGTCCTTAACAGTTTCAAAAGCAACAAAAAAGGGATAAAACAGCTCCCTTGAAGGCTCTTTCACTCTCTTCCCAGGTTGCTGGGGTAAGGATTGACAAATCCCCCTTTAGCCTCCACCAATGTCAGGGAAATCCGGGGATATTCCCTGACCTAGCCCTGAGTAACTAATTAGAAGGAGAGGATCCTTCCCTAAACTAACTCAGAACCAGTTTTAAAGGCAGAACTACTGGTGTTGCAGATAGATAGCCCCAAAATACAGCAGGGAAGTGCGGGACTTCGGCAAGGTACAACTGGCTAGCCATCTATACAACAACGAACTCAGCAAGTTGGTATCGTACTTACGATGGCCTTTTCTAAGCTGCCCTAGCTCGACCAAGACACATCTGAGTCGTTCTCTAGCCAGGAGAAGACTGAAAAGAAAACTCAAAATGGAGGATGGTGCCTGGGAGAAAAGACGGGGTTTTAAACTCCAAGGGATACATTTTGCAGGGCACCTAGCAAGTTCTGCAAAACTGGCTGCAAAAAACTTGCAAACACCAGCCACCAAGGTGCAACTGTGTCTGGAATAATCCCTGGGTAAAATGCAAAAGGAAAATGCTGTTTTCTATAACAAACTATGGGGCAATGCACATAAAACGTCTGGAAGACGGAACACTGACAGTTAAAGTCTTGTTGAACTGCAATAATTCTATAATGTAGATACATCCATAGTTAAAATACCTCCAATACTGAAATAAAGCCACAAAACCATTAAAACATATACATTAAGTGAGATAGATTTGACAATACATTAAAATAATTCATGTCACCAAAATGTAATTTTAAATTCATAGTTTGAAATTGACTGGTATGTCTGCTAGAAGAAATAGATCTTTAACTGTGTTTCAAATTCTGACACAAAACATACAGTGTCCCAAAATGTTTTTATATGTAATATTTTATTTACAGTTTTTATATTCATAAAACAACATTAAAGAAATGTTTTATGCATATCAAAAAAACTTGCTATATATTTACACTGAGAACCCAGCAACTATAAATCCTGCAGATAGCTGATTCACTCTCAAAGATTTTGCATACTGGAAATGTATAGCATACAGCCTGAAATGCTTGGGACTAGAAGTATTTTGGATTTTTTCCCCAGATTTTGGAATACTTGAATTCTTTTAATGGAATGTCTTAGAAATGGGACCCAGGTCTAAACACTACTTTCATTTATGAATCATATACATGGTATACGCCCTTCCGGACAATGTTCGGGCCATTTCCGAACTGGCCCCGTTCCGGAGGGCGTGCAAGACGGCCCTCTTTGGCTTGGCCTTTAATTAGGCACACCGGTCTAAGAACTTTGCTATGTCCTCGTACCCATATTGGTTGATGTAATCTGTTTTAATGTGGTTTTATGTTATGTGTTTTAAACTGTAGGGCCGTATGTCGCTATAAGAACGAACAATAAATAAATAAATAAATATACTATACACATAACTTGACATAATTTAATACAACATATTTTAATGATTTTGTGAATGATACAAAGTTTGTGTATATTGTACTGTCAGAAAGCAAAGGTGTCACTATATTAGTAACTCATGTGGATAATTTCAGATTCTGGATTTCAACATTCCAGAAAATGGATACTCAACATGTTTATTTATTTATTTCGGGATTTTACCCCGCTCTTCTCAACCCCCAAGGGGGGACTCAGAGCGGCATGTACTCTAAACCAGCATTTCACTGCGGAACTCAGGTGTTCCACAAAACCATAGGCGTTCTGTAAAAAAAATTAGAAATCAAATTTTAAAAGGATTTAAAAATCAAATCACAAAAAGCCAATTATTTGATTTACAGCCTTTGTAATAACGATTTTTTTATTTTATTGGTAATGTAGTTATTTGGCTTCACATTTCAATATTTTATTTGCCATGGGTTTTTATTTTATCAAAAGTAAAATTTATACCATAAGTGGACATTATATATAAAATTAGGAATTGTATTTGAATTACTGTAAAATGTTCCAGAACATATATTTTGATTAAACAAATCAGGGATAGAGTTAGGATTCCACAGAAGATAAATATCTTCTGAAGGTTCCATGGCTGAAAAGGTTTGGGAATTGCTGCTCTTAACAGGGTGCACTGGGTGTCACAAAAATGTTTTCACCCTGACAGTAGCTTTGGTGATTACTTAGAGGCTCAGTAAATTCATTAATGTTGAAGAATAAATGTTATAATAATGATTTAACCAGCTATTAATTTTATCTTAAATTGTAATTTTATGGAAGCAATTCAGAGCCACACCTCCGTTCGGCAATGCACTGTACTTTGTCAAAGCAGAGTTGTAAATTCTCATAAAGTTTCACTTGTGATTTTACAACATTTCTCTACCCTTGAAATCTTTGCTCCTGTTAGGGCTAGATACATTTTGGGAAATTATTCATTGTGGGGGGAAATGGCAAAAAATAAAATTTTAAAATCAAGGATGCCGAGGTGTTATGGGTGTATACATTTGTTGTGGGGGTATCCTATATTTGTATATGAGAGCCAGTCTGCTGTGTTTACACAGGCATTCCCCGAATTACATGCATAAGACTTACAAATGTCTCATATTTAAGAATGCAGATGAGACATCAGGAAGTGAGAGACTCTACCCCTAGTAAGAATTCTCACCAATTCTTGTTTTCACAATAAGCCATTTTTTTTTCCAAAATGCAGTTATCACAGGGACAGAAGTTTTGGTGAAATCTTCTGAACAGGGACACAGATAGCAAATCAAACACCACAAAGAGTGTTGCCCCTTCCCTTTGATATCTATGTTTTTCTGGGGTTACACTTTAAAAATGTACACGTTGCAATTTACATTCAACTGAAGAACAAACCTACAGAACCTATCTTGTTCGTAACTTGGGAACCTTCCACACAGCCCTATATCCCAGAATATAAAGACAGAAAATCCCACAATATCTGAGTGTGGACTCAGGTAATCCAGTTCAAAGCAGATATTGTGGGATTTTCTGCCTTGATATTCTGGGATATAATACTGTGTGAAAGGGCCCTTGGTGACTGCCTGTATAGATGCATAACACTTTTGATTCTTTGCATACAAGGTGCTATTTACACTGTCACCTGGATTTTAGGTACAAGAGATTATAAAATGCATCAAGGGTTTCTTAATAGACCCAGCCTGGTGTCATAGATTCAATGTTGGGCTATGATTGAGTGTTGTAGACCAGGTTTCAAATTGCGTACACTGCCATATAATCCAGTTCAAAGTAGATAATATGGGTTTTATATGGCAGTGTAGTGTAGTCCTATACATGATTACTCAGATGTAGGTCCTATTGAATTCAGTGTACTCCTATGTCTAGGGGTACAGGTTTGCAGCCTAAATAACTTGTAAAAGTTATTGATTTCTGAATTCTTACATAAATTTAGTAGTAGACAGAGATATTATGCCTAAAAAACAGTGTTTTACCTAGATATAGAAAAAATATCTCCATATTTTAAGTTTCTTTATTGAACAACAGCTCAAAGGTTTTTTTCCTTATTGAGAGAGGATTTTGCAAGGCCCTGAAGGTTTTTAAAGATGTATTTTTCTGTTGTGCCACCACTAGGGTGACTAAACTAAAATAAAATTGGCCATTGGCATTCACTGGTTCCTTCTAAATTGAAAATATTAAAATGCTCTTTATTCCAAGCTCTCTTTGTGGCAGTAAGGAAAGCTATACAGTGTTCCCTTGCTACTTCACGGTTTGCTTATTGCGGACTCGCTGTTGTGTGGATTTCAATTTTTTTAAAATTTAAAATATATATATCGTGGTATTTTTGCTGTTTTGAGGGGTTTTTCCGCTGCCGCTCTCCAAGGTGCTTTCCCTCCTAAGTCCTCCCTCCCTCCCTCCAGCCTTGAAGGGCCTTTCCTTCACTTTATTGTAAGTTTGTAAAGACTTAAAATAGTATATAACTACTAAAATGTATAAATATTAAAATAAATATAGCGTCCCTACATCACAGTTTTTCACTTATTGCGGGAGGTCCTGGAGCCTAATCCCAGCAATAAGTGAGGGAACACTAGACATAAAGCATATACAAAACAATTTCTTTCACAAAAATATTCCAACAGATTTTGGTCAGAATATTTTTTTTATTACAGTAGGGTTACTGTAATTTGAAAATCAACTTGAAGGATTTTTTTAAAGGAAAATTCAGGTTGATTGTTCAGTTTTTTTCACTTGATGAAGAATGTGCAAATATTTCCTGCTGGAATGCATTGCGATTTTTCTTAGAATGAAATACATTATAAGACTCATATTCTCATGAGCTTTCATTGGAAGTTTCATTTTATTCTCCCTTCATAGATACATACCTACTTATAAATTATTAGGCCCTTTGTACATTTGTAACAATCACTTTGTTTTTTGTTGCTGTACTTCAGGCAACTAGAAAGTAACTATTTCTTTCGAATCCTCCCTTCAGATACTGTTTTTGTCTAGATTATCTATATCTCTTACATTAGTAGATTTTTCTTTGTGGATGAAACACAGATTGTGTGCTTAATGCGCAGGGTGAGGGTGGTCCTACAATCAGGGCCATGTGACTTGACTTTGAGCTAGTAATTTTCCTTTATCTCTGTCTTGTGGAAGTGCCCTGAACTAGAATCTTTGTTTTCAGCTCCAAGGTCCCTTGAAAATGGTCAAAGTTCATGTTATGCATAAGATACTTGAATAAGCCTTGGGTAGCTTGGTTTTAGACGTAATAGCTAAAAGCTTCGTAATAGCTAAAAGCTTCCTCACTTTTCAAAGCTGGGCAATATTCAGGCAGAACAGAGTGAAAGTAATTTGGGGTCATCAATCCCAACTATTTTTGTTACTCAGCTTCTAGGGAAAGCCCTTTGGCTTCTTTCCTCTTACAGCTTGCCAGTCTTGTTCTATTTCTGCCTCCTTAGTTATGGATGCATATTATTATTTATATTGAATAGCTTTCTTGCTTAATATGTATTGAAAATCTTGTCATTTTTTGAATGTTAGAAAGTGCAAAATTCTGAAGGTTTCTGCCCTGTTACAGAATTGATTAATGTGTTTAATTTAGTAGAAACCACATATCAAAATGTGAGAACAGTTGTAACAATTAATTCTAATTTTAAAAGATTAGCAACACAAAGAATGCATTAACTCATCCATTTTGGTAATTCTAGATGGAAATCAATACTGGTTAGTAAAATTATTATAAATAAGGTACGCAGTTAATGAGTTGAACTCTCCCAGTAGTCCACAGAAGAAAGGAAGGCTTTGAGGATGATATTTCAAGCAACAATAACATCAACAATAGTTGGGGAGGAGGGATGAAATATATTAGAAACATCAACTGGCTAGTGAGGATAGCTAGGGAACAGTCCGGTAAAACAATAGTAAGTAAGGATAAAATTCAGAGAGACTTAATGAATTATTTTCTCTTGTTACTTCATAAGAAAGCAGGCAGATATCAATGCCTGAACTTAGAGTTTCAGAAAAGAAACCGAGAAATTGAAACAAATATAGTAAGACCCCGTATCCATGGGAGATATCTCCCTCACCAGCCTGTGGTTACCTGAAACCATGTATGTGACCAAAACTATTCAGTAACTGATTTCTGATCTCAGCATACCATGGAGTTTCTCTGGAGGACCTAAAAATGCCTTGAAAAGTACATTGTCTAGGAATTTGCTAGGTCCCCAAACACAACTCTGTGGTACCTTCTGAGGGAACATACCATAAAATCCATCTGGAGGATCTAGCATATTCCTAGAAAGATGATTCTCCTCTGGTGTGGGTAAGTGAAAACATGGAAAAAAGTTCTAGTTACAGAAATCCCACTGTAGTTTTACAAGCAATGAAGCCTTACTATTTGTTCACATATAGAAAATTTGGCCTATGTGGTACGGTAGTTATTCTAGGGTTTGCAAAGATGTAAACTGAAATTGCTGACTTCCTAACAAAAACATGTAGACTCTTCTGAAGATAAGAACCTACAGGTGAGTCAGCTTAACTGTATTCCAAGTGGATTGGCAAAAAGACCTTATTAAAGATTAAACTATCAGGTATAGATATATCTTTTTCATGGGAGTATCAGCTATATAGATATAAGTTGGTCAGTAAATACTTTTTTCTTGGATGTTCGGATAACTGTCAAATGCTTTTTATGAGGTCATACCAGACCTTCCTGACCAAATATGTTAGCCATTATTAATGAATTGAAACCTGATGACATCACAGAAGGTAGATATTAAGAATGAATGCTCTGTTTTTATACTGGGAAGATGTAAATAGAGGCATCCTCTCAAAATTTACATTTGAATTAGTATTTTTAAGTGTTCATAAATATCAGGGTTTTTAAAAGTCATACTTTTCACATAATCTGGGTCCAAATTAGTATAGCTAAAAAGCGTACAATTCAAAGTGTTTAATTCTTTTCAAAACTATATTATTAAAATATTCATTTAAAGTAGTTTTAAAACATTAAAGCAATAGTAATAAAAATAAAAGTATAGCATCCCCTAATTCAAGGACCAACTGCAATGATTAGTTAAGAGGCAAAGGCTTATATAATGTTTGCCCAGACAGATGGAAAAAAGCAGAGAAGAATTATGGTGGTGGATATGAGAGGAAACCCCTTTTCTTCCTCCCATCAGAACTGGAAAACTCAGGAAGCTTATAGGTAATCTGGACATATTCCCTATAGGACTTAATAGGTCTTAACCAAGTATACAAGCAGTCCCCAAGTTACCAACAAGATAGGTTTTGCAGGTTTATTCGTAAACTGATTTTGGAATTGTCGTGAAGAGTTTGGTGAAAGTAATCTTTGGTGCAACTCCTCTGAAAAGGTAAAAATTGTGTTTGAGATGAGCAGCTAAGAAATAAAAAATTAGCTTGAAATTGATCATAACATAATGCAAATCTCTGGTGAAGCTGCAATTAGATTACTCTAACCTGGTGTAGTTAAAGCATCTCAAAAAGAATATTCTGCAGCTGGAAAAGATATTGGAAGAACTGTGTATAAGGGAAAGGCTTCTTCATCTTCCATTGTTTCTAGGAAATTATCCAAAAATGTCTAGAGGCTTTATCTTCCTAGTGCCTTTTGTTTCATCATGGACTAGATTTCTCCTAAGAAGCAGAATTTTTTTAAAAAATCCTGTAATATTCGTTAGGTTTTGAGTTGGTGAATGAATGGAGAATTTGTACCTGGTTTTCTCTCACTCTAGTCTAGTTAGTTTTGTTGCTTTTTCCCTTTATTTGGCATGCTTGTTTTCTGTAAAAATCATTCATTCCTTTTCTACAGGTCCTTGGGTGTTATTATGAAAAGATGTTTTTTAAACTAGGTTGTCAATCCAAGTGCATTTTTACCTATAGTAAAATCAGCCCTAGAGCAAATATACATTAGGGCTGTTTCTGTGGAAATAACTTCAGACTTTGTTTCTAGTAGGTAGACAAGATCCTAATTAGAAATAGATAGTTAAGGACTAGGGAAATTATTTTTGTAAATTATACAGTTTTGTTGTAAAAATCTGATTCTTTTGCAACAGTACAGCTTTCTCCTGAGTTGCTGACTGCAAAGACCATGTGTATCTGGGCTTTCAGTAAGTTACTATAACTACCGTAATCATTTACTTGGAAACGTCAGTAGCCTTATTTGTTTCTTGTATGATAATAATTTGGCTATAATAATTGTTCAGGTGCATTATACAACCCACTCATGTGATCTGCTATCAAAGTTTGAATAAATAGGACTGGATATAAGAATTTCCCATCAAATCAAGTTACAACCAAGATATTTCACCACTATAGCCACATATTGTTAATGTCTCAGGGAAAGTCATACGTGAATACAAAGGAGGTTCTCTTTATACATTCTGTAAATTAAAGCACCTACCTGGACACTAATAGGACTTCCTTATCCTTCAATCTCCATGCACATTTGCAACCACAAAATATGATTATTGATTCAACAAACTGAACACTAAGTTTGGGGATTTAAAATTTCATCAAATGGTTATTCTATAAATAAGCATTTTAATTTTTGCATAGAAACATTATGCAATTTAAAATATTAATGATGAATTGGTTATAGTTATGAATTGGTTTTCCCAATACATGTTAATTAAGCAAAACTGATGTTTAGGTAATTTTCATGTGTATTTTATCAGAGCTTATGTTCCTGATACTATGCACATGGAAATTATCTAAACATCTTGAACAAGAAATGTCTTTTTACACTGTGCTCGTTACGTGGACCTTTCTGCTCAGTACTGTTAAAGCTAATGTATTAATTTCAGTATCGGATTAGGGATATCTTTGTGTCACTTATATTTTAATAAATGATTCCTACAGATTTGTTGGTTAAATGTTGCAGCCCTATATCTGTCTGTTAACATTATTGTACATACTGTGACTACTTTAATGGAGACAGTATAACTGCTGTTCATGTATAACTTCAAGTAATCATGGTGTTCTAGTGAGTGCATTTGTGGTTGATGAAAACATAAGAGTGTAAAAGCTAGACAGTGTTTGATTACTGTTAGTGTTGACTCAAATTATTTTAAGAGTCACAACACCTGAGTTCTCAGAAAAGCAGAGTTTGTTCGAAAACAGAAATAATACTAAAAGCTGAGCACTTCTTGTTTATGAATATATTTCTGATCTCATTTCTCCTGTTGAAATATCAACAAATACTTCAATATTTGTTCTTAGTGGGTGAAAGCAGGTATTTTTGGTGCAGGTCATCCAAGAAAACAGTCTCAGTGATCCTGAAGACTGAAAGAGTTTTTATATAACTCTGGAAGTGAAAAGCTTGGGTGGGGTTAGTCCTAGAGTATTTAAAATGACTGTTTTTCACAGCACTTGTATAAAATAAGCCCAAAAGACTTCACAGTGTTGTGCAGAGTAACTTATAGGCATGTGCATTTAAATGAGCTCTCGCAGTTCAGAAGTTACTCAGAATTTGGAAGGGGAGAAATATAATAATGTACTTATTTGCTAGGATTTGGTTCCTGGAACCCCTGAAAATACCAAATATAATGTATATACAGTGGTGTGATAATCATATCTCTTGTATAAAATGGCAAAATTGCTGTTTCTTTTTTGGATTTTAGGTGTGATTTGACCTGATTTTTTTTTGTAAGAGGAGAATATTTTCAAACCTTGAATTGTTGAATCTGAGGATGTGGAGGAGTGACTATACAGTAAAATAGCTTTTATGTGTCATGTAGTAACAGAGTACATCTTTTAAAAACTTTGCATATTATAAAAATACTTATTTAACTATAGGTTCAATTTTTTTTGGATAGAGGTTAAACACTTTCTGTTACTGACTATCTATAACAGAAAGTTTTGTTTTACTTCATGCATTTTAATAACAAGTTTAGTAGATAAATAAAGGGAAACAATTTAACATATTTGGAACAGAAATCATGTACGTACTTTAAAAAAAATTAAACTCTGGTTTTATCTGCCCCACCTGTTGTTAAATTTGTACTAACATAACATTTCTTGTGTATTTTAAGGGCACTGTTGATATATTTAACAAGACACTTAGTTCTTTTTATATGCTGACCAAGACAGAACTTTATTTAGGGACAGCACAAGAAGTAAGCTTGAATAGCCAGGCTCTTTATTCTTGAAGTAAAAACTGCAGTTGGGCAATAGGTGTTGCGTGTGTGTTTCAAATTAACCCAGTTTCTTATCTGAAGTGAATTTATTTGATGCAGTATCTCATGGAACAAGAGCACCAGTGATTAGCATTCTGTGAAACTTAAGAAATCATGTTCTTTGATATGAATGTCTATAAAAAAACTGAATGAAGGAAAATTAAATTTTAGACAGAGCTCCATTTGTACAGTGAAAAAGATATTCTATATAGGATGTGCAAATTGATATTAAGAAAGGCATATAAAAGTCTACTATGATAAAAGAACGTTCACTTCACAAGTTATTTGCTGTAATTGTGTCAATCCACCAGTGGGAAATCAAGCTGCTGAAACTGGAAACTCACATTGATGGCACTTCATATCTATTTTAAAGACTTGAGGGTTTACTTGGTGCTAATTTGGTGTTGGTGCAAAGCCATATAGAATGGTTGATACTTCTAAATTGATACTTTTAGGTCAATGTCTTTAAAAGTGATCCAGATGAGATCTGATTGTTGTCCTTGTGCCCTAGTTAACTGTGGTTCACTGTTTGCCTATAGAAGTTACCTAGAACTAGTCTAGTTCTATACACTGTTGCTCACCAATCATAATATTATCGCTCCCTTAAAAAATAAACTCCTTGTCTTCATGTCAGAACACACTTCAATTAGAGCCCTGACATCCTAGTTTTCATATTACATGCAACATAAGTGATAAGGTAACCTAGATAATCAAAAGAGATAATATGTTATTAATTGAACTGGAGAAAAGTATTTGTCATATATAAGCTTGTTATGTGTTCTCTTATTATTTCTGTAATTCTTGCTCATTTTAAAGTCTTATCTGCATTTTTTCCCTTGGCAGATGTGGGGGCACTGTAGGTGCAATTCTGACATGTCCACTAGAAGTTGTGAAAACACGGCTGCAATCTTCATCTGTTACCCTCTATATCTCCGAAGTTCATCTAAATACTGTGAATGGTGCCAGTGTTAATCGTGTAACTAGAGTTTCCCCAGGACCTCTCCATTGCTTAAAGTGAGTACCTGTTTCTTTCCCTTGTAGCTATACAACTCTCCTTTTTTTTGGCTTTCAAGTAAATGATGTGCTTCTAATAAACAAAAATAAGTGTCAGAAAATAAAGCACATCACCTTGTTGTTTATATGACATTTTCTTATAAGTTGGCAATTCCTATGCCTAAATCAACACTTCTGGAAAACAAAATGTAGATTACCATTTGTATATAACAACCTGTAGTCAAAGCAAAGTACAGTTGAAACAATGGTCCAAATGTGTGCTGCTAGTCAACATCCAGTCCAACCTCCTGCCTGATTTCTTTTCAGTAGTGTTTTAAGGCCCCTATTGGCCTTTACTCCCATTTTTCTACACAAAATGGCATACTATACAGAAGTGCTAGAGAGATTATTTCATTTCCTCAGATGTCATAGGCATGAAAAATTAGAATTTATTCACATACTGCTTCAGTACAGTGCTGAAACTTGGCAAAATCCTTGAGAGAAAAATGAGTGAACAGCTTGAGTATTTTTTTAAAAACCAAAAAATGGAATATGAAACTGAGGTCCATTGAAAACTATGAGATCCATATGTGGGGCCAAACCTCCCAATAGATACCCACACCATAATTCTCCCTCAAATTTTCTCTTTAACAGAGCAAAATACAGTTTGGCATAGAATGGTTTCAGATAATGACTAAATGTAATTCTTCAGATAATTCTAAGGCCCTTTTACACTGCCATATAATCCAGATTTTCAAAGCAGATAATCCACATTATCTGCTTTGAACTAGATTATATGAATCTACACTGCCACATAATTCAGTTCAAATCATAATCTGGACTGTATATGGCAGTGTAGAAGGGGTCTGAATAAACTGTGGGGATACTATAAAAAGAATTACTAAGCAATTTCTGCTAAATGTAAATTCAATAAAAACTGCTGTGATGTGATGCAAAAAATCTCAAACCCTTTTATTCACTGATGGGACATGAGCCAGTAGTAACTGACTAAGGAATAGTTAATCACTATAAAAATGTCAAACCATTGTGGCATAATTAGAAAAAAAAGAGAGACATAACTGCAATAGTTTATTCATGTCTTCTAATAAATCTGTCAATAAATGCATTCACATCTGAAATGTACCATTCTGGTGACTGCTAGACAAAAGACAGATTTGATCAGTTCTTTGCCTTGGTCTTCTTTCAAAAGGAAATGAATCAGAGGATGCAGATGGGGAAATACAGCCCAGAATAGGTAGTTAGTACAGGAATACTGGTTACACTAAATGAATCGAAGCATCCAGGGTAAGAGGAACTACAATTTGTATTTTGGGACTCTGGATAAAGGATACTCTATCTGAATCAGGTGAGATTTTAAAACAGATCATTAAACAGGCTGTCAGGGTATGTTTAGTCTGGAGATGATAGAGTTAAGGGATGACACAAGGGCCATGCTTAAATATTTGAAGAAAAAAACATGTGAACGTGGAGCCAGCTTGTTTTCTGCTGCACCACAGACTAACAAGGACATGTTACAATGGATTCAAATTATAGGAAATGTATTCCCACCTAAAAAGTAGGAAGAATTTCCTGGCAGTAAGAGCTGTTCAGCAGCGGAATATGCTGCCCCAGGGTATGATGGAGTCTCCACTAGACAATTTATTGATTCAGTCCCCAGCTCGCTCTTACATTATCTATCTGGTCAGTCATTTAATGTAGTAGATGGAGGTCATGTATCATCTTTTCCTCTTTTAATTGGGTTTCCACAGGTTGCTGTTTTAGGTCTTTTGTTGTTTTCACTTCATACACTACCTTTAGGTGATCTTAACAGTTTTTGTGGCTTTCAGTATTCTCTTCATGCTGATGATATTCAGCTGTATTTTTTTGACTCCAGAATTCTCCTCTGATATCAAACATGATATTACAGCTTGTCTGTCAGCTATATCAGATAGATGCTTAATCTTTGCCTGAAACTTCACATAGCATAGAAAGAACTGCTTATTTATCATCCAAGATTGTCTTTACAACATATTCTTGGTCATTGTTAATAAAATTCCCATTTATCCTGTGAAGGAAACACATAGTCTTTACTTTTATCCCTCACATTCTAGTCATGTTGATATTTTCTGTATAATATTACCAAAATCAGACCTTTTCTGTCTGCTTCCTCCATTGAGACGTGAGTCCACACCCTGTTCATTTCCTGCCTTTATTATTACAGTCTTCCTTTAACTGGCCTTCCATTATCTCATCTTAGTTTTCTGGTTTCTATTCAAGTTTGCTGCTAATATTATCATTTTGGGCTGCATTTAGATCATCTTTTCATTCATTACCAATTCCTTCTAGGATTTGGTACAAGCTTCTTGTTCTGTCTGTCAAAGCCCTACGCAGCCTAAATCCTACCTATCTTTTTTAACGGTCTGTTTGAGATCTGTGCTCTAGGAACCATAGGCTTCTTACCCACAAAGGGGTTTCCTCTTCCTTGCATTGATGGTTTTTCACTTGCTAATCCATACTCTCAGATTTGTGTTATTTTATGTGGATCATTTGTTTTCAAATTGTCTTCTATATAGGTTGGGTATCCCTTATCTGAAATGCTTGGGGCCAGAAATGTTTCAGATTTTGAGATACTGTACTTTCAATTGCATATACATCATGATATATCTTGGATATCAGTTCTTAAAGATAAATACTTCCTCTTTTTAATCATGAGGAACCTGCCTTCATTGACGATCCAGCTCTCCAACCACATGTCTTGTACAATCTCTGTGTTGTATTTGAGATGCAAGGCTGGAGAGAGACCAAGGATATATAAGAACATAAGAACATAAGAAGAGCCATGCTGAATCGGACCTCAGCCCATCTAGTCCAGCATTCTGTATCACACAGTGGCCCCCAGTTGTACACGGGGATCTCGAGCAGAAGGGAGGGCAAAACCCTGACCTGCTCCCGACCCCCCACAACCAGTACCCAGGGAAATCCTGCCTACCTCAACCAACTCCGAGGTGGCACTTGAATGTCCTTTTCAGTAACTACTGATACACTTGGTATCCATGAATCTGTCTAATCCTGCCTTGAAGTTGTTCAGGCTGACAGCTGTCACAACCTCTTCTGGAAGTGAGTTCCATAACCCAATGACCCTCTGGGTGAAAAAATATTTCCCTTTATTAGTCCTAATTTTCCTACCTTGGAGCTTCAGGGAGTGCCCTCTAGTCCTAGTGTTTTGTGACAAAAGAAAATAATTTTTCTTTATTCACCTTTTCTATCCCATGCATGATTTTATACACTTCGATCAAGTCACCTCTTAAACGCCGTCTTTCAAGGCTGAAAAGACCAAGGCGTTGCAACCTGATTTCATAAGGGAGCCGCTCCATCCCTTGGATCATTCTTGTTGCCCTTTTCTGTACCTTTTCCAGTTCCGTTATATCCTTCTTAAGGTGCGGAGACCAGAATTGTACACAGTACTCCAAATGTGGCCTTACCATAGATTTGTAGAGAGGTAATACAACGTTTGCTGACCTATTTTCGATTCCCTTTCTGATCATGCCTAGCATAGACTTTGCTTTTTTCACTGCCGCAGCACACTGGGTTGACATCTTCATTGAGCTGTCCACCAAGACCCCAAGATCCCTTTCCTGGTTTGTCTCGGAAAGCTTTGACCCCATCAATTTGTAGGTGTAGTTGGGGTTCTTTGCCCCGATGTGCATGACTTTACACTTGTTTAGGTTAAAATGCATTTGCCACTTTGTTGCCCATTCACTCAATTTCGAGAGATCTTTCTGGAGCTCTTTACAATCAGTTTCATTTTTAACTACCCTGAACAATTTAGTGTCGTCTGCAAACTTTGCTACCTCAGAATTCACTCCTACATCCAGATCATTAATGAATAAATTAAAAAGTAACGGACCCAAAACTGAGCCTTGGGGTACGCCACTTCTCACCTCTTTCCACCCAGAGAAATGTCCGTTTATTACCACCCTTTGTTTCCTACAGTTTAGCCAGGTTCCAATCCAGGACAAGACCTGTCCTCTGATTCCATGGCTGAAGAGCTTATTTAGGAGCCTTTGGTGAGGGACTTTGTCAAAAGCCTTTTGAAAGTCAAGGTAAACAATATCAATTGGGTCCCCTTTATCTATGTGTTTATTTACACCCTCAAAGAATTCTAACAAGTTAGTAAGACATGATTTGCCTTTGCAGAAACCATGTTGATTTTCTTTCAGCAATGCCTGTTCTTCTATGTGCCTAGTAATTTTTTCTTTAATAATGGTTTCCATCATTTTGCCTGGAACTGAGGTTAAACTGACTGGTCTATAATTTCCTGGATCACCTCTGGATCCTTTCTTGAAGATCGGTGTTACATTTGCCTCCCTCCAGTCCTCGGGTACAGTGCCTGATCTTAGAGAAAGGTTATATATCTTAGCTAGAAGTTCAGCAATTTCACACTTGAGTTCCTTAAGAACTCTGGGGTGGATGCCGTCTGGACCTGGTGATTAGTTTAGTAAGGCATACGAGAACATCCTCCTTGTTTATCTCTATCTGTTTTAATTCTTTTAATTCCCTCCCTGAAAAAACTGACTCAGCTGAAGGCATATGTTGTCTGTCCTCCTGTGTGAAAACGGAGGCAAAGAAGTCATTTAGCCGTTCAGCAATCTCTTTGTCTTCGCTGATTTTCCCTTTCTGGCCATTATCATCGAGTGGCCCAACTGCTTTTCTAGTTGGGTTCCTGCTTCTGATGTACTTAAAGAAGTTTCTGTTGTTTTTTTTTTAATATTCTTTGCTATGTGTGCCTCAAAATCTCTCTTGGCTTTCCTGACTGTTGCTTTGCATTTAGTTTGCCAGAGCTTGTGTTCCTTTCTGTTCTCCTCGGTAGGAAGAGCCTTCCATTTCTTAAATGAGTTTTTCTTCTTTCCAATCACATCTTTTACTTCATTTGTAAGCCATACTGGTGTCCTTTTGGACTTTCCATGCCTCTTTCTTTTTATTGGAATGCATTTTAGTTCGGCCTGTTTTAAGGTATTTTTAAACAGTTTCCAAGCATTTTGGAGGTATTTGATTTTTTTTACTGCTCCTTTTAGTTTGTTCTTTACAATTTTTCTCATTTTGGTGAAATTTCCTTTGTGAAAATTTAAGGTCTCTGTGTTAGTTTTCACTGACAGTTTGCTATCCAAACTTAAGTTGAAGGTTATTGTGTTGTGGTCACTGGTACCTATGGACTCAGTTACAAGGACATCTTGAACGAGATCTTGTTCATTAGTTAGCACCAAGTCCAGGATCCCCTTTCCCCTGGTTGGTTCCATGACCATCTGCTCAAGGGAATAATCAGCTAGCATGTCGAGGAACCTTGTCTCTCTTTCATGCGTAGAACAAGAATTTGGCCAATCTATTTGGGGATAGTTGAAGTCCCCCATTATGACTAATGTATTTCTTTTTGAGGCCTGTTTAACTTCATTTTCCAGATAGCAGTCTGCCTCTGGAGTTTGGTTGGGAGGGCGATAGCAGATCCCTAGTGCTAGATTAGTTTTTTGTCCTGGGACTTTTACCCACAATGTTTCTGTAGGTGAGTTTGAAATTTCTTGAAGTTCTAATTCATGAGATTCTAGCTCCTCATTTATGTACAGGGCCACACCGCCACCATTTTTCCCTCTCCTGTCTTTCCTGTACAGTTTATAACCTGGAATCTTTGTGTCCCATTTGTTTTCCTCCGTCCACCAGGTTTCTGTTATGCCAATAATATCAATATTTTTTTTCCTTTGCCAAATATTCCAACTCCCCTATTTTTGTTCGAAGGCTTCTAGCGTTTGCGTACAGACATTTATATTTATTTCTTTGGTGCACTTTCAACTTTGGCTGTTTGTGAGAATTTGTAGAAGGCCTACCATGTCCTACCTCTCGACTACTACTATCTATCTTTTCTGTTGACTCAGCCATTTGTGTATGGATTTCGTCCTCCATACTTGGCATTTCACCCTCTCGAACCAGAAGCTGCCCAGCTCCTGTCGACTTTCCCCTAGGAATCAGTTTAAAAGCTGCTCTGAAATCTTTTTAATATTAGTCGCCAGCAGTCTGGTTCCATTTTCGTTCAAGTGTAACCCGTCCCTTTTGTACAGGTCTGGCTTTCCTGAAAATGTTCCCCAGTTCCTAACAAATCTAAAACCTTCCTCTCGACACCACTGCCTCATCCACGCATTGAAGCTCCTGAGCTCTGCCTGTCTGGCTGTCCCTGCGCGTGGAACAGGTAGCATTTCCGAGAATGCTACCTTTGAGGTCCTGGACCTTAATCTTCTACCTAGCAACCTAAATTTGGCTTCCAGGACCATCCGCTTAGCCTTCCCAATGTCATTGGTACCAACGTGTACCACGACCACTGGCTCCACCCCAGCACTATCTACCAGCCTATCTAGATGCCTCGTAATGTCCGCGACCTTTGCACCCGGCAGGCAATTTACCATGCGGTCATCACGTCCATCACAAACCCAGCTTTCTATGTTCGGACAATCGAATCACCTACTACAAGAAGCCCACCTCCTACCACCCGTCGAGAAGTATCTTCGGTGCACGAAGATATGGGCACAGCCTCTGAGGAAGGGGTCCCAACTGAGGGAGCCGGTCCCTCTTCCTCAGACTGATGTTCTCCCTGCCCAAGACCCCCATTTTCCAAGGCAGCTGGAGGGCTGCTCATCATGGAGTGGGATGCTCCTGTTGCATCTCTGGAGATCTTATCCTCCAGCCTCACTTCCTCTCTGTGCTTCTCCAGGTCTGCTACCTTGGCTTCAAGGGAAGAAACACGTTCCCTGAGAGCCAGGAGCTCACTGCAGCGAACGCACACCCAAGACTTCTGCCCGGCAGGCAGATAGTCATACATGTGACACTCGATGCAAAACACTGGGAACCCCCCCTCCCACTGCTGGCTGGCTACCTCCATTTCTTATTAATATTTTTTGTAGATTAACTGTTTTGTTGTGGTCTTAATTTACTTAAATTAATTTTTTACAAGTCTTTGGATATTTCTTTCCGACTTGTTACAAGTTTATGTTACAAGTTTATGCTCTATCTGACCTGATTTAAAAAACAGAAACTAGGCTAACTCCTCCCACCTGGCATTTATTTTCTGTTTTATTCCTTATTTGAAAGTAGTCAGCTGGGAGCTTAGCTGACTGATTTGAAAACAGAAACTAGGCCCCACCCACCTGGCAGGATGGAATGGGAGCTGCTGTAGCAAGCCCCGCCCCTTAAGGCTTAAGGCAACTAGGAAGGAAAAACAACCTCTTTTGCAGCTGCTAACAAAGACCTAAAGCAATACTGGAATCTAAACCACAAATTTACCCCAGGAACTTACCAGTGCTCCTTTCTTTCTCCTTTATTTATTTTCTGTTTTATTCCTTATTTGAAAGTAGTCTGCTTGATCTGCTTTTCACAAGGACAGTTAGCTGACTGATTTAAAAACAGAAACTAGGCTAACTCCTCCCACCTGGCAGGATGTGAGTCAGCCGGGGGCTGCTGTAGCAGGCCCAACCCCTTCAAGGGATGTGCTTAAGGCCGCAACTAGGAAGGAAAAACAACCTCTTTTTGCAGCTGCTAACAAAGACCTAAAGCAGTACTGGAATCTAAACCACAAATTTACCCCAGGAACTTACCAGTGCTCCTTTCTTTCTCCTTTATTTATTTTCTGTTTTATTCCTTATTTGAAAGTAGTCTGCTTGATCTGCTTTTCACAAGGACAGTTAGCTGACTGATTTGAAAACAGAAACTAGGCTAACTACCCCAGGAACTTACCAGTGCTCCTTTCTTTCTCCTTTATTTATTTTCTGTTTTATTCCTTATTTGAAAGTAGTCTGCTTGATCTGCTTTTCACAAGGACAGTTAGCTGACTGATTTAAAAAACAGAAACTAGGCTAACTCCTCCCACCTGGCAGGATGTGAGTCAGCTGGGAGCTGCTGTAGCAGGCCCCACCCCTTCAAGGAATGTGCTTAAGGCTTAAGGCAACTAGGAAGGGAAAAACAACCTCTTTTTGCAGCTGCTAACAAAGACCTAAAGCAGTACTGGAATCTAAACCACAAATTTACCCCAGGAACTTACCAGTGCTCCTTTCTTTCTCCTTTATTTATTTTCTGTTTTATTTATTTTCTGTTTTATTCCTTATTTGAAAGTAGTCTGCTTGATCTGCTTTTCACAAGGACAGTTAGCTGACTGATTTAAAAAACAGAATATAATGGTGGAAAAATGAAAGTTTGTCCCTAGGAGCCTACTTCTGCCTTTGAGATGGCAGATTTTTTGTTAATTCATCACTCAGGTCTTTAGGCTTTCTCTTTTTTCCACCAGGCACCTGTTTCTGCCTTTGAGGTGGTGGCTCCAGGATTTCTGCCTGTTTCTCTCAGGCTCTCGGTCTTTCTTAGCCTTACATTTCATACACAAAAGAAGTAGCAGACAAATGAAACGTGAGGCTGGATAGACTGAGGATCTGAGACATGAGGAGCCCTGCAGACACTACGTTGAAGGTGGAAACAGGTGGGTGATGGCAAAAAGAGACTGAGGATATGAGTTACAAATCCAACTAGAAGGCTCAGTTCACTTCAGCCTAAATTTGTTCTGCACTCCATACTTGTTCGGCTGCTTATGATGATTTGTATTTGGCAATTGTAGGATAGGAAAGGGGGGGGGGACGTATACAGTATAATGAGGAAAACTTTAGACATAACAGGTAGGATTAATTGCAACATCTTTTATGCCTCATTTGGTAAACTATGTTTTGTAGTACCATTCTCTCAGCGCCATAGTTAGAATAATGAAATAGTAACCAACTGTTTAGAATGTAGAGCTCTGAAATATGTTGTATAGTTGCATTCCTGAATGGCAATTTGA